>CM067495.1:14604424-14754810 GCA_034552555.1 Semaprochilodus insignis
TATATATATATATATATATATATATATATATATATATCCCCATGTCTCAGCTAATCAGTAGGATGTTTTTGACCAGAGCTTCTAAATTGACAGAGAAAGCTGCCATTGTTAATCAAATTAATCTCTAGAATCTTAAAAGGTCAAGTGATCCCATACATTGGAACAGTAGTGTGTTTTTTCTTCATAATACCCAACTATGTAAATAAGGAGAATAAGGAGATGTGACAATGTCTCTGATGATGTCCATTTATCACTAAATGATATGCAGATATGGGAAAACTACAGACTAACCTCTAGCCCTAATAAAGGGGGCAGTGACAATTCTGGGCTCAGAAACCATGAAATCAGACAGTAACAAAGTGCTAACAAGCAAGCCAAGAGCCAAGGGCTACGAAATGCTCTGTGCTGCCTCAGCTTGGTAAATGTCATCACAGAACATTTTAGTTCCACTGTGTTGACTTTCATCATTCTCTGACATTAAACGCAGTTAAAACGGCTTGGCATATTCAATCAAGATAATGGAGAAGTTTAAATGCCTTTTTAATAGCTCAGGCAAGATGGGGCTTTCCCTACATCTTCAAAAACTGCACAACTGAGAGTGACAGTGAAATACCTTAAAAATGAACAAATGTTGCGTTTCAAGATTCCTTAATAGCTCCTAATCATTAAACCGATTTAATCTGATAAACATTTATTTCATTAGCTCAGTCACTGAGATGTGAACAGTCATTCAGAGTGTGAAGTGGTTCATTTAGTAGAAACTTACTAACTCACAACTACAACTAGAGCTCACAGTGTCTAGTCTAGCTGTTTTACTTACTATGTAAAATGACCAGTGTAAATGTGAGTGTATATGTAATATTGATAATGATAAACTATGACGAGGTGTGATGCCAACTGAAATCCAGTCACTCTGGTGGAAAAATGTAAAACGCAATGTGAAACACATGACATTACTTTTCCATACTGATATGTAGTGATGAATGTGTAATGAATGTGTGCCAAAACAAATAACAAAACCTCTGTTACATTGTTTTCATGCCACATGACCTCTTTACATAAGAAAATACGAGACAATTTGCATTTTAAAAATGCTGAATTAGGCACAGCTATATTGCTTTTCACTGTACAGTATTTATACAACCTTAATGCAATGAATTTATGATTTTTCACTTTCATTTTCTCACTATTTTGCATGTCACTATTGGAAAGTAACGTTATATGTACATTGCATGTTATGTTTTTCCACTTTAGTGATTCAATTTGCCATCAGTAGTGCCCCTTAGTTCATTGGGGACTTTTGCCTTAGATCGACCTATATGTGTTCCTTTCACCATAAGCATATTTAAATAGGCATATATTTTAGGCTGAAATGTTCTCAAAGTTATTGTAAACCAACATCTCCTACACCACCAAGCACTGTATTCTTAACCATTTGCTGTAATCACATTCTGATTAACGTAATTAGAGGCATTTTTAGAGGCATTAAACTCTTTGGACATCTGGTTCCTGGATCGCCACCACTATATTTAACCATCTGAATTATGCAGATTTTAATTAATATGTAGAACTCCTTAAGAATGTTAAGGATGTATTGGTTTGCTTTTCACTTTTCTTTTGAATTGCATATAATGATTGTTAATTTCTAATGATTGTTAAGAGCTACCTTTTTAGAATATGCTGAATTGCTTGCTTAGTTCATGAGACAACAGTTGGTGCAGCAGTGGACTAAGGCATGGTTTGAGAGCCAAAATAAATGAATGTTTCATGAAATATATTAATAGAAAAATTAAATGACAAAATCTGCCATCCAAGGAACAGTGCCAGGTTGCATAAGACCTTAATTATGTCTGAATAATAATAATAATAATAATAATAATAATATTTCATGAGGTGAACTGTGTTGCACAAAAAAAACCTGAGGGTATTACTCAGGAGTTTCCTAAAGTGAAAACCTCATAAACCCTCACATTTTCCCTTAGCTATCCACTCTCCGTTAAATAATGCCTCTACTGGTGGGTAAAGTGGGTAAACTGTTATTTTAGTTACGATAGAAGGAAATGCAATAGAAGGAAAATCCTCCCTCATAGTTATTGTCTGGGTAAGAAGCTGAAGCTGTTTTTTGGAGGTGTTTGGAGAGGAAAATGTATCAGTGCAGATTTCACCGTTGGTAAAGACCACCGCCACCGAATGTTCAAGTTCATTTCTAGACTCTATTCATATAAACTGAATGAGATAAAGCATTCAGCATCACTTATTACACTTGGCATCAGTTGACTTTGTGAACAGACTGTCTGTTTTCCAGCTGAGAGATGCAAGCTGACAAAGGCTCGGCTAATAACATTAGCTAAGCTCTCTGACCATGTCTGTCTTTCAGTGTCTGTTTTAAGCCACATATGAACAATAGTGGTTTATGTGCTCTCAATATGGTGTCCATTTAGTGTAGTAATGAAAAACTATAGGCGTGCTGTGGCGCTGCAAACTGTTCTCGGATTTGTATAATTGTATAAGCTACATGGAGTTCGATCTTGATCGCCATAAGTACAGATTTCTGTCATATTTCCATAACTCCTTCTTTTAAAACTCCATGTTTTCTGGACTGGAACTGATGGAATAGACTCCTTGACTTCACTTCCAATTCAGTGGCAGGGGTAATAAGATACAGCACTTTGAGTAGTGCCACTGTTGAGTAGTGATAGGATAAAAATTCAGCTTGTATCACATAATGAGGGGTGAGGGGAAACCCGTACTGATGTACTGAGAAAATCGTCAGTGTAGTGAGAACTCTTCAAGTCTAAAGTAAGAGTCTTCATATTCGCCAGCCTCACAGCCCCAATCTTCAAGTCTAGGCTTAAAACCTACCTGTTCAGTCGAGCCCTTGTATATTAGTTAACCGTCAGACCTAATTGTCTGTGTGTTCTTCTGCTGTGAGGGGCCTCACCCGCATTGCACGTCCCCATCTGACGATCATGCTATTTAATCCAACTATCCAGCCATTTATTCACAGACAAATTGGATATTTCTTCCCCTGCCTCAAAAACACTCAACACTTCTCTTATTCTTTGTCTATAATTTTAAACTCTGATCCTTTTTTGTGTTTGTTGCTATCCAAGGTCGACCTGAAGAAGGGTGGGTTCCCTCTTTTGAGTCTTTGTTCTTGCCGAGGTTTCTTCCTCTTGCTCTGAGGGAGTTTTTCCTTGCCAATGTTGTCCTTGGCTTGGTCACTCGGGGCTTGGACCTGGATTTTTTGTGAAGCTGCTTTGTGACAACATCTGTTGTATAAAGTGCTATATAAATAAATTGGACTAGACTTGACTTTTTGACTTTTCCAATCCACCTTAAGTGATGCAGCAGTCATACTGTCAGACTGTAACTACAGTGCTATTTAAGGTGGAATGGAAATTTGAATAAGAAGCTGTGAAAAAAGGAGGAAATCTCAGCTTCATCCTCTTTTCCACAACATACTGTGAAAAAACACTGTTTTTGTTTTGTGTACAGCTTCTTATATTGTTTATGAGGAATCATAAAAGAAAATGAAGATTTGCTGTGCAGGACACATAGAAACTGTTTTGTTGAGCAGAATGTGTTCAACAGCGGCCGGTGGCAATGTTTAAAGCTGCTAATTAAACAAACTTGCTATTCAGACTCTCTTTTGCTTCTCCACTCATCTCCATCAGAATGTTCCTCAAGCTGAGCATAGTGAAATCCCCCCATGTATTACATATATATTCTTAATGCATTCTGAATACATTACTTTATGTACTGCAGTGGAATACATTACTGAATATACTGGACAGTCTGTTGAGTATTCAGCCATCAGCTCTGCTTATACCTGATAGACTCAAGTTAAGCTAAAATTTGCCTTATGTGGTAAATCCGATGTTTCTTCTACAGTTTATTTCACTGTTGTTGTGGGGGGGAGGTGATTTCATGTTTTTTTTTTTTTTTGGGGCATGTATGCTTGTTGGAATGGTGTGAGATAGACATTACCTAGAATAAGAACAGTTGCACACCACCATGTCGGATAGACTTACTATGACTTTAACAGCTTAGATAAAATAGATCTTAGAATGAATTAGATGGGATTACATAATGTTCACAAAATGAAACGACTGGTTTCTGTTAACTGGTTTCACTACAATCTTTCACTGCAGGATAATTCCACAGTTGCTCCAGCTGCTCTGGTTGGAGTTGCGTTGATTTATGCTAGCACTTCCACACAGAGAGAATGTAATCATTAATGCATTTGATAATTATTTCTCTCAGTATGTGATCAGTGACAGCTCTGGTCATTGATCAATGAATAACAGTTGCAGTGACGTGCCGTGGACAGTTTCCTCACAAAATCTAAGATGTAGTGTAGCTTTTTAGGCAGTAAACTCTTTCCAGTAACTGTTCCAGACTTCACCTGCAATATATTCAGATACCTTCCAACATCTCCATGAATCAAATCAGCTGAACTGACCCTGTCATCTGAAGCCATAAAGGTCGATGGCTGATGTTCAATCTTTGATCCAAGGCTGTGAATTAACTGTAAAGTCTGTAAAGTCACAGCCACTGGAGGAAATAACAGGCATTATAGGTATATGGATTATTTCTCACTGATAAGAAGAGGAGAAGTTCTGTAGAATGTGGTGATTCTAAATTTCCAGTTGATACCACATTAACTGAAATGGCCTTGAGTCACACGAGCTCATCTTCAGGAAAGACAATTCATTAAATTTAAATAGGACGAGGACACATGAGATGGAAAACTGCGCAAAGCAATTTACAAGCAGATTCCTGGCAGTGTTTTGATGCCAATCTGGCAGAAATAGATTATACTAGAGGCATGACCGGACAGTGTATGTGATGGGCATTATATGAATAGGACTAGGAATACATATCATCATCATCAACATAATCTTCTTCATCATCATCATCATCATCATCATAATGTATATGTGGCATCTATAAGTGCTTCCTAAGTGGATAAGGACATATTACTTGAATTGTGTTGCAAAAACAGCAATTTACTGAGAAAATAAACATTTAATTGTTTAGGTAATTATGCAGTCATGTAACTGCTTTTATGGTGCGGTGACAAAAAAGCGTTTGCCCCGACTTAATTTCTTCTATTTTTACATATTTGTCACATTTGATTGTTGCAGATTACTTGTAACCCAAGTATACATAAATGCTGTTCAGCCTTATGTGAAAAAGTAATGACCTCCTTAGCTTCTAATTCAAACAATTAACCAAATTCAATTGACTATTGGGATCACTTTCACTAGCCACAGCCAGACATGAACATACTGCTAGAACATCTGAGGGCGAGACAAGAATAAAATCAGATTAATATTATTTCCCCCAGAATAAAAGAAACAATAAAATGAATTGATTGTAGTTAATTGTATAGTCATTATTGCACCATTAGGAACCTCTATAATTCCATGCCAAGACATCTGGCATGTTGCTTTAGCAAACATAGCAGTCCAATGCCATACTGAGATACACTACTTCTGTATTTGTATCTTAATAAATATTGCCCATATCAGTCTAAATTTATCATCATTTATTGTTGCTGGTAACCTTTTTTTTTTTAAAAGTTTCTTCCAAAGAGCATTGCAATCTGACACTTCCTTAAACTATATTTGGACAGTAAGTGTTTACACTAATACATAATATCACATTTTGTAATACATCAAATAATATAGCCTAAAACAATATTAATTATTAGATCATAGTCTTAGTCAAAGTGAAAGCAGTGGTGAGGGCTCTTGGCTTCACTTGTGTGAGGACCCAAAATGAGTAACTACAGCTCTGTTCTGCTTACTCGGGGTCTTTACAAATCTACACATGTCGAACAATGTCCATGTCAAAAGTCTGTTGCATTTTTCCTCTCTTCAGCCTCCAGCACTCATGAATTTGTATTGTGAGAGGCTGGTGTAAACAGTCCGGCTTAATAAACCTTTTCTCAGAAAGAACCCAGCAGCCCAGAGCTTTATGTCTGCTTTAAATTATAATTTATTTATTGAAGACAGTCGAGTTGGCAATTTGGGTAATTGTAAAGATGAAGACATGTTGCATTGTAGTACAATATAATTGTTTTTGTTTGGTTTCTGTAAAGAAATAAAAAATCAATACAATCAGTAAACTAGTTATAAACATTATCAAGTAAAGTAGCCTAATGGGCAATGGCACTACACAGACAAATGTTAATACATAGCCTTTACAAAGTCACATACATAGTTACAGTGCAATAACTATGACTGTTGTAGGGAAAAGTTAATAATGTTGCAGCCACATAAAATAAGAAAAATAGCGAAAACACGGTTCCACCTTAAATGGTCCACGACAAGACGTTCAGATTAGGTTGAGACAGAGACAGCTAGTTTAGTCTCAAGTAGAACAACACTAAAATTATTTACTTATAATAAAGCAGTTGTTAATGTAAATGAACACAATGTACCTTAAAATGAAATCAGCACATTTCTGTCTATGAGCAATTTCAAATAAAACAAACATGCTAAGAGCTCAGCTAACTCTGTGCACTGAACGTAGATGGCAGGACAGTAGGGTTGTGGAGATTTCCAAGACCCTTTAGACAAGGACTTTGAGAAAAGGACCCCAGGTGGGGTGGTGGAATTTTGATGAGGGCAGAGAAGGAGAGGCTTTTAGCTTTGAGCTAAGGCTGTGCCTAAAAAGGCTATGTTTTTAACATCTCGGTTTCCTCCTTGCTGTTTCTATAGTGTTTCAGTCTCTGGAATAAAAGCTAGGTTATGGAACAGAGCCCTGTCTCTGGGGAATTTATTGAGGAGATCCCAGGCTAAAATACACAATGTATACACAGTGTATTCCTGGCTAAAAGGAATTTGCCAAGATGGAATATTTAACGTGACCTGTGACTTTGTGTCTGACCTCCACAATCATGCATCTCCACAATCATGTAGATGCGTAGATGTCACATGGTATCAGCTTGTACCGGTATGTTGGTAGTGCGCTTTCATAGATACAAGTAAATGAGTGTGATACTGGCCTGATCCCCGATATCAATATGATACCCATCCATGAAGTATGAAAGTACTATAGTCAGCTCAGTCACTTTCAAATGTAAATAATGCTCCATTCCATATCATATTTTAATTCCACAGACACATGAAGTTAAAGCTCAGTGATGCCTTTATTTGGCCTAGGCAGAAACTATAAATGCAAGTTTGTATTCCCAGAAGACTGGGTTGGGTTCTGCTTGAGTAAAGTGCGTACGCTAGGAAGTAAAAACCAGGCCAGTTTTTGTAGGCAGTGGAGACCGTCTTGGTTGGTGGTGGATTAATTTTATATGACCTGATGGAGGGAAACAGCCTACAGCAGCAGCCAGCTAGCTGGAGTGATCAGGTGAGTAGAGTAGACCGATATGTTGCTCGCCTGCTGAATTAGTTATTCTGAGCACACTCTCGCTTTTCCTTTCAGCACCACTCTCCTCTCCCTTTCTGTTGCTGTAGTTTAGTTCATCTTAAGCACAACTGGCTGGGATGGTCCAACTGACAGGTGGGAAATCTCTTGGTTCTCCGGATGGGCAGTCCAAGCCTGGAGGGGCATGATAAAGGATTTGCACAATAGGCCCCAGATCTGACCTCAGGGGGTGCATGAATTTCAGGACCAGTGAACAGCAACAAACAAATAATTCCAGTTAAACCATAATGTAAGGGATCAATTACATCAACTTTTATTTAAACATGTTAGGAAATGACCGATTTATTCAATTTGAAAGTTTTGTTTTTGATCAAAAACATCAGAAAAAAATACTAGGAAAAAGTCTGATTCTACAGACTTATATAAAATAATTTCCTGTTATCATTTTGTAGATACCAGGTTTTGTTGTTACCTTTCCATGTATGTTTCATTCATTCCTTAATTGATACTCACAGCATGTATCTCCATTTTTCAGATTTGTTTTTCCATTTCATTTCAACACAGCTAATGTTCTACTGTGTGAGTTTTTCATGCCTAATACATCAATAGAAAACTTGATAACATATTCCTCTCTCCTGTAATGTCACCATTGGACATACATTATTGGACATACATACAGGACTACTAATATTACTAATGACACATTTTGTATTCATTTTCCAATATTAAAACATATTTGACAAGCAAAGATAAACATGCTCAACCATCACCGTGCAGACCATACTTTAGAAGATGGCATTGAACTTTTGACCTAGTTAGTTTAGAAATTTGTCAAATGACCTCAGACAGAGGGATCACACTCAAACAATCTCAAAACAACCCCAAGACCGAGACAGGACCAAGACTGTTAATTTAGGTCTCATAGCATTATCATGAGACCACGGTATTACCATTATGCTTTTGTTAACGAACAGAGAATATGCAATGGGCAATTTTTGAACTAGCTTAACAACCAGTACATGGCTGGAATTCTACCCACAGGTCCAGTAAACTGGGTCATTCTACCATGAATACTACCGAAATGTCAGAGGAGAAGCTCCTATTAAAGACAAACCGTACTTGAGAGACTAAATGAATCAGTTTATGGTGACATTCTTAACATGACAGTTATAATGCAAAGACAAACAGCAATATTTGCATCATTCCCATCTAACATTTGTGGTTAATTATTTGCCTTGGCAGATCCCAGACCAGTGATCCAGCTGCAGTTTTCACAATTATGCCGATGTTAATCTGCCTCGTTAGATAGTATGAAGCTTGTTGTTGAACATAGGTCCATGTCTTTTCAAGTGCAAGACATTCTGATTCTAAATTCCACTATAATCAATGTCCATCTCTTTCACCAGAGTAAAATGGGCTCCAGGCCTAGTGGTCCTCTCAGCCCACCAGAAAAACAAATAGAACTCCACAGAGGAAAAAAAAAAGATTCTCCTGTTTACAACTGCTCCAATTCACTCGGCTTCACCATTGGGCTGTGCTGACATCCATGATTACGGCAGTTCTAAGCCGGTGGAATGTACAATATTTCCTCTGCTTTCTATCAATAGGCACTTTATATGGAAACAGATGTTCTACGTTCAAGGAGGAACTGATGGATATGAAAACTTCTATCAAAGCTGGGATCAATGCAAAGGAGCTTATGATTCAGCTTCTACCTGAATCCAGACAAGCTTGCTCTTCTTACCATGAAGGACATTAAGGACTGGGGCAGAAGACACACTTAAAAACACAGGGTTCTTTGGGGTGATACCACAGAAGACCATTTCAATTAATGGTTAAAGAACCCATTTTGAATACAAGATGTTTGAGTGTAAAGGTTCCTCTTCCCATCAATGCAACTCCAACCAGCCCACTTGTCTGAACAACTTTGTCGGATCAGTTGTTTGTTGTATGCAGCCAGGCACAAAAGGGGCAATACAATATATCTGAAACTCTCTATGTGGCAGTATTAGATGGTTACCACCCAATACTTGGTTTGGCTAATCAGTACTTTATTATGTTAAATCTAGTCTGATGGTGTTGAGGAGACACCTAGATCCAAACTTACCTACCAGGATTTCTACTAGCTCACATCAACTACTTTTTCCCCCCATATTGTAGCATCCCGCTGGACTCACCGTAAGAGAGACTGAAATTGTTATAGGGTGGATGTGTGGACGTTACGTGTGTAGCAGGGTTGGTTATGGCTTTGGGGTAGTTGTGGCAGAGTTTGTGTATGGCTGTTGGGGCTCTGCCTGCTTCAGCAAGTGCTTGTGGTGTGTTTTTGGATTCTTACTTTTCCTCAGATTTAGAGTGCTGCTACAAGATATTAACACATTGTTTTAGAACAATTGGGCAGATTTTTCATTTACTCATCAGATTTAGTAAACGCAGCTGAAGTAACATTGCTGCTGAAAATTTAAATCCACTTCAAAACTGAATTTTAGAATTTCATGTTCTAGTATAACTATAGTATTTTAATATTTTAGCAATCTGATTATTATCACTGTATATATTTTAATTATCATGTCTCTGTTTTTTTTTTTCTCCTCAAGACTTCCTTTGCCTTGTTATATAAAAAAGCATTTACCTCCATTTTGAGCCAAAATTACTTAAAATAAAATCCCATTAGATTAACTTGCATTAAAAGTTAAAACATTTCTACCTTGTCCTGTAAAATTACTATATTGGAGATACTTATTTATTTATTTATTTATTGAATAAATACACTGTTTTGAACAGGCTAGTTATGTCTCTGTTGGTCTGTTGTTAATCTGTAGGTTGATGTGCTTGATGCCGATGATGTGCACTTTCCAGCTGTTTTGTCATGTGCTCCATTCTGTCCGCTTTGTGTGCCATTTTAAATGCATTACGTCTATAAAAGAACATGCATATAAGCACATTAAATATATGAATACAAAAATGCCATTTTAAGGGGAAGCTATTGGTTCTCAAGTAGCTTCTGTGTGCATCATTAGAACCTTAAATAAAGGTCATGGAAACAATCAGTTATTTTATAAGGAACATTCATTTCATAAGCTGGAAGGTTATGGAAGAGTGGGACTTATATCAGTAAAAAAGTTGTAACCAACACTGACACACCTTCCCTTAAAGTGTTCTTGAAAAGGACAACATGTATGCCAGTGAATACCGCATAGCTCGAATCGGATAGCTAGTGTGTATCTACAGGACAACAAAGTTGACCAGCAAACAGCCAAGCATTATAAATTGTAGCATGCTACCATGGTGGGCGTGAAAAGGTTTATGGGCCATTTATTTTGTAGTGTCAGCACAGAGTAGGATGGGGAAACAGTGCTTTAAGTGAAAGCTGTTCTATTAGCACACAGCAGCAGAGGAGAACTACCGGGATGGCAGCAGGTTGTCTGCATATGTCTTCTGCCGTCCTCCAGCTGGGCTCCGCTGGTGAGCCTCACTGTGCTGCCTCTTCTACACTAGTCCTTGCTTCCTGTCTTCACTGTGATACTCCTTCTTCACTGTCCTCAGCCAGGCTCGATCTTCTCTGCTGTGTCACCTTACAGTTCATGGTAGTGCCATTCCTCTCCGGACCACTGAGGGCTGCTATCCCACCCCTTACACCAGTATGGCATCAGCATAAAACAAGAAAACAAAGCAAATGCTCCTTTATTTCGACACAGCAGCAGAGCAGAACCACCACTGTAGCCCATATTTGACCTTATAGCAGTTTAGCGTTGACTCCTGCAGTAGAAAGACTGGCATAGAATTGCTGTCGCTGTTTTCTGTTTCTAAGAGCCCATTGATCAAGTTGCCAATTGTATTCTCAGTCAGTGACATACCTAGGACGTTTAGGAGACCTAAAGTGACAATCTTTCCCACAAAATTGATCCCGCCTATTGGAAATCAAAACATGATTGATTACTCCATCACTTGGATGGATAATTAATGCTCCCTTGTTGTTTCTAAAGTTCACATCTAAAACTTTACAATGAAACCGGACTTTGTGGAGAGTTATAGCAGTTTTCCGAATGTTAGGAAGGGGAAAGTTACAGTAGTATTCTCAAAGTCAGGAGTCGCAGCTCTGGTCCTGGAGACCTACCACTCTGGAGAGCTTAGATCCAACTTGTCTGGCCCCTAGAAGGCCTTCATTGCACAAATGAGGTGTTTGACAAGGTGTGGGAATGAGCTCTAGACAGTGGTAGATCTCCAAAAGTAGGATTGCGCACCCCTGCTCAACGTAGTATTGGTCTTATTTACAGTATGTTTTGTATATCTTCATTTATCTTCATCATAACATCTAACTAAACAGAATGTGTACTGATAATCAACCCAACTGTGGCACTTTAAATCATTATGAAGGTTAACCTGCTAAACAGCATTGCTTGATGTACTAAGCTGTGATTAAAAGTACCGTATAATGCCACATCATGCAGTATAATAAATTTACTGTCCCTTAATTCTTTAAAGACAATTCAATGTGAGACAAACCTACAGTCGTTATCTTAAAGATATAGGTAAATGATTGTCCTCTCACCCCGCAGGAAAGGTGGCTTGACACTTTTCAATAGATTGCTCAGCACACTAGATTTAACTTAAGAAAACTGAAGTATATCCTAGTAAAATATTGATTAGTTAAAGCATTTATTGGATGGCAACTACAGGTCAACTGTTGGTCATCCTTGAGTTAAGCAAATACATTAATGTGTTAATACTTGTTTGCATTTACTCTTGAACTATTCCAATGTTGTTGGTTTTTTTCCTGAGCAAATGAGTGCTTACTGCCCAGATCAATAGCTTCCAAAATAACTCCAACTGGCCTAAAGTGACCTTGTGCTTTGAGTACTGTGCTTTGAAGCTGAGCAGCAACATCAGTTTAACAGCAGGAGATGCATTAGCTCATCTCAGAGAAAGGAAGTTTATCATGTTTAACTAGGACAAGGACATATGAGATGGAAAGTGTGTAAAACAATTTCAAAGTGGATTCCTGGCAGAGCGTTTTGATGCCAGTCCTAACGGTTAGTACAATCCAGTTTCATTCCTGTATCACAGCCAAGTGTTTGTCCTTGAGGTCACAGGAAAGAATGGGATTATTTGCTGAAGAGCTTTTCTCCCAAGACTCAATCCGTGACTACTGCTCTCAAGCTAATGACTGAATGACAGCAGCTGGTAGGATATGCGCACTAACGATCAAAAAGTTCAAAAAGCTTGGAGTCAATTCCTCAATAGGTATATATAGCGTATGTTAGTCATGTGCAATATCACGTTTCAAATAATTAGCAGAAGAAAAGATGTTTTGAATGTGTTGAGCTGTAGATGACTCTGAAATGACTCAGAAAGCTGTAGAACATCAAAAACAAGGTTATAATAAAAAGCATTTTCAGAATGCCTTGATTTTCAAAGGCCATGGTCAAACCTCAAAGCAGAAAGCCTAACAAACATTACAGTATGACTGATCATACATACAGTGTCCAACAATGCTTATTCCTGTCTAGTTTCCTAACATTTAATTCTACATTATTCAAAATTACCATCGTATATGGAATAGCATAAGTTATTAATATAACAAGTGGGTCCAGACTTCTGTACAGACTTGTATATAGGCTCACTGAGCACTTTATTAGGACCACCTGTACACCTTCTACTTTATGCAACCATCTAATCATGTGGCAGCACTGCAGTTAATAAAGTCAGGCCAACAGCTTCTGGTAATGTTCACATCAACCAACAGAATTGGGAAAAAAATGTTCCTTGTGTATTTCTGTGACTGCTGATCTTGCTGGTGAGAGAGAATAGCCAGAGCTGACAGAAAGGATGCAGTAACTGAGATAACCACTCTGTACAATTTGTTGAGAAGGAAAGCATCTCAGAATGTGCAAAAAGGCATAGCCTTAAGGCAGAGCTGGCCCTGACCAGTGTGATGCTCTAGGCAAGATTTTTGCTGGTGTCCCTTGGTTGGTGAAACCCAGGTAATAATACCACCGAAGCCACAATATAGCCTATAACATTCTAAACACAAACAAGTGCATATTACAGCTAGCACTTATACAGAGAACATGTATTCAGTGAGCACTTCTCTCACATGGTGCATGCCAAATGCACATGTACATATCAAATGCAATGAATGAACTGAAAATCCAAAGGCTTAAATCGATTAATGCAAAAAAACTAAAAATAATAATAATAATGTTACATAAAATATTAGGGTTTATATTATTAGACTATGATGTTATGATGTTATAGAAATAATATAATAAATAGTAGTAAAAAAATTGTAAAAGTAAGAAAACAATTTTGTGCCTGGGTGCCCCTAGCATTCGCCTATACCACCTATGCCACGGGCTGGCTCCGCCCTAAGGAAAAAGAGCCATACCGCTTACCAAAACCGGACTATTGGGAAAAAAAAGCCTGGTCTGATGAATCTTATTTTGCTAAAATGCTTTTGGGATGTGGTAGAAAGGGAGATTCAGAGCATGATGGTGCTTCTGAGAAATCTGCAGGAATTGCATGATGGAAACAGGTCAATATGGACAGCTTGTGGAATCCATGACACAAATAATTTAAGCTGTTTTGAGAATTAATACCTAGTTTTAGTACAGTGTTCCTAATAGAGATTTTATCATGCATATACACATCAGTGTTCAAAAGTCTGGAATCAATTCTTGCAATAATTAATTTTACTATTTTTTTATGTTTAATTAAATCAGTATAGACAGATGTAACAGCATTTATTAGTATGACACCAGATGGTATTTAAGGTGTTTCATTCGATGTTGCCAGTTTTGGGGAACACTGAATAAATAATATTAATGTGCAATTATCTGTTATTTAGAACATTATTCCCAATGTTAATGTTAATGAGGACAAAAACCTCATTTAACTTTAATGTATGTCAATGGAACCAGATTTATTCCCAAGCAAGTTTGGGCCATTTCTGTTGGTCCATTCGTCATTAAATTTTCACACAGTGTAAATGGCAGTTGCTGTGTTCAAATGATGCATAAAAATAAAAAATGACAAAAATGGAGATACATGTTTTTCTTTGGACAGCGCCTATCTGCAATCTTCATTTTACTTCCATTCATCATTTCCCAGCCTAGGCAAAAATCAACATGAGTAGCAAAAAACTCAAGTGGATGTAAACAGATAAACAGCAGCAGCAGCAGAAGCAACAGCAACAACAGTGACAGCAATGACAGCAACAACAACAGCGACAGCAGCATAAACAGCAGAGCCAAAATCAACAGCAGCAGAACCAACAGCAGCAGAAGCAGCATCATCAGTGACAGCGACAGCAGTAAGCACAAACTGTACCCAGCTGATGCGTGCTTTATAGAGAATGGTTTAGTGAAAATAGCATTGTTGTTGATGTGAATAGTCTGCCTGTCAATGGAATGACAGTTGCACTGCCGTGGGCTGAAGCCTGATGCTATGAGAACCTAAAATGCCTTCAGAAAATGCAACTATGCTGTACGCCATCCCAACCATCCTGGCACCTTTTTACAGGCATCACTGGGCTACCATATATGACAAATCAGTGCTACATCACAACAGCATTTGTCTGAGCACTGCTCTGGTACAAAAAGATTTTGGTACTAATTCCAAATCCTACTTGGCCAAGACACTGGAGAAACAAAAATGTGGTCCCTAGCAAACATACTAATAGTGTTAGCTTATTTCAAATTGGACAGTAATAATTCCAAAAATAGCAATCAACACATCAACATGCTGCCACCATATACTGGTGCTTTGTTGGTTGTAATATAGTGCTTGGCAACTTCTTCTGGAGGAATAAAGAATTTGCTAAATATTCATTGGCTTTGGTTGTAAGCTTTACCAGAGATGGAGGCAGGTCCACTATAGTTCTTGTGTTAAATCTGCTGGAAAGTTGAAAAATGAATAAGGGTAAGTTAAACCCATTACATACTTGGATACATTTGACTTTAGTACAACAAGACTTTGTCTTGTCTTTGTCTGTTATGTTTGAATTTATTGTAAACTGTGTCATAAATTGAACTTCTTCCATGCTGACTCACTGCAAATTAACCATAACATACATATAACTAGCCATTATGTTTACAAGCACTCAGATTTGGTTGATAAAAGTCATATGCTTATGGTATTGTAATCCTGGGCAAACAAACCAGACACTTGTGAGAACCAGTACTAGAAACAGAAGGCAAAAGCAAGAAGATAGGCTAGAGTCAAAACCAGGAGAGCAAACTGTCCAAACAAATAACATACAAATCAACAATCAAAAAGTGAGGTCAAAAAGCAGAAGCAAATCAAACACAGCAAAAACAGTCAACAAGAAAAACACTATGTATGCAAACAGGAAGTTGCCAACACCTTGCAAAGAACTGTGTGAAACAAACAGGTATAAATGCACAAAACAAACTGACAACAGGTGAGAGTCATTAGTACTCAGGGAAGAGTGATCTGTAGACTGATTCCTAATTGGTGGCTGTGAGGCATGTGACAGTGATGTCATACACCAGTGACTCCAGGGAGTTGTAGTGTGGAGCTGAAGCAAGAGCAGAGGAAGAAATGGGAGGTGTGACAGGTATATACATAATGTTTTCTGACTTATTATACATACATGTAAATAGGACTTGGGCGTATTGCAGCTAAATATAAATACAAGCTATTATTTTTCCAAACACAGTCGATCAGAACAATATATTTTTTGAAGTTTGCTTAGAGATCAGGAGGTTGTTCAAATAGATCCCTATATAAATCTGTACTGAATAGAGCCGGGTGCCACATACTGGTCCCAAACTTTGATTAAAGGCCTAAAAAAGACTAAGTGCTATCTCATGTAAATGAATGGCGATCCATAACACTTTGCTAGAAATATGGAGAAGATAGAGGCTTCCAATGATCACAGGTCTCAAATATACAGTAGCCTCATCATACATGTCCTTTGCGTATGCCTATTAGCATTTTGTAGAAATATTTCTGTGCAGTCTTACTGTAGCCCCCCCAAGGTGACTTGTTAAGGAAGACACTATGCTACTGTAATGGTGTAACTATTCATTCCTGAATGTTCTCCTCCAGCTAGAATTAAACAGTTTAACAGAGCACAGTATAATGCATAGAGCTTTTGTGTTTTACTTTGTTTGAGCCTTTATTTTTAAATTGCCAGAGTGTGTTGGAAGGAATTGGAGATCTTGTTAGGGGGCAAAGGGAGCGATGGAGGGAGAGAGAGTGAGAGAGAGAGAAAGTAGAGACTGGGAATCATTTTATGTAATGCATGCAAATGAGCTTGCTTTGTCGCAGTCCCATTCGGCACAATAATTCATTGAACACCTGCCATAACGCAATGGCTGTCGTTAAGCAACATAATGATTATACTCTGATCAATCAGTTGTTAATGGAATGAATATGATTTTAAATATCCAGGTGAAGATAAAGATATCACAGTTCACTGTACTGATTATTTGGCCCTATTATTAGTGACCTTATTATGTTTATGTTTAGTTTATTAAATTTAGGATTATGTTTAGTTTATTAAAATAAATAATTTAACATTCCATTTTGACACTGCCAGAACAATCATACCATTACCCAAATGGTACCAAAAGGTTCAGTGGTGGCAACTGTAGCTACATTTGAGCAAAACTCAAAAACACCAACCAGTACATGACTAGCAAACAACTCTGAACAGTCGTACACACATAAATTATTAGTCATATTATTTCTTCTAAAACACAACAAAAGTTTTATATGTGTTATTATTACACGGTTTTGGACGTGACGATAATATAGCAGGGAGAAATTTTCAGCTTTCAGTTTTCGTTTGTTGTCACTACAGAAACGTCTCGAAGAAAACAGATCACTTAAATGTAAAACAGTCACTATGTATCTGATAATATGCATTAAAGAACTGTAAAGAGGAGGGCAAAACATTCTTTACTTTTGATGCAAGTTTCTAAGTTATTCTGGAGCATTTCTGGTGGTCCATTCATCATAAACTTTCAGAAATAAAAGGGTAGCTTCTGTGCTCAAATGAAGCAGAAAAAAGAAAAACAAACAAAAACAATGGTGACAATATACGAGAAACAATATGTGTGAAACTATCGTTACTGCTCAGTGATCAGGAGGTTGAACAAATAATTCCCTATATAAATCTGTACTGAATAGAGCCGGGTGCCACATAAGCAGTCCCTGCCACTCCTTTTGTCTTTTGTGGTTAGAAATCTACAAATGAACAAAACATTGCCCATTGGTAAAAGCCCCTCAGAGGACTTCACCTTTTCAACCTCGACAGCTTCTGGGGTTAGTCGTCTCTGAACATGAACCACTTCAAAAAGTCAAGAGGCCTTTGAAAAGGCTTGAAGGTCACCAGCCAAAAATAATGGGACTGGGGCGCAATTTCTAAACGCAGACTTCTGCAGAGGTGCCTGAAATATGTCAAAGGGGGCCTTTCGCAAGACCTGAGCGGTCACTATTTATAGAGAACAAATATCATGCTGAGAGAGACAATACTCACAACAAATCTCTATGGCATCGCTGAAGCGTTGGGTTAAAGGAGCTTTGCCGCACTGACTCCAACAGCAACTATCAAAGCCCTTTTCCAGCAGCTCTTATTATTTGATCTTTAATCTGCCCCAAATGCTGCTGGCATTTGAATAGCTTAGCTCCGCAGCGTTTGGACACTGGTGATTTCAATGAATACTCTGAATAAACCCTATTTTGCATACATAAACCAGTCAGTGAGTTGAACGAGTGGTGCTGATATTTTTCATTGCTGTCTGAGGGTGTGCATCATTTTGTAGTTGGCTACATGCCAAAATAGAAACTCTAGTTCACATCTGTTGTTGGTCTATGGGAAACAAAAACTGGAGATACATTGTCATATGTATCTTCCCCAATCCCAAATTTCTCTTAAATTACAAGGTCATTAATTAGCATAGACATTTTCAACAAATAACAGAAATTTTGCTGCATATATACTAGATTCATTTTAGTTGGTTTCAAAGGTTGTAGGAGTATAAACAGATGGATGGAATTACTAGACTGTTTTGGCACCAAATTGTCCCTTTGCTCGAGTGTATGTGGACGTTACCACAAATGTGGGTTAGTTTGAGCAGAACCAAATCTGTACAGGGCGCTATGACAATCTAGTATAGTAGAGCTGCATAACACATACTTTCCTAATTGTTAATACATCAACCTTCACTATACTGATATTGTAAGTTTGCAGCATGCAAATAAGCTTCTAACCCATCACTAAATGTTTTATTGGGTTATGTGTGTATCATGACCAACCACAGATATTGAACTAATAGCACAAGTGAATATTTAATCATGTTACATCAAGGGAACATTAAGGAGTTTTTAATATTTTTAATATATAATTAGATGTATATATTGCTGCTTTGATGTAGAGTGAGAAAGAGCAGGAAATATAAGGCTTCAGACAAAGGCTCTTTTACTGAACACGGCAGCAGGGACAACCTTTCACTCAGTGCTTCTGGATTACCAGGATAGAAAGCTTACAATCACTATGTACATGATTTCTGAAGTCTGAAGTCTCCCTTACTGCCTTCTGAGCGTTCTCCCAGGGAGTCTCCTCACATGTCCACCCTCCCACATGTATGCAGCTGAACCAGCCAGTAGTAGGTTGCTACAATATTATCATGAGCTATAGTGCCTTATCAGGCAGTCCTAACCAGAATGTTAAGCTCTTTACACACACAATTTCCATTATGACTACTGGATCCATTTGGGAATGTTTCTGGGAAGATTATTAGAATTATTTCCCCACGTATTTGTTACTTAGACCTTAAAATATCACAATGTGATTACTCACACAATTCATTCAGCACATAATTGCCCAATGTTAATTCTGCATTTTAGCATCTAAACCCAACCAAACATGCACCCCACAGAAGCCAACCAAGAATAGATGACAGATAGAACATTTTATGTCTGCAAGTCGGATTTTAATCCATTTCCCTAAGGGTTAGTTCAGCTCACTGTATGAGTACTCAACATTAAGGAGCATTTGTCAAGTTTGCAATAGATCGATCACATTTATAAACCTTGTCACTAAACCTGCCTTCATACTTTATCTTCTCATCATTTCAACTCAATTCAAAATTATGACTTTTTACAGTAGGCACAAAACAGCTTTACAGAAATCGTAGTACAAGCCGCCAATGAGCTGACAGTGTTAGGAAACTCTCAAAAAGAGCCCAAGAAATGAGATGCGAAGGGAAACTCCAAAAGAGCACAATAAAGAGTAACCATGGCACGAAAGGAAAACCTTCCTAAGAGTACTAAGAAGAAAAGGCCACAAGGAAAACTAGTGGAAACTGAAACTGAAAAGAACAAACTCAATAAGAGCATGAGGAGGAAAAACCAAGAAGAACCATAACTCCAAAGGAAAAACTCTAACAGCACTAACAAGAAACTCAAAGTAATGAGGTTTTTTTGCAATAGGAGGAAAAAGGAGAAACATTGAGAGGAACCAAGACTCTAAAACTTCTAAGAAGATAAGAAAGTTTGAGAACCTCTCAAAAAAGGAAGACTAAGAGGCATGTGGGGCACTGAGAGGAACCAAGGCTAAAGGGGAAAAACTCTCCAATAATATGAGAAACTAAGACTTAAAAGGAAAATCTCTAAGAACATTAAGAAAAACCGAGAAGCTGAGAAAAAAGGGAAAAGACTCAAAGGAAATACTCTGTAGGAAAATGAAGAAGAATGCTAAAACAAAGAAAGGCATAAGGAACCATAAGAAAGAAATCAGTAGTCAAAAAAAGAGAAGAAAAACTTGAGGAACACTGAGAGGAACAGAGTCTTAGAAGGAAAGTCAGTCCCCATTCGAGTTTTAAAAACAGTTCATAAAATGATAAAAGATCTACAGAAAATTGGGACTCCTAACTACTGGTACAAACTGGTACACCACCAAAACTCTTCCCCTTGAGGTAAACAGTACTTAAAGCTTTTATCTTTGTGAGAGAGGAGAACCTCAAGATTCACTCTTACTACAGGTCTGTCCGTACTTCCACTGTAAGAAGACCCCTCAACTCTAAGGGGTTGAGAGGATGTGTAGCTGTGTTCAGCTTGCAGCTCAAGCAAATGTTATTTTCAGACTGCAGGTAAATCTGATTTGTTTTTTCAAATTAGATATTTTGAGATGACTGTCTGCGCTACTATTTGCAAGTGATTGGATCAGATTTGTGCCTCCAGACATCACCAACCTATCTTACCCAGCAAATCTCAGAACATTTGTCTCTCCATATTTGACAGATTTTGTTGTTGTTTGTTGTGTTGTGAACGATGCGAAGACACTTCGAAATCTGATTTGAGCAGCCAGAGCATCCAGACTATGAGGGATCTGTGAAAATCCAATTAAATTTTGATTTCAATCAACCTCCAAATATGGTATAGATTTCAGATTTCATGTGTTTTCTGCTGTCCAGAACATCAAAAATCAGATTTGTGCTGGAGGTTTGAAAAAAGCCAAAAAAGCTGCTGCTGTCCCCAGCATAATGGACTGACCATCCCAGAGTCCAGACCTCAACATTACTGAATGTGTTCATTATTTGGGTAGTAAACTTCTTAGACTGAACTTTGGAGGTGTTGAATAACCCTGCAGAATAAAGAAGTGAAGCTAATTAAAAACGAGTGGACACAGCAAATGTAGAAGAATGTTATATTACATTTAATGGTTATATTAAAACTTCTGTATTCAGTGTTTTTTCAGAAACATGAATATCTTAATTACATTTGACAAAAGTTGAAGGAGAAGTGACGACAGTATATTGAAGTACAGAGTTTCTACAGATGTTCAGTACAGTTCTACAGTTCTGATAATATTTATCAGTGAATCAAGTTGTTTCAAATGCTGTATGTCATGTGTTCATGACATGAAACCTGACACATTTGCCTTTCAGCAATTCAGAAAGCATGTGAGCTGGCAGATCCTTCAGATTTCACACTGCTGGGTAAACGTGTTTGTTTATTGCAGGTTTTTCTGCTCCTTCACAAGTACCTGGTGAGATATTGACCTTTCTGTTATATTCCTTCAGGGCACCAAGCAGCTTGTCTTATCTACAGCATGGTGGGGGAGACCATATAGGAAAGGAAATTGAATCCACTAGCAAATAGATGTTTTGACCAAAAGTGTTGTCAACGTGTATGAGAAAGTCAGGTTTTCAGACCTCAGCCAAACTCAATTTGTAGTCCACAATATAACACATACAGCAATGTTGTCTATTCGATGTTCAGTACTTACCTGTGGTCGTACTTGGCCCTTTAAAAGTGCATTTCTTGTGGTCGTATAGTTTGAACAGCTCTCTTGCTAGGGTGTTACTATGGTAGTTTAGTTGGTTATAGTATCCCAGTTGGGTGTGAAGGTATTGTTAAGGTCTTGCTTACTGCATTCTATGATCTTAATGGGGGTTTCTAGGTGGGCTTTATAGCTCCCTACGGAGTTAATAGGGTGCTACTAAATGGCCTGTACCAACATGGAAAGTAGGGTGGAAAAACCTTTGCACCACATTTATTCCTATTCTCAATAGCACGCTATTCTCAATTACACATAATTTACATAACCTATAAAATATATATAGTATATAGTATATTTAGAAACTGTGCAATACTGGCATATATTAATATGTATGTATTTTGTGTTTCATGTATGTGTGTATATTATGCTTTTATGTGTATATATTTTGTATATACGTACTGCAAGGGACTATGCACCTAGGATTTTGATTCACCTGCACACCTGTATAAATGTGATGTGACAATAAACAGGAGTCTGCCTGATATAAATAATTTTAAAGAATAGTTGTTTAAATGAAGAAAATCTTTGGTTTTAAATCACAGATGAGTGAGATTTTCTGTCATATTTATGTGCCCTTCTGCACTAAATCACCTTGGGATCATTTGAAGAAACACATCAAATTGAGTGTGGTGATGTACCTGCTTCTACAGAGCTACAATGTACACTGAACAGTGTCCTGGATATTTGGAATGAGGGGGATAATGCCAAAAACACATTCTTGCGCTCATAATAAAGCATGTTCTATATTCCCTCACTCACCAGTACTAATTATTGAATATTTCAAAACTCCCATAGGTCCACCGTGGCATTAACGCCTGGAAACAATGCTTCATTTACTTATTTCTAACGTACAGTTCATTAAAATCAAGCAAAAAAAAAAATGCTTAAAAGTGTGAATTCTACTCATTTATTTATAAAATTCATAAAAGTTTAATATTTTTAAATACAGTAGGATTTATAGTATATTTTGAAAAAGGTCATTTGAAATGATTTAGTTTCATAGTGAAACTAAACAAACAGATCATTACAATGCCCTTTTTGTAAATAAGATGCAAGTACAGAGAACCTTTTTCAAAAGAACCTCCACATAATGTAAAAGGTTTTTGTAGAACAATAAATTCAAACCAAGAACCACTTAAGGACCTTTATCTTAATGAGCGGAGAAAGAACAGCCTTTATGTTTTTGCCATGCCAAGTATATTCACTCTTAAAAATAAAGGTGCCGGACTGGAACCACTTTTGGTTCCATTCCAATGACGGTTCTTTAGTTTTTGTAAATGTAGCGTTTGTCAAGTTTTAAGAACGTCCACATTATGTAAAGATTCTTTACATTTTATTATATTATAGTATTTTTATATGATGTGGACATTCCTTACACATTTAAAAGGTTCTTTACATTCACATTCTTTACCGGTTATGGTTCTATACGGAAACAAGCACAAACAAGCTCTTTTTATGAGTGTAACTAAACATTATGTAATTATGTGTACAGCACAATGACAAAAACTAGAGTACTAGACTGTCCTTCATTTCAAACTGCCTAAATTTACTGTGCCAACAAACAGCTCTCTCTTTGAAGGGGATGTAGATGATATTAAAATAGAAGTTATTGTAACTGCCCATGACACAGCACAGAAATGACTAAACACATCTTCTCCAATACCTAGTAGGCCAGGATCTAATTATGTTTTACTACCTTTGCTGCTGGTTAAGGCATTAGGGAAAGCGTGAGAGCCAGAGAGAGAAAGAGAGAGAAATATTGAAATTAAAGTGCAGCCAGTCAAGCACTGTTGGGGACGACTGCATGATGGTGCATTCCAAACACAACAGGATTTCATTTCATTAGGTTGCACAGTTAAATTGTAGCAGATCCAGATATCTATGAGGATGGCTGGAATTGAAAAGGAATAGCTGCATCCTGCATCCTAGCTGCAGTCAGCCAGCCAGATAAGTCCAGGTTTGGGCCATTTTAATAGTAAATAAAATACACACTTATACATATAGGAAAATATAATTATATTTATAGGAAAAACCATCCATCAGCTCTATTACCATATCATATCTGCCCTAGTCACAAGGAATGAGCTCCACAATGGCAGCCAAATCTAGTTTCTGTGTAATAGAATGGAGCAAATCCAAAATTCTTCCTTATCTGCTTTTTTGGAAATGCATTTATGGCTACTTAGTGTTGTTGCTAAACGTAACTATATAAATAACCAAAAATAAATAACTATTGAAAAATATGTTTCCCTTCCCACAATACGTGAGCTGAATTCATTGCTGGTATCTGCCCAGACCACACAGCTGAAAATTGAGACCACATCACCCTTAAAGAAACTTATAAAATATACTACTGTTCTAAAGTTTAAATCACTATTTAATGTCTGATGTAATGGTTGCAGATAAATGTATAAAATTATGGTAACATGCAATATGTCCTTCCTTCAAACAATTAGACCAAGAGCTAGAAGGAAAGAAAATGACATTATATTATTTCTCACTTCCTTCTTCTTCCTATTCATCATCTTCTTCATTAAAGACATGAAATACGGAAAAAAGTATGTATGTTATGGAGCCACTGAAGACTGAAGCTTTCTACCCAACTTAAGGCCAACGGTGCATGACAAAAACTTTTCGGTTGCCTGGTTTGGGCAATCAGATTGGGCTTGAGTCTGTTTTCTAACAAGTGACTGTAAACAAGTGACTGTAGATATTTTGCAGTATGTTACATTCAGCAAATTTTGTATTTAATTTTGTATTAAAACGTGTATAAAAGCAGCCATGACGCGTGTTCTCTGTATAAGTGTATGACTTATTTTCACTTATAGAAATAACCAGGGACACCCATACTATATTATATTCTATTACTACTAAGCATGAGTGCACTTCACCAAGGACATATTCTTAAGGACGAGACAGAGAAGGCAAAAATAGCTCAGCTGACTCTTCACTTATTAGGCTAATTACTTTAGCTGATGTCATTTTGGTTGAGAAACTAACATGTTGGCACATTGTCCACCGGAGAGAACATACCACCTGTTGATGATGAAGTTTCCTCAGGTTCTACCTCTAGTATTAGCTCATTAGATCTTCTACAGAGGCGAATATCTATTCATTAAATCTTAGAATAGAATAGAATAGAATAGAATAGAATAGAATAGAATAGAATAGAATCAACCAATCATCAGTTAATGCTAGAAGAGTTTTTAAAGCTTTACCTTACCACAATGTTTTAATGGAACTGGAAAATGGTTTTGAACAGTGGGAAAAGAAAACATGAGGGCTAGTTATCAGTTTGTCAGGATGGTGGTGGTGGTGAGTTTGTGTATATGTTCAATCACAATCAGAAAATCTTTCTGAGTTAACTCAGCTACATTACTGGACATATTCATACAAAACTAAAGCAAGACATGATATTACAAGAGGAAACAAAATGATTTGAGCTCTGCTAATTGGCTGCTGCACAGCAAGTCTAAAAAAAGAATGACAAAAACAGTGAAAAAGAGGGAAAACACATCTGATCATAAAGTTATGCTCTAGTGTTCATGGGGAACCTGTATTAGACTTGATTTTTCATATCACAGCTTTATGTGACCGCTTACCTCCAGAAGTCTGACAAAACTGTATTTATACAGGGGATTACCTTAAGAGCTGAGTTGATTTAAGGGGCGGAGATGAACACATAAAGGCTAAATATCAGTTTGTTTGTCATTGTGGTGGGTTTGTTTATATGTGCAATCACTGTCAGAAAATCTTAACTCAACTACATCGCTGGACATATGCATATAAACAAAACTAAATCAAAACTAGAATCACTGCAGTTATGCCCGGTCAACTTTGGGATTGCTAAATTTCCTTTGGGATCAATAAAGTATCCATCCATCAATCCATCCATCTATTCATTGGCTTTTTGTTCAAATGCTTCCATTCCACAGTGGTGCATTCCCATTAAGGTGTAATGGGAAAATTTAAGTAAGAATCTGGTGAACAGGAAGCTGACTTTAGCTTTATGTGGATAACAGCCTCTCACAGAAACTACTGGAATTAAGGCACTGAAATGTAGATTTGCAGTTGCCAATTTGTTTCAGGTTTGCTGGACTTTGGGGTTAAATCATACCTTAAGTTATATACTGTTCTGACTCCTCATCAGTTACATATTTAGTTTGTATATTTTTCATTTTCATTTATATTCCATGTGTTTAGAACGTTTTTATCAGTTTTTATTCAAAAACATCCATAATGATGATCTTGTGTTCTACAAAGAGGAACAGTTTTCCTTATATGGGGGAACTCTGCAAAGCAAGTTTAACATTTATGAAAAACTTATAAAAGTTATATTTTACTGTTGGGTCAAGCTGCCTTCAGTCTAAGCAGATATTCACTGTTTTATTCCCATTTTCCTTACAAATGCAGCCTTGCAGAATGTTTTGCCACTCAGCTGCACTGAAGGGACGGTGTTCTGGCAAGAAAGTGGCGTCTATGCATACCCTGTATAGTGGGATATGTGAAAATTTAATTTTTTTTTTTTTTTTTTTTGACATCACAAAAACAGTAAATTCAAAATGAGCCTTTTTATTTTTCAGTATGTGAAGTTTACAGACTGGGCAGTAAATTAAAACTGTAACAAATTTTATTCAGAAAGAATTGGGAAAACTGACTCTTTTTAAGACACAGGAACTAAAGCATCCTGTTTAATTCTAATGGATGAAGAGCGATTGGAAAATGGTAATGGAAAATATTAACTACAACTGTTTTTGACTTATAACAAAGCAAGAAAAAACTGAAAGAAAGAAAAATGTAGGATGTTAGCCCTTTAAAGTAGCTAGCAATTTCACCTTTTCGTAAAGAAGTTGTACTTTTTGGTGACCATTTTTCAATGATGAAAAGAGCTCTGACCTAACTTTCACTTTCTACACAGTTCCTTATATGCAGAACACCTTTTGAAGTTACAGTTAAAACAGTTCCAGTCAATTAATCATTCATGTGCAGCTTCTCGTAACACATTTACACTAATCCTGCCAAATGACTTGAGCTTCCTCTCCATGACTCTCTAGTGACTATCAGCTGTTGTACTTTATTGTTCGCAGCAAAGAGACTGTATTACAATTTAATTGTCTGCTCGTACATAATGCATTATTTCTGGAGAAAATATCTCACTTACCAAATGATGAGAGACTTTAAGGGGAAAAATGCCACATAATTATAACTGAGGTTTATATACTTTATGGGTTTATGGATCACTGATGCTTTATGTGCCATAGCAGAAATATTTTGTTTATGGTGTGTTTGTGTTTTCACCCTGTGGGTTGACTGAAATCTTGCTCTGTCACATTTCCATCAGTGTGCATGCATCCTTTTGTAGAGACAATGCATCATTGATGACGCTCGGTAGAGAGTTCTAAGTGCTTTACTCAACATGCAAGCATGCACATGCCTGACTAGTTGTTATATCGCACAGCCACAAGAGTAGACCTTTCCTTCCAGTGCTTAATATTTTTAAGACGTACCACATAGTAACTACTATAAAATAAAAACTGAACTGTGCAAAAGTCAGAGACTACATGTTATTTATTGACTGACCAGTCAAACTGCCATTAAAGTACTAGTTATTTAAGGAAAAAAAAACAGAAAACATATTCAACAGACAGATACGCAAAACAGGACGAAGCAACTTGTGAATGAAGGAACAGACGAATGAACAATATTTGTATTTAGAACTACTAATGAATGGGCATCAGCCAGCTACAGACAGGTGCTCCATCTTGCTAGCTTTTGGTTATGCTGGCTTTAGCATGCTAAGTTTCTTTGACTCCTACACTGTTTTGTGTGGATGGGGCAAGAAACATCAGCCTTGTGACTGGTTAGGAAATGCTTATGAAAGCATTACCCAAGATTAGAACCACCCAGTTTACATTGAGAGAAATATTGTGAAATATATCATCCATTTATTGGTCATTGGAGCATTATTCAAATGGTACACTTAGAACATAAGCTAACAGGATGAAAACTTCAGGCACCTGCAGATGGCGCTACACGAGGATGGTTGGGTTATAAACACCTGCAGGGTGTGTGATGGGATTCATAGATTGAGAGGAGGTGGTACAGTGCAGTGAATGTCTCGTTCCATGTGTGGAAAATGGGTCCAAAGAAGATGTTAATGACTGGCTAAACAGTGTGATTGCATTTGGGTGTGCCAAAGACCGTAGTGTGAAGGAAGCAGCTGAATTTGCCAGCAATGGCAGAAATCCCAGTCTACAGGAAATTCTCCTTAGAATTGTGCCAGGGAAGGCATTCACCAAATCTGGCCCAACTGCACAATTCTTTGATGCAAGAGTGTCTGAACATTGATGTCTGCTATATCCAGAAACTTTCAGTCCATGCCAAATCAAACCTCAGCTGTTATTCATGCTCATGGAGGTATCACAATATTAGGTATTTTTTTACCTAGGAATTTTTTGTCCAGTGAGCTTATTTACTATGTGCCTCCAAGAACAAGATTAACTTAATTAGAAAGAAAATTAGGATTTAGGTTCCCTGGTTTTATAAATTATGCAACTCTTTGATATAGTTCCCATAGCTTATATGCATGATTGGACGTCTTGCCTACCAGCTCTCTCCTCACGGCAGCACTACCCTTAGAAAAGCTACAAACCCTAGCTCTGATGCTTTTACAATAGCTGCTACTTTTCTGCTAATGCTTTCTTTCATTGCAGTTGTTTCTAGGTTGGACAAGCTTTATGTTGGCCACAACCATGCTGACTATATCTACTTAATAGTTAATATTAAGTATTATATTAAGATTTGTCATATAATGTTGAGTTTGAAATGTTATGCAGGACAGAGCTGCAATATGTTGCTGTTGCTCTTCAAAGTTAATGACAACAAAATTTGCCACCATGCTAACATTGCATTGACTATATACAACAACATAACCATCTGCTCTCATTGACAGTATTCTTGCTAAATGAATGTTGCTCATTGATTTCTAGAATACAGCCATATGGTTTGAACACATTTCAATATGAATACACACCCTGTACAGGCAACAATTGTTGGCAACATGCACAATTGTGTGTGTGTGTATGTATGTGTCTATATATATATATATATATATATATATATATATATATATATATAATGTAAAATACTTACACATAATACAAAAAGCAAGGGTCCTAAAATTTAGCCTTGTGGGACACCTACTTTTGCAACTTTGATAAAATGACATCACACTGTTTGTTTTGATACATTGCTCTTGGAATTCCAAATATGATAAAACACAAATTCCTAGAAAAAGCAATGAAGTCACACTGCCACTTGTATGACTGACTTGACTCCTCTTTATTTAAATCAATTATAGCATTTAAAAATATAAAATCAGGAGATTTTTTAAAATTTATTTACTTATTTGACATGAACAGTACAGATAAACATTGTTATAAGAAGGAAAACAAATATGAATATATAGGGTCCTAGAATTTAGCCCTGTGGGACGCCTGTTTTTGCTGATGTCNCACACACACACACATTATATATATATATATATATATATATATATATATATATATATAAACAAATTATATATATTGAAACAAATTAAAACAGAAAATGTGTCATAACTAACTGCAAAGGCCACATTTCATGTTTTTTCCCCTGTAATAATTCCCCTACAAAACCGTTAACCAGGTGTAATTTAACTAGGTGTGCCCAAATCCTTCGCACATGTATGACTGTATGCCATTTGATTTTTGGTGAATGTGTGATTGTAACTCCACATTGAGAAGGCAGTATAGTTCAGCAGGTCCAGCAGGTACCAAGCACATACACCACAAACACTTTACCTTTCCTTGTGTCAATTACCCATGTCAACCCCACATTCTGGCTACTCACATTCCTCCCCCTTCCCATCTGTTCCCTATCTTTTATTCATAGGGAACAAGGTGGTTTGAGCATCTACTGTGAGTAGTGAAAGCCAGAACTCCGTGCGAAGAAGAAGCTAAGTCGTCTAAGCTTTCCTCTCCAGACTTGAAAGAGATCAGTCATTCCACCTCAACATCTTCAGTCTGAAATCAATAGTAAAAATCCCTTTCAACTATGTTTCTGCAAACTTGTGGATGGTCTTTGTGAAACACAGATTATACTCTACAGCTGTACATTAACTATTAATGTGAACATTTTTTGGCAATTGTAGTTTAAACAGGAACATTTAAAGCTTTTAAAAGACATTCAATTTTCCCAGAGGCTTATGACAGACATATATCTGGTATATATTAGCACATATGTTTGTACCATGTAGCAGTTTTACAGTGGCTTTCAGTAAAGAAGTCTGGTATAGAGCTGACGCTGTTGTATTCACAGTTAATGACAAATCTAGGACTTCCAGAAGCAGTGTCTAGCATCCTATTTAAATAAAAAAAATTGTTGATTTCTCTATAGTTTCATAATATGCTGATACTTAATGCAACAAGTTATGCTTTCTTTTCAGCTCTAGGAGTCCTAAACAGTAGATGAGCTCTCTTAGCTCTATCTACCTAGATATCAAAGAGTTAAACAGTTCCTGATTGTCTAGTATTTTGTGGGGAATTGTGTGTGTGTGTATATATATATATATATATATATAAATATATATAATCTAAGTAATGAACTCTGTGTAATGTAAATGTTCAAGAAAGAATCCTTATGTTGTTATGGAACCTTTATCTTTTATGAGGGCTCTTTAGACCTTAAAAGGGTTCTTCATGCTCTCAGATCTTCTTTTTAAACATGACAAAGAGCACCTTGCAAATAAGGCAGCCAGTAAGGCTTCCCCAAGGAACCTTTAATGAGTAGTTCTTTGGATGGAACTAGCTTAGTTAACAAGATTTAATTTTTGTTTCAGGTTTAAAGAACCTCTAAACCATGTAAATGTTCTTCAAGTTTCTTTCTTAGAACCACACATCCAAGAACCATTTACACACCATTTAAAAGGTGCCACAAAGTGTTCTTGGGGTAATGTCATAGAAGAATAACTTGTGCTGTAAATGGTCATGGGAAAAGAGCCCTATTTGACAGCTTTATTTTCAAGGTGGTATATTGTAGGATGGTCTAATAAAGTAGCCAGTAAGTCTGTAACTCCTTTTTTTTTTTAGAAACCTACATACATATGTATGCACTACATTCATCTTAACACTTGATATCTGTTGTAAAGCTTTGATGTGAATCTTTTAACTAACATGCTAGAGAGCTCAGCTTGATGCACTAAGGACTGATGTGTTGACAGGATTTTGTTCCAAATTAGGTTTGGTCTCTAATTAGGTTCTATGCTTTGTTAAGGAGGAGAGGTCATTAGCGACACCATGTAACACTGAAGGAAACCAGCGCAACACCACATGCTTTCACTGATTAGCTTAACTCCTTATAGGGGACTGACCTCAGTGGATCAGATTGAGTCTTTCCAGACTCTAGGAAGTGTCTGATAGAGATGCCCCAAGGGGACAGCCACCTTATCGACCCAGTTCTGCAGTGTTTGGTCAGCATTTCATCAAAGTGAAAAGTGAAAGATAGAGCTGTTGCTTTTAAGAATGAACGAAGTTAGGGAAGTATTGAGCTGGTACCTCGGTGGCCAGCGAGTTCGAACCAGGTGGTGATATCTGAAATAAGACGAGTTTGATCAGGCATTCTGACTCACACACCTTCTTTTCTCCTTTCTCCTCAGGAGGCAATTCTACAGCTTTGGGTTGGCATGTTTCATGTGGACACCCCGTGGTTATAGCACAGCTAGCCGCTGCTTTTTTTCCTAGATATAAGTGCCATGTGATTTCGCTCGAAAAGGCCTTGCAGGTGTGTGAGCATGGGCCAATTACAGTGATGAGCTATTAGAGGTTGGAGGTGCCTGCTGAGAGTGTACAAGGTAAGACCCAATTTGAAGCGGAAATTACGACGGAGGCAGGTGCAGATGGATGAGAAATGGGAGAGTTTGAGAGACTTAACTATTGTTGTGTGTCCTGAAATAGCCTCACAGGCTGTAATGAAACCTGAACTGACTTTCTAAGGTGAGGAATGGAGGCTGAATTAATGCGTGTATTATGATTGCCTGTTACCAAGACTAGCATCTACATCTATAAACAATGTAATCATGGGACAAAAATACATGAATTTTAACATTTATAACATTTTAGTTGATGTAACAGCGCAGCAGAGAGGTAACCCCGCTGTCCACCAAGGACCAGAATGGGGGCAATTTATGAATAAACCTTTACTAAGGGGGACTGGGAGGGGGGCGTTTTACAGAAAGGTGCTTTTATGGCCCCAAAATATCTGTTCATCATGACATTTTAGAGTAATGCATCAAAAATAAAGATGGATGTTCAAATAAAATGATCATAAGAAGAGTTTCCCTTATAACAGTTTGTGTACACACACTTCATAGCAGACATAAATCATCTCATTTAAAGAGTCAAAGAGGGTGTTATCTATTTGAGTTAATTGCGTAGAAAGACTATATCCAATAGCTTCTCACACTCTGAAAGAGGAATAAAACATTGTTGTATCAGTCTTCGGCTATGTGCAGAAGGATGATTCATTTGTGGTTCTTTGTCAATAGTAAAAAGTATAAATCAAGGCAAAGTTTGTGTTAATTAAATTACCTTCAAAATGAATGATGACTTTAAACCCGCCAAGAAATCCCTCTTGAATTTAATAACACATTATCTTGTGTAGCCCTTTTGCGTAAAGACACCTACAATGGCAGAGAACACAAACATAATATAGCAGACAAGATAAAGGAAAGGAAAAACAAAGGGAACACAAGACAACCAGCAAAAGAGAAACAGTATAACATTGTTAATATTCTAATAGGGACAAAAGTTATGAATGGCAGAGTAGGACAGATAAACTGCACTTTCCAAGAAACTGTACATGTTCGTGGTTGAAGTTCATCTTTAATTGAGACTGAAGTTAGTTTCCTGCAGGACCATTTAAGGTGAAGCAAAAAACTTGCAAATTTCAGCCAACTTCAGCATCCACATCTTTTACAGGATTCCACTTTAATTACAAGACACACATTTCCCTCCGGACAGTTTCTTAAACCTTGGACAATATCAAGCAGGCTTCAATCAGTGTTTGATACTGAAGGGAGGAGTTTCCCTTCAGTAGGAGGAGCATAGCTAACTAAATAGTATAAGAACCCAGTTTATTTACACAGAGTTTTTTTCCTACCTGTATTTATTTTGACATGTGATCATCATCTTCTCACTGTAAACCAGCCAACCAAATCAGAGCTCATCAGATCATTCATGAGCTCACCAAAAAAGAGAAAACAGCTCGTTTCATTCTAGAGTCAAATCATAGGGTGTAAATGGGCGTATAAAACTGTCTCTGGGTATTTAAAAAATAATTTTTGGAACATTTTTAGAACTATTTAAAAACCAGGAAAACATGCATTCTATGGCACCTTTAAAAAGCCAAACAGCAACAATCTTTGGTTCCTTCATTAACCTTTCAGTAGATAGTTTTGTCTTTTCGCAGAAGTCATTAAATTCAGTTTCTGTCTGTTTTGGAAATTACTGTACTTGGTTGCACTATGCATTTGTTTCCTTTAATAAGTTTGAATTGATAATAATTCTATATTTCCACCTTTGTAGGTGAGCAAGTAAGCCAACTCAACTTAAACATTTTTATTGTGTTTAAATGCTACTCTATATGGCTAAAAGCATGACCACCTATATGAACATAACATTCTCATAAGATGCCACCTTTGCCACAAATCAGTTTGTGCTATTTCTGCCCTGCTAGGTCTGACCTGTCAACTGTAAATGCTAGTACTGTGTAATGGAAGCATCTCAGAATAACAATAACTCAAAGTAGTAGACCATGCAAACTCATAGGGGGTGGGGTTGCAAGTGCTGAAGCACACAGCATGTAAAAATCGCATATCATTTTTTCCAAGCATTGCAATCCGACACTTCCTTCTGGGTGCAACTAATCTTTTGATAATGAGTGTATTTATCCATTTTTCAATATCTGCATTTCTTGTTACGAGATATACTGTGCACAGGATTTCTTGTAGAGGCATCCAAATGTCAGCTGAAAGTAGATGCATATGCTGCATCTTAATTGTAGCATATTCCCCACGTGTTGCACCCTACCACCATTCCTAAAAATAAACAAGGCGTTCATAACCTGCAGCATCATCATCATCATCATCATTTCACTGGAGAGTTAAAATAGGGGTTGCAGAGGAGGGATTATGTAAAATCTGGCAACAAAATGGCTGGGCTCCCAGTGGGGGGCGAGCTCACATTAAGCCTGCCACATGCATGAGGTGATAATGATTTATTACCGCTTTCAGTGTCCCATACTCAACGGAAATGTCGCTCGCTACAGTACCACTGGGCAGACACCCGTATCGCCCCCCTGAAATTGTTTGAGAGGGTTTTTGGCATGCCTCCAAGCCTTAACGCTGGGCTGATTTTAAACGGCTGCTTGGTGTCACATGCATACGCATAAAAGCCCTCAGGGTAGAGCAGCACCTGTGTAAACTGCAGTGACAGAGCAATGAGGTGCTATTCCTGCTTATGGCAGGTGAACTGAAATCGAAATTAGTAGTATCTAAAGCCTCATCCACACATCTGGGTATTTAATATCACCAACAGCGTTTTTGAAAACCTGCCCACATGAAAACACAAACAACTCCTCAGCCCATATGAATGTGACAATACCAATACCAATAAAGGATTTGATCAACACTGTGAGCATGCATACTCCACGAAATTACCTTGGCATGTCAAACACAATAAAGCACATTGATGAAGGACTAGAGGATGAGGAACACAAACTGTGCACTGACTTTACATCTACAAGGTGGAACAGCAAGGTAGGAGAGTCTAACAGAGTGGACAGTCAGTGGAGACAGTGTCTCCAGCAGCACTGCTGTGTCTCACACCAGCGCAACACACACTAACACACCACCACCACACCAGTGTTACTGCAGTGCTGAGAATGATCCACCACCCACATAATACCTACTCTGATGAACTACAGTCTGTAATTGTAGAACTGTAGAACATATATGGTAAGTGGAGCTTCTAAAACAGGCAATAAACGTAGATGCAAGGTAGGTGTATTTCATAAAGTGCTCAGTAAGCATATTAGACACTGAGTAACAGAGCTAACGTTTCCCTCAAATGGGAATGGATGTGATCTAGCCTAAGTGTACGAGAGGTGTTGTATGCTCCAGTCACCACAACGTGGATAATTAATGTGAAAACCATCTTTGAGATATGAGACAGTGGGCTTTCAGCATTGGTGTTATTAGATAGCAATTAGAGAAGTGCTTCAGAGGAACCCTTAGCCAAGCCAGAATTGCACTGAAGAGGCTGAATGTTTCAACTGAACCTGATTAACTTGCTTTCTTCTGACTAACTTTCTGAAAAAAATAACCACAGTAAACAGGGGTGTCACGTGACCAGTTTTAGGGGAAGTTCTGTGCTTAATGTAAACTACAAAGAGACAGACCGCATCTGGACCATCCATGCCTCCAGACCATCCATGCCTCCAGACCACCCATGTCTCCAGACCTCCCCTAGGGAAAACCTAACGCTTCCCCCATTAACCTATAGAGGTGGAACAGTGAGCAACAGGTTTATGTTTTGCCAGTATGGCACAGAGAATTTATTGATTTTGTTGGTGAAGTTACAAGATTTTACTGTGCTACAAAATTACAAAAACATATCAAAGAAAGTTAAAAAACAAATCTATCAGGATTTTAGGAGTTCCAGTTGTCTACTCCCAAAAAAAAAAAACAGTTCCCAAAAGTCATTGACATAACACCACCCTTAAAAAAAGACCCCAACATTCACTCAAGCAACTCAAGCAAAATAATGCTTGGCATAAGTTTGGCTAATGTCTCTTATAAGTAGTTATAAGAACATGCATAATGCAAGAGTGTGCAACTTCATAATGTCAGGTTTCATAACACCTTAAATATCTGCCCATAAAACCACTGTACCCTAATACTTCACTCAGTGCCACGCCATTGCTCGCTTTAAGTGAAGTGAGTTTATTTACCTAATTTAAATGTTAACAAATTCCATTTCAATACATTTTACCTCATAGAGGTAATATGGTACATACGATGTGACTATGTTGCTCTGCTTTTAAAGACTTAAATAAGCAGAGCTTGTTTAAAGCCAAAACTAACTTAGTTTTAAGTAATTATACAAGTTTGTGTCCGGTATTATAAGGTATTGTGTATCCCATATAACACCTTGTAAATGCATTTAATTAGCATTATAAATATAGTATTCATAGGAAGTGTTACCAAACTGGACAACTGGAGATGTAGAGTAAGGTTTTATGGGACTGATAATTTAAATCTTTGGAAGTAACAGAAGGCAGTATGTATACCGGATAAGGAATAAAAGACTCTTTCCACAGGTAAGCATGGTGAAGGAGCAACGCAAGTTTGGGGATGTACAAGATCTGGAGTTAATTTAACGTGTTGGGTATTTAGCTTTTGTAGTCCTAACCAATAAGAGAGCTTGCTTACTGGTATCTATAGATACTAAAAAACAATGACTGGCCAGTTTTCCACTGCTCATTTCGAGAAGTGGTATGAAGTGACGGAGGAATCAACCAACCAAATTTGTTTTTGCACTGATTTTTTAAATGGGAAGAAAATTAAAAGAAGGAAGAGAAGGAAGCCATCAAGAGAAGCAAGCCAAGCAAAGATTAAAAGATACTTATCAGCCAAAGAATCTGCTGGTATTCTTAAAACCTAGAACCTGTGCTCTTCTGTGCTGGGTTGTGGAACAGTACCGCCAGGAAGAGTTGGATGGATAGAAGTAACCTGCCTGCATCCCTGACCGCAGTTCTCCCCTGCTGCTATGTTTAATAAAAGAGCATTCCCATTTCCCACATTGTCTTCTGTGCCAATGTTGCACTATACCGTGGCATAGGGTAAGACGTGGGGATGAGTCTGCTGCAAAATGTGCTTTTTATTAGAATCCTCAGCGGAACACATACAGAGCCACAAACCCTAATGGCATGTCACCACTAGCCATAGCCTTCACCCTCACAATGACCAACCATTAACAACATAACTCCAAACACAAAAGAACACAAATAACACATAAACCATCTTTACACTACAAACAATAGCAGTCATTTTTAGGAGGGCCACGCACATTTCATACTTCCCGAGTTTCATAACGGCAGCACAAGCCAGTAGCGGGTTTGCTACCATACATATATGCTTTATATGTAAGTAGGTAACACTATATTAGATATTCTTTCAAGTGTTCAAATTTTTGTCCTAAAAAAATACAAAAACAAACACACTTACACACACCATATTAATGTCAGCTGGTCAACGCTTCATATTCTCCATGTAAGCAGTGCTCAGTCACTGAACAGCCCTGCCTCAGGCTCCATCTCGGCAGACAGTCAGTTTCTATGGTGCAAATAACATATGTTGAAAAACGGCCTCCATTACTGCGGGAGAGAGGCTGCACTGCTACATTACGTCTCACTGGCTGCCAGCAGGGGGAAGAGGTGGTATGGGAGTGGGATGGGGGGGGGCATAGACGACCATTAGTACCTGCCACTGACGGAGTGGATGACTGACGTAAGCCTGAAATTGCTTCCTTAAGGCGCCTCATTAAAAGTGTCTACGTCAGATGATCTTTCGTCTTGAGAAATGACGCACATTTATACGCTAGTGACTAATCCTTTCGGCAGCTTTTATTTGCAATTGTTTTAACCTTTGAAGAAAAGTCACTAGTGATTTCTCACCAATGGTGAAATGCAATATTTACCCCTTAGCACCCCAGGCATATTACCTGAGTCTTATTATAGAGTAATTACACGGATCACAATGCAAAGTGGCTGAGCTTAATTATTTCCATCTTGTGGCTCATTAAAACAAGTGAAGGGATTCTGTTGGATTGGAAACTGCTGGCTTGGAAACTAATACTATATTTGTGTAAGTACAAAAGAAGACATCTTACTACGATTTAACATTCCCTACATGTTGTCACATGTTTGAAACTCTTAGCACAGCATGTATACCTTGAACGTCAGTTATTCTGTATTTAACTATGTACATTAAAGATCAGTGAAGTATAGGCAGAAGCAATACATAAGCCATGTACATTATTAGTACTGCATGGAAGTGATGTAAAAGTATGCTTCCAAAAAGTTCTAGTAGCAGTGCTGAGGGGTAACATGGTATGATCTAGCATATTACAGTAATATGATTATGTTTTCTTGTAACACTGCAGTAGCTACATCTTGGTGCATTTAGGTACGATAATCTGCTGTACAGTTTAAGGTGGGATGGAGATTAAAGAGAGGCTTCTAAAATACATTCTATGTTTTTCTTGTGCTGGACATATTGACATATGCTAATCTAATGTGTTTAGACTTTTGAAGCCCTTACCAATAGGAGAGATACCTAGACATTGAAAGAAATATAGAAAAACACTGATTGGCCAATTACCCACTGGTTGTTGCTTGGCACAGATGTACTATCAGCATTATTATGACATCTCAGAGGAATCAACCAACCACATTTTGATTTCCAATGGTTGGGACCAATTTTGTAAGTACAAACATCACTCTAGACCTTCTGGAAACCCTACATAAATCACTTTGTTACCAACTGAAATCAGTGAAAGCAGGCTCTATACCAGCCTTTCTACTGAAAGAGTCCTTGTGAAACATATTTTAGCATAAAATATATGCCAATATGTCTGTCATATGCAAATGAAACATGGAATATCTTTTAGAAGCTTCAAATGTTTGTATTTCATCAAGAACTGACTTCCATTTCCATTCCACAAAATGCTGCAACAGTCACATTCTGGTGCTAAAGAGTTTTCCTTTCCACACTAAATGGTGCAGCAGTTCAGATTCTGTTGTGTTTATTTGGTTGAGGAAGCATCTTCAGCCTATTCAGAACGTGTTTAAAAGGACTGCCATTCGCGTAGTGCTAGCAAACTACTAGAATTATATACTGATGCTATCAGAAATTAACATTTTCCTCATGTTTTGACCAATTGGCTTGTCGTTTAAGGCCAAAATTGAAGGCCTAGCTCTAACAGTCATAGCTTGCTACTGGATAGTGGCTTATCTTTTAAAGAACGTTTACTCAGATGGGGTTTTGCTGCGGATTTTACAGAGTGACTTAGAAGTAAAGTAATAGTAGAAGTGAGATTCATTCATCATCAACGAGTAGTGAGATTCATTTAGCAATGATCGAATAAGTAATCTGAATACAGTCAGAGAGCAGTAATCAGTCCTTTGTAAGTATACTAACATTTTGGAGTAACCACCCCAACATTGGGTAACCGCAACCCAGGATCTTTCAGCATACAGCCATATGCCATATGAGTTTTGGCACCTCTAGTTGTTGATTTTGTTATTTTTCTTAGTTAAAATAAGTTAACACCCACTACAATAACAATTACTGTTTGTTTACTAAATTTAACATCTTTAGGGTTATGGAATAATCAAATGTGGTCTGTGGAAAACACTTTTATATTTCATGTTTTATTTGTTTCCAGTGTTTTTGACTGAGCAAATAAACAGAACTAAGCACTAAATTTTAATGTGACATTCACTTAGAAAATCAACTTGTCAAACTGCAATTTGACCACAGTTGTTTTGCAAGCCATAAGGCTTTATGAAGCACTTCATGCACAGCAAAACAATAACCACTCGACTTCTGCAGAATAACAACCTACATTATATATTGACTGCAATATTTGATTTGAATAAGAACAATAGAATAGCACTGAAAAAGTGTTACGACAACACCAAATCCAAGTAAAATGAACATGTGTAATTGTGTTGGTGCTATATGTTTCATTCAAGTGGAACTAGTGTACACATTTGAATAATTCAAAACTACTTTTTTTTTGTGAAATGGAACAAATGCAGCTTGACCCAATCACATGAAATCACAAGTGGTAAGCTGCTTAACTCACATTTAAAAGCGTTAAAGTCACTGTACATCTGTTGACACCATGTACAGTGAACCATCGTGATAAACCACCTTGTCATAATATGTTGCATTAGCACTACAAGGTTTATTTGTTCAATCTTTGTTCCTTTGTTAGTGACCAATGAAATCCACAAAGCTACCATTACCACTACCAAAGAGAATCGTGGCAGAAGAAAATTGCAATAAGAGCATGAGACTGGAGAATGTAATGCAGTAATTAATGTTAAATATTGATAACACTTTTATATTGTAACTATGTAGTAGATGGCTCTTGACTTTTTGATGAAAGTTTAATAATGAATGGTTTTCTTATTACGGTTCCACACTTACAGCACTTTGAGAACCTACTGCAAGGACCATAATCATTTTCCCCCTCTACACAACCAGCCGGGAACATTTGGAGTGACAGATTTAGCATTTGATTTTCGTTTCAGATGCATCCATTAAGCCTGGCTGGTTTGAGGGACGCAATCTTTTACAATGGTTCCTACACAATGAGGTCACACTAGCATTTTCATGGCTGGTCGTGCCTAACTCACTGATCTGCTGACAGTGTAATCTGTAAAAGTCGTTCAGCATGGTGGATGTAGAATAACATGCTACTGCACCATATCATTCAACCAATACCCCAACCTTCTCTGTGTTTAACTGAGATGCTGATGAGAACTTGCTTAAAAAGGAACAGATTTTTAAATATATAAATATCCATTCTTCTTGTAAACATGTCCAAAGCTGTGCATTGGTACGTGGGATGGTCAAGACTGCAGGCAGGCCAGTCCAGTACCTGTACCCTCTTCTTCAGCAGCCATGCCTTTGTAATGAGTGCACTGAGTGATGGCCCTTCCCAGATGCCTCTGAGCCAAGAGAAATCGACGCCGCTTGTACTGCTTGACAAAAGTTTGCCAAAGTGATCCCTCACCCATGTAGTTATGTCAGCTATTGTTGAATGATGGTTCTTGAAATATGCAAACTTTCCCTTACTTTTTTTGTGGAATTTCCACTTTCTTTGTGGAATATTGTTTTTATGCATTTCAATCATTTTTCCACACATGTACCGGACTGTAGTGGTGAAGAAGGAACTGAGCCATAAGACAAAGCTCTTAGGTTACTGTTCCATCTACATCCCCATTCTCACATTCTTTGGGTAATGACTGAAAGAATGAGATTGCCGATATAAGCAATTCTTCGCAGGGTGGCGGGCCACACTCTATTTGATAGGGTAAGGAGCTCAGTCATCCAGGAGGAGCTCAAAGTAGAGTCACTACTCCTCCACGTTGAAAAGAGCCTGTTCAGGTAGTTCAGGCAACTGATTAGGATGCCCGTTGAAGGATTACCAGGCACAGCTGACTGAGAACAGACCCTGAGGTTGTCCCAGGAGGAGTTAAAGGGATTAAATCTCCAAGTTGGCCTGCAAGTGACTCAGGATCCACCCAAAATGATCTGCTAGCTAAAAGTTTAAGGTAGCATGGCTAAAATTACAAATGTAAATAGTGTGTGGGCAAAGAATGTAAAAGGGAAACAGGGAAACATAGTTCTGTTAGACCACACATCAGCTTTAGAAGACATCACTGGACAATGCTTTCCAAAAACAGTACAGAGCAGGAGTATACTTGAAGTGTTTTTGAGGTAAAATATTGGATTTGTTCATATATTCGATTTGCTTTGCATTGCTTCATTTAAAGTACATGTGTTGAATAAAACCAGATGTAGAATGGAGTTTTGTTATGTAGAATGAGGTTTACTGCAGCTGAATGTGGTCTCTGTACAGGTGCGATGGTACGGCTAAGTAAATGTCTGAGTAAAAGAACGTTTAAAGACTCTCTGCCAAGTTCCACCTAATTTCCTCAGTCCACTATCAGCCATTGCCTCAAGTCTTCAGTTACTCTGTGTGCCAGTCTTTGAATCCACCTGCGATCATTATATGTACCTCTGAGACCTGTAAAAGTGAGATCCTGTCCCCAAGGCCAACAACAAATTTCAAAAAGTACAAGAAGCTGTGTGAAAATGCCCAAGCAAACATCTATTTCAACACATCTAATCAAAGGTTAGACATAAATGGGCCATAAACATTTTTCATGTCTGCTGTGGTAGTATACTTCACCTTTATTTAACCAGGCAAAAACTTACTGAGATTAAAAAATCTCTTTTACGGGAGTGTCCTGGCCAAGACAGGCAGCAACACATAACAAAATAACAAATAACACATACATCATAAAATAGAAAATCAAAAATTAGCAAACCCAATAAAAAAAGACATTTACAAACAGCATTAACCACTCCCACTGTTTGAAGAATGCTTTAAAAGCTATTTAATGGCACAAGTTCATAAAGTTTTATGTCTTTTGTCACAAATTCCAGTGAGACAGTGCAGCACGACTAATAACTTGTTTTCCTACATCAGTTTGCATGGTGGGATCTTTCTAAACAAATTAACAATGCATTATGAGAACACAGTCTACAGTGCCAGAAGGAAGTGTTAGATTGCAATCCTATTGGGAAGGAAGATAATTTAGACTGATATGGGCAATATTTATTGAACTACACATAGAGAAGTATGGATCTCTCAGTATGGTGCCGGGCCGCCATGTTTGCTAATGCAACATGCCAGACGTCTCAGCATGGAGCTGTAGAGGTTCTTAAAGATGTCCTGTGACAATCCATCCCATGCAGCTTGAATATTCTCACACAGTTCCTGCAGATTTTGTGGTTGGGGTGGAGGTGGAGTGACAACCAGGCCTTCTTGACGCGTGATGTGTGACAACAAACTATTAATCTTGTTGCTGACCATGGTGCATTACTGTTCATTGACTGCTCCTTCTGGGGACAACTACTAGTGCAACTATTCTTTTGACGATAAGTGTAAATATAAAAATAAATAAATAAGAAAGTAATAAACAAAGTATGAACATATACCAATGAATCAGTCAATGTGTAGTCAGTGAGGACAAAGCTGCTCTTTCATATAGAACACAGTGGTGGGTAATTAACAGTCAATTAATAATACATTTTAAAGCACTATGTATCTAAACAGTATCTAATGTGCATAAGCAGTACAAACGTGCATGCATGTAAATGACATCTTCATAATCAATTGCTGGTTTAAAAAAAGCAGGCTATTGAGGGTATTTTCCTTGAATTTGTAAAAAACATTGTTTTAGTTCTGTCAACTTTTAAAACTAACTTTTTCTTCTGTAACCTGATAAAATATGATTCACTGTAAAGAACTTACTTAGCTGCACTCTCAAAAGATTCTAAGATCTTTGCTAAAACTGAAAGTTTAGTAATGGGCCTGTAATTATTTAAGAATGTTGAATCTAATTTTTTAATAGAAGAACAAATATATGCTAGCCCCCCGATCTGTCCATCTTGTAATATCACTTTGTTCTTAAAGAGACAACAGTAAGTTGCTGTTGACTTCAGGCTGCCTTTAGTTCCCACATGAATAGATGAAAAAAAAATCAGCATGTCAGCTTTTAGCAAGAGAAAAAAAAAATCTAAAGCAAAGTCAACACTATAGATATGTTCATTATTAACTGCAGAGCCATCAGACTAATAACTGCTTGGTAACTACCCTGATAGTAGATATACACTATGAGCAATAAATTATGTTTTATTGATGATGGCTGACTGATGCTAATTGACTGTTTCACATTCCATAATTGGGGAAGCTAGGAGGCATGCTTTATGCTAGGGTGGCACTGGCTACCCTTTGGCTATGCCTCTGTGTGAGGTGTTTTTGAAGTATGGCTCCATCCTACACAACCAACACTCTCTCAGATACCCAGACAAAGCTACAGCTTGCAGCACTGAATATAAAGGCACTACATCTCATCACTCTGGTAGGAGGAGTAGGAGTTTATGGAGTCCGGCATTAGCTGCAATACAGTTAGCATTAAAATCTGCATTTAGCAGGAAACATGGAGGTACTCTCAAGATAGGGTTGGGAACCATTGACCTATGAGACAAGATCCATAGCATAGCTTGAGCAATTGCATGCTGAGGCAGAAATGAGAGCAAAAAGGTGCTGATGTAGGTATTTCCTGAAGAGTACAGGAACTGACTGTGAGGTGCAGAGATCAGGGGCTAGCTCATTTCATCACTAAGGAGCAAGAACAACAAAGTGTCAACACATAGCCTTACAGGCAGAGATTTTAAGAAGAGAAATATCTAGAGCTCAAATGTCAAAGCACTAGACTCACAAAAATAAACAAACTAAAATATGTTTAACCGGGAGTTCTTTGCGGTAAAGAATCATGCTGAATAAAGAGACTTGTTCAAGTGAAAGAAGCATTCAGCGAAAGTGGCATCATGCATCATGAGTTCCCTTGGCACCTTTACGAATGAGGAAAAACTTGGAATGTGAGCACCAGAGCTTTGTTTCTGATTCTTGCGTCCACAGAAAGCCTCCTTCCCAGGAGGAGTCACTTGATGACCAAACTATTATATGGGCTGATAAGAATACATCTGAGAGGGAACTACACCACATATGTATGTGTGTGCTAGACCTAAAGTCCACTGTCAAGGTGAAAAGCGTCCTGGTTTACGGGCCAATCAAACTTCACTGACATGATGAAAAGTGTTCTGGCCTACAGCCCAGGAAAACTCCACTGTTGTGGTGAAAAGTAGTGATGATTTACCCGATTAAACTGATTTAAATCATTCTTGGCTTGCAGAAATGTACATTAAAAGAGACATTTAAGCTGACGTTTGACATTTTAATTCTAAATGGCCAAGACATATACATACAACTCAATGTCAAAAGAACAGTTGCACAAATAGTTGCACCCAGTAGGAATCAGCCGAAGGAATGAAACTTGGTGGGTAGGTTTGACATCATGAGACATACAAATGATCTGCATTTCATTCTCAGCCACGGAAGTGACGCAAGCAAGGATGGCCCTTTTCACTGTACCAGACTGGCCATGATTGCGGACATTCACCGAGCAGTGATTCCCTCCATGAGTCATCCTGTTAGGGCCAGCAACGTTGGCAGATGCACACAGACCGTTACAATGACTGCCCTTAACACCACATCAACATAGCCAAAGACTGCAATGGTGTCATGCCAGACTGTCATGGAGTGACTCAGAATGCCAGTGGATCATCTTCAGTGATGAGTCCTGCTTTTGTCTTGGTAGAGACGACCAACGAATCCGTGTTTAGCTCCAAGATAAACGGTTTGTTGTCACGTGTCACACATACAGAAGGCCTGGTGTCACTCCACCTTCACCCCTACTGTAGGAACTGTGTGAGGATATTCAACCTGCATGGGATGGATTATCACAGGACACCACTAGCAGCCTCTACAACTCCATGCGAAGATGTATGCATGTTGCCACAGCAAACATGTCGGCCCAACGTCATACTGAGAGACACTACTTCGGTATGTGTGGCTGAACAAATATCAGTCAAATTCTTCATTATTTATTGTACCTGGTAACCTAGATAAAACTCACATCCATTAATCCTGTATTAAAGAACTGTATTTGTATGCCATAGAATAGCTACTTTTGGTTCAGTAGAGAACCATACAATTGTTTTTTTTCCAAGGCTCGGTTAGGTATGGCACTGTAACGCCCTTGCTACAAAGAACCCTTCTAACATCTTCATTTATGAGAGAGTACTGTTCTCTGGAGATCCTTTTCTAGTGGAACTGTTATCACTGTTGAGTGCTCATTCTTTCGGAGAATGCAATAAAAGGCTGATTTGGAATGCCTAACACTCAGTTTGATTTATTGTGGTACTCCAGACTCCTTTGACACTTCTTTGGCTCGCATTTGCTCAACACCAACAACAAAGACATCAAGTGTAACTCAGAATTCTCTTGTTCATGCACTTTGACTATGGTAATAACATACAGCTTCTTCATCAGAAGTGACTTCAAAAGGTGGTTGGCTTCAAAGGAACTTCTGGCAACAGAATACATCACTGTTTACTAAATATGTTATATGTTATTTATGGTATTTGCAGGCTAAAAACACCTTTACACTGACTGTAGATTCATTTAAAATGACTGGGACATCAAACTTGGTGGCTTTATTGGATCCCTATACAACTTAGAAATAAAACACGGTATTCCGTGTAGTATATAAATAATAAGCCTTATTATAAGCTTTGGGATGTAGTAAGCTTAGAACTTTTAGGCGGTTGACATGGATTTCAACATTATTTTCAGACACTGTTCGTGTATAAAGCTAAATCAAGGAATGTCTAGGGGTGCACCAATACAGATGCTGGTATTGGCGTGATTTCATGCTCAGTTACTCATGCTCATAAAAATGCATCAGTACCAACATCTGATACCACCTGACAACATGTAACATAAGCCAAGTGTAGACTCCCATGCTAATGAACAAACGACTCAGGCTGGCAGTGAATACGGGTCTGCTCAATGATCTGGGGGATTTAAGCCCCCATTTTCAACACACAATCACAGCCTCTTTCCCAAGACACATAGGCTAGCAGAACTGGGGCAAAACAAAAAAACTCGACAGTTTGAATAGAACTGTATCAACTTTAAAGTGATTGTAGACTCTAGACTGTGTCATGCTACACATGTACATCATTGCCTGCTTTAAATGTCAGTGCACAGTGACACACAAGTGTTTGCTTAGTACACAGATGCACAGGGTGTTACTTTGAACTAAACAGCTTTACTGAAAAAATGTCTATAGAAAGAAATGTCTGTAGAGGCTGCATTTCATGTAATAAGTCAACTGGACTGAGCATTTACAGACAGTGTGAGCATAGAGTCGTAGGCTTTGTCTGTGCATGATGCTGTATTCAAATGTACAGTGTGAGTCAACCAAAAAAAAAAAACAAGATTTCTAAAATTTCACAGTATATGGCTGGATTGTTGAAAGAGACAGATGCAGAGCAGGGATCAAAACTATGAAACATAACGCTACTTTACTTTTTACATTTTAAAGTGTTTTTCTGATGCTTCTTCTGCAATGCAACTTAATCCAAGGTAACTAATCCAAGTAACTAATGTAGCCTAGCTAGTATAGCATGTCATTTAATTTTAGTAATTTACTTTCCAAGGTGCATTGCAATGGGGGTGTTTGTGCTCATGAAGTACAGCCAAGGAGAGAGAAGGCTGAAAAACAGCCAAAGAGGAGAAGATCTGTAGTATGAAGACAGAAGGTCTTAGGTCAAAGGAAAAGACTTTTCAGTGGTGGGCAGATCTCAGAGTTGACGAGAGTTTGGTTTTGCAATGGGTCTTATTGCCTAGTTCTAAGAAAACAAGTTTGCTTGTTTAGTGTTGTGTGTCTTGGGACTGCACAAAGGATCTCCTGAAGGAGCACTGAAGGAAGGGGTGTATTTGTTTTGCTGTAAGATCAACAATCATTCTCAAGAATTATATACTCCACAATTTCATTTTAAGTAGGTTACTCATTGCAGTACAATAACTAGAGAAAAATGCTATACCCAGTCGGAGAAAACGGCATCCCTAGTTTAAACACATTTGCTCATAATTTTTTCATCAAAAACTTAAAGTTGTGATTTTGAGTTGAAGCAATATGAAAGGATTATAAGTACTTTATTCTATAACTGGTATAGTGCGTAGATTTACATCATGTCAAAAAAATTATACCTAGCACTGCTATAGAGGAACCACTCATGGTTCCCTAAGGAATCTTTCAATTGGGTTTTGAAAGGCTCTTTATGGAACCAAAAGTGCTCCTTATATAGCATTGCTCCTCTTTGCCACTGCTTTAAAGACTGTTATTTGCAAGTCGTAAAACCTTCAGACGAGTGATTGCTCATTAATGCTTGAAACAGGGTCATGCCATCTAGTGATTGCAAAAAGCACCCCAGAGCTTGTTCAGATGTTTCTCAGCAACTCATGGCTGCTTCAAAGCCTGTGTAGAGGGAATGAGCTAAGGCGATGTAGAGGTATGCAAGTTGAAAGAGATAGAGAACAATCAAGCTGGAGAACATCAAGGAGACTCTTTGCTTCTCAAGGTTTCCTAACACTTCTGAAAGGCTAGCAGGCTCAGCAAGCCTTAGTTAATGCTGAATGCTGCAGAGCTCACGTAGCAGTCGCTTTAGCACTTATTCATCTCTGATCGCTGTTGCCATAGCAAGAAGATTTCCTGTACAAGGTATGGGGAGGTGGAGAACGAGCGAGAGAGGAAGAGAGAAACAGTTTTCTCAGAATAACTCAGGACAGTTCACTGTTTTATAAGAAGGAAATCATGAGGGAGGTAATAACCATCTATTCAACTCATAATGCCTTCTATAAGTAATAAAAGAATGAATAAAAACTTTTTGCTAGTTTCTAAACCACAGGAAAATATCCAAATAAAGACAGTATTTTTTAATAATTAAAGTTACCCCTAGTAAAACTACAGAACAAAACATGTAACTAAACAAACTTGGAGTGTGATTGTGAGATTGACCAGCATAACCCTATGGAAATAAAGCTTTGTCCATGTTTTTGTATTATTCTTACCCTTTGTCCTAGACATAAAAAATGCAGTGTAAGATTAAACTAATGAAAGTACAGTACCACACTCGGATAATCCATTAAGCTTGTTTTGCTCAAATGTGGCCACTAAAGCATACACCTTTGAAATGAACCCCAGACGAAAAGCTTACATGTAATATTCTGTCTAATCCGGGGATTCTGTCCAGTCTAGCACACTCTCATCAGAAAAATAGCTTCTCAAGGTTAAGTGTAGGCAGCAACTCACTATTCATTAACATGAGTTTGGTTTTGACCCCATAATAAGCTGCATTCACAATGGAGAACACATTCAGCCTTTTTTCATTAGCAAAAACTGTAAAATTTCCATTGGTTCTCGGACTTTCTTTGATCTCTCTGAATGGTGAAAGCTGTTTTTGGGATGTAAAATCAATATACAGGTTGAATGGACCAAACCACTTCCTAAGCCAGGTTTCCTTTTAGGTATTGGTATAATTTGGAAACCTTTATCCTTTACATTGTTTTTCAACTTTTATAATTAATAGACCAATGGAAAAATCCAATATTATAATATTTCATATTGGGTTAAATTAGCTTCCATTAAAAATATGTTGGTTTTTTTTTCTCTCTATAAAGTTACCATTTTTGAGTTATGAAGTTTTGGGGCATACTACTGTATATTTGAATAGCTCCCTAAATCCCCCTATAGATTATCTAATGTTGTTAACAAACTCTTTGGTAAAACTCATTACGGCCTCTTTGTTAAAACCCATTAAGTATTTGGATCAAGATTATATTTAGGACCAGGGTCAAGATTTCAGATTGAGATGAAGATTGGAATTACGCTTAGGGTTAGGAAAAGTTGAGGTAAATGGATAACCAGTTAAATACAATTTAAATGCATGGTAAACATCAACCAAGTATCTACAGTGGGCTAACCTGTAGAACCTTCTTCCAACATCCTAGGATTCTCTTATCCTACACACCAAACGGGGCACGTAAACATTTTATCCAGCATTTTTCAATCTTGACTTCAGGCCATTTATTTGGGGGGGGAAAGGGGTCTCCACTCTCGATGGCTGGCTGAGCAATAGACACAAACAAACAATCAATCTAAAGCATTAGTACGGAGTAAAACTTTAGCTGGGGCGGAATACCTGATAAAAACAGTTTTACTGCTATACTATTCTGTTAATACACTATATGAAATTAATATCAGCTGTCTTGCTATACTAAGAGTTTGATGTTATTTTAATTGCCAAAGTTTGTTATCTAAGCCAAACCAGAGACATCATAAAGAAGAGCAGTAACTCTGCTCAAAACACAAATGTTCAGTCTTGCAGCTTTACAAACACGCTTAATGATCTCCCACAGCATATTGAAGTTTTTGCCTGATTACTTTTGGCGGGTGTGGCACCATCCTGATACTGTGGTATATAGTTAACTAATTAACAACATCAATTATTTTGCCATTAATGGTCATATTTTAATATGACTATTAATAGGCTTACATTGAAATAACTGATTGAACATTGGTATGTTTTACATACAGTGCTTGAAAGTTTGTGAACCCTATATGATTTCTACATAACTGTGAACGAAAATATGAACAAACTGTAATCTAAAGTTACAAAAATATAACACCCCCCCCCCCCACAAAAAAACAAAAAAACAAAACATTTGATAAGTTATCAAATATTAAATGTCAATGTTGGCAAAAGTATGTGAACCTGTAGAATTATTAGTTCAGCATAGATGATAATTGGGGTCAGGAAGTTCAGTCAATTGAATGAGAATGTTAAAAAACATGTCTGAGTCTTCTTCATCAAGTCTGGGCTTTAGAAAAACACTGGTCAATGCTTACTAGGCTGGAAAAAGGTTCCAAAACAGATCCACTGTCAGCCAGATGTAAAAATACAGGAAATTCAACACCATTGTTAACTGTGCCAGGAGTGGTGATTCAACAAAAATGACTCCAAGAGTAAGATATAGAATATTCTAGGAGATCACAAAGAACCCCAGGCTAACATCTAAAGATCGGCAGGCTTCTCTTACAGCGATTAATGTCAGTGTTCATGAGTCCACAATCAGACAAACACTAAATAGTATGTATGAACTGATAGAATGGCGAAACCGACTACTCTCCAAACAGAAAGAAAACTTTCACCTCTTCGTGATGGAGAATGACAGATATTTGCCAAAACCGAATACTGCATTCCAGCATGAGAACCTCACCCCCACTGAGAAACATGGTAATGGCAGTATCACGGCTTGGGGCTGTTTTGCTGCTAGTGAACCAGCACTGCTTGCCATCATTTGATAGAGCTATGCATTCTGGATTGGATAAAAAAATTATAGAGGAGGGCATCAATCCATAAATTGGACCTCAACAAAAGGTGGGTACTCTAGAAAGACCACAACCCTAGAACACTAATTAGTCTACAAAGAATGGTAAAGCAGAAGTAACGTTGCATTTCGGAATGGCTTAGCAGGACCTTAATCCAGTAGAAACATTGAAGCAGAAGGTGTGGTGTTGGTGCTTCTAAGGCATAGAATTCATGCAAGAAAGTCCACCAGTATAACACAGTTGAAGCAGTTCTGCAAGGAGGAATATGCCAAGACTTATTCAATTCAATGTGCAAGGCAGATCAGCAGTTACAGGAACTGTTTGGTTGAACTCATACTGATTCCTGAAAGTAAAGGTCCACATATATTTGCCAGCAAAGACATTTAATGTTAGATTACTTGGTTCAATAAATGAATGAAAAACTATACGCTTTGTTAATTGTGTTATTGGGTTCTCTTTATCTATCATTATATGTTTAACTAAAACTGTGTTGTAAAACCTTGCAGTAATTTCATCCGTCTTTTATTCAAACGTACCAGTTTGAGGATACTAAATGTTTTGTGGCAGTGACAGTATTTTTTGCAAACACACGAAACACTCATTATCTTCACCCTCTGCACATCAACCAGTTAATTTTCTATACATAGCTATGTAGACCACCTCCATGGCAGCATACTGACATCTACGTCATCAAAACCCACACACAAGCGAAGAAGGGAAAGCATTGCCAGGTAGTGAGCTGCTGCTGTTTACCTCGTCCAAAGCTGAGGATGGGCTTCTCCCGTCAGTTGAGCATGCACACTCACGCTCAGGCGCCCACATTTAGCTGGTCTTGGCAACCATCTCCTTGGCATATGGAGAGAACGGAGAAAGCCCCGGTTCTTTCCGAGGCGTTAACAGAATGACAAATCCTTCTGCTGATCCTGAAGGTCAGGCTCACTGCGTGGGAGATGAAAGCTCAATTCAGCTAAATTCAATTAGCAAAACTTTACTCCTTCTAATGTGCCAAGTTAAATATACAACCACACATAGGGGCATATATCAGTTGGGCCCTAATGGGAGCAAATAATCATAATTATTGTTTGTTTATTAGTTTTGCACCAAATATCTGAGTTTAGATCTCACTTGATGCCAGAGCCCTCTGTTCTGGTTTGCTCTATGTTATTGGATTGTGTGGTATCATCATGCCTAGATCAAAAGAGCTCTCTGAGGCCCTCAGAAAGGTTGTAGATGCATAAGAGTAAGAAGTGTTCAAGAAGTCCATCCTCTTTACAGATCACCTACACAAGCTGCTGCTGGGTTGTCCAAGAGCAGACCTTAAGAAGTCTCAAAGAACTCCAGAATGTCATCATAGTATCTACAAGTAGCTCCTGCCACTGTTGATGTCAAAGCACTTGCATCTACTATTAGAAAGAGGCAAATTTAACCAACGTGGGAGGTGGGCTAGGAAGAAGCCTCAGGACACCAGGGCAAAAGTAAGTCTGCCAATCAACATCTACGCAAGGACCAGGCCTTCTGGAACAATGTGAGTCAAAGATAGAGTTATTTGTCTGGAGCATCAAAAGTCATATTTGGTTTGAAAACCAAAGCATTTGATTAGAAGAACCTCATACCAACTGTAAAGCATGGTGGTGCAGAGTGTTTTGGTTTGGGGATGCTTGCTGCCTCAGGGCCAACCTGCAGTAACAAAATTGACTAGCAATTCTCTTTCACACCAGAGTGCGCTTGACATGCCTACAATATCATACAAGGTTATAACAGTTTGATGATGGCATGTAGCCATTATTAAGCATTTTCCAAAACTTCTGCTTAATAGTGATAGAAAACTATAGCAATACTGACAATGCTGATTTCACATAAACAGAATCAACCCTGCAGCTCCCTTCACTATAATGCATCTGCCACTCACAACGTTTGCCCAGAAAACAGTTGCAAATCAGACAGCTCAGATTTACCAGTCAAGCATCCTAGGCTAAAGCATACTGCCACGCTGGTTAAAAATATGTGAATGGACTGTTTATATCGTATCACTGATGCATGCAAGAAGACGGTTGCTTTGAGATTTCCAGAAATGTTTTCACAGTAAGAGAGTACTGTAAAAACCAAATTCATGACAAATTTGAGAACAAGTAACACTTTGGAATGCTTTGTGTTTGAAAATGACAAACTCTACTCCATTGGCAACTAGCCATGGTCCTAGCCCAGTTCCAACCACAATCTGCTACACCTGCCCCAGCTATTAAATTCCTGACTGACTGGATCCGAAGCATATGTGCGCCAGGATGGCATGTTGGATGCAGGTTGGAACAAGACTCTGGAGTAAAGCAGGTCCTCTGGAGGACGGTTGGTAGCCCCTACTCTACCTTTTTTAATGGTCTTACTTTTACATATATCTTTTTGGATGTCTGACCAATTAGCCTCCGGAGTAGAGCTGGTGAAAAAACGGACACTTGAACTGCATAAGACCAAGCAAATTTGTTCCATTTGTTAGTTGTTAGCTGTTAGTTGGACTTCCATCTGCTTTTGTAGTATTTCTAGTATTACAGGATCCAGATTCTGACAGACCTCATATTGATCTCAGTCAGCCTCTCCTGTCACAATATGTCAAGGCAAGCTTCAGGGTCTTCAGCTCAGTCTGCAGTGTACATTCATCATCGGACTGCTTGGACCGATGCCATGACCAGGCCTCTTAATCACCAACTTGAGGACATGTCCTGACTGTGACGTTTTGTCTACCTTCTGGACTATTGAATGGATGTTCTTTTTTTCTTAACTCCCTAACCCGTGCAAAGCAGGAGTTGATACTTTTATTTTGCTATACTATTTAAATGTAAATACATAAGTAATTGTTATGTGCTTATTTACATTCATATTCAATGCACATTTAGCTTCAACGAGTCTGCAACCTTTAATGTTTTTCCATTTTTTTGTACATCAAGAAATGATAAAAACATAAAGACTAACAAAACGACTAACAACTTTCCACATAATCATAATTCTACATATACACATCTTCCTCTGCATATACATTCATGATCAAAAGAATAGTAGCCCCCAGAAGGAAGTGTCGGATTGCAATGCTATTGGGAAGTAAGATAAAGGTTACCAGGAGCAACAAATGATGATTTATTGAGCTACAGATACAGAGGTAGTAGTACCTCTCAGTATGGCGTTGGGCCGCCATGTTTGCTAATGCAACACACCAGACGTCTCAGTTGACTCCACCATTCATAGCCACTCCATGACAGTCTGCCACGATACCACTGCAGTCTTTGGTGACGTTGATGTGGCTTTAAGGGCAGTCACTGTAACGGTCTGTGTGCATGTAGTCCTGCATCGTGCAGCCATCTGCCAATGGTGCTGGCACAAACAGGGTGACTCATGGTGGGCATCACTGCTCACTGAATGTCCTCAGTCGTTGCTGTTGAGTTGCACTCCACGCATGCCGTACAATTTGTTGGTTCTCTCTCTTTGTGGTTTGCGTAGGTCTTCTAGATCCTTAACATCGCTGTTATGTGCCTTCTTCTATCCACTGCCACCAACAGCATGCTATGGTAGTGTACGCAAGAAGGCGCACAATATGTCAATAAGACCATCCCGCTTTCCGAAACCCTACAATGCCACCCTTCTCCAACTCTTCCAACTACTGGAATTGCTTTCGAACTATTCTGTGAGGCATAGTTAGCTTGCAAAGGATGCTACCAACAAGTCGGAATGGAAAGCACGCACAACAGGACGACCGTATACAGTCAGTCAGGTACAGCGATAAGACCCGTCCTTGCTTACACCACATGTGCAGCATGACACTTGAAACATTCTCATGTCTCATGATGTCAACCTTCATTCTTGTTAGTTGATTCCTTCTAGGTGCAGCTATTCTTTTCGATGACAAGTATATATACAGACATGGAATCAATTAGAAGCGTAGAATTCTCATTTTTGACAGAATCTTCTCTTTGTTATGTCATTATCTATGTTATGTATTAGACTTTAAATTTCAAACTAGGTCATACTTTATTAACACTACAGATAATTGGCTTCTAAGTGTGTCTTTTTCTACTTGCTTTCCTCATATTCCCCAGATTGTGTAAACATTTCATCTGTTACAGCAGTCCCTCTATTACAATATGATTAATAATTAGAATTATTATTATTACTAATTAGCAGAAAGTATTTGCATGAACTAGAAAGAAAGCACTTTTTCTGTGCTATGTGTTGGTGCATATTTTGCAAGGTTTTATAAATAGTCTCGCCGAGTATAACAGCAGCACCTTGAACTGAACCCCTTGATTACATATTCACAACAGAACACGACGGTCTTGCAAAATTTGCATGTTAGGAAACTCATGTCATGTGTTTGAGACTCTTACCCCTGAACTGTAGAGCACAACTTGCCTCTCGGCTGATTCTGAAGTATAATCACTCTGCACGCCGTGATTGAGCTGCCACTCAACGCTGGCGAGTCATAGGTGATTATTGCATGCAGAAAATCACATGGTATACTGATTGGGCCATCAATAGCCTCATTGTAACACTAACCAATCCTGGTTCTAGATATGCTTCAGCTTTTGTTTGTGTTTCATTGGAATCATTCCTGTGTTGTTGCTGTTGTTGGTAGATACTGGGAGCCAAAATGTTTGTGGCTTTTCTCATAATCTTTAAGGTTAAGAGTGTCGTGTTGCTCTTGCCTAGTCTTGCTTTAGTGTTTGTGTGTATGAAAATGACTTAACCCTGTAAATTCTCAGGCTCAGCACAACCCAAGGCTTATTCTACAGTAATTACGTAAAGAACAATACAAGCTGGTTGAGTTATTATGTTATAGGAGTGATCTGTTTAAAGCCAGAGCAGAGTAATGACATAGCTGCAGGTTTAATATATTGATCTTTAAAAATCGTTAAGTGAGGTGGTTTCATGATTCATTAGCTGCATTACAGAACACCAAGTTTATACACCAAAGTGAAAAAACTTAATCTGAATCGCATTCACAATCAGTTACTTGGTGCATTATTTATTGGTTTATAAAGGCATTTCATAGCCTTTACAAATCAGCTAAGATCCTACGTGTTTGCCACTTCTCAGTCTGTCCAAGTCCCTCAGCTACCCTGACCAAACAAGTCACACTACAGCCAGACAAATTAACTTATATTTGACTTTTCTTTGTGCAAACATTTTTGATCTCTTACTTCCTACTTAACATCTATTACTTCTGTTTTCAGTTTCAAAAACTTCAATGGCTTTGCAAAATTGTAGCTGAGGAGTGTTCTTAGGCCTCTTTTACAGCCTTTGGCTAAAAGGGTATTACTTGATGATTATCATATTCATGGCTAATAAATAATGATGAAGGACTTTATCAGTTGCATTCAGTTTGTTTCATTACTGGTCTTTATTTCAACAAATTCAAATGTTTATTATGAATTTTCAATTTAAACTTATTATACAACGCCTATTACAAATTCAGTGTTCATTTAACCCTCTGTACTGAACTCTGTAGCTCTGTGTTGATTCTAGTTGGGACACATCTATAAACTGAATTTGTAATTGAAGTTTTACCTGGTTTTATTATATAATGCTTCATTTTAAACAGTCATCAGTAAGTCAGGAATTATGAAGAGTGTTTCAGAATTCACTGCAACATTGTGTAAATTATATATTATATATAATCATTTTGAAGGTCAACTGGCATATAATATGGAGAATCTCCATCTCTGTCATTACCACCCTGAATAGTGCAATGTTTTAAAGTACCACGTCACACACACTAGCAGCTATGGGTTTTTAGGTAGCTACAAGAAGAAACTAGCTCAGTATTGCCAGTATGGACATCATCGCAGAGGCTGAGAGGAGGTCGAAGAAGACATTGTCAGAGAAAGTGAGGGACAGAAAAAGAGAGAGTGACAGAGCAAGAGACTGGGGTAAATGTCGGACTGGCTTTTAAAATAGATAAAAGGACACAAGAAAACCTGACAGCAGAGTGCTCATGCTTGTCAATGTTATTTATGGTGTTTTCTGCAACCTTATCTGCGACAGTTTAGTAGTTTTTTGAGATGCTGAAAGTCTTCTAACCTCAGTCCCTTTTCAGGCCAACATGCCAAGAAATAAATTCATCTCATGCCAAAATTTTGGACAGTCTAATCAATCACACACCAAATATCCCCTGAAAGTTTGCAACCTCCTGTAAGAAAATTCTGTAATATTATTCTGCCTTGTCAACATGGTTCTTTCTTAGACATTGTCTTGGCAAACTTAGAAGGGTGAAAGAGCATGGGTTTCACCTTTAGAGACTTTATTCCTCTCTACACTACAAAATTAAAGAATTATTTCTACTCCACAAAACCAACAGGGACTTTCTTAACCACATCTGTCCTCTACTTAACTGAGACCTGGCTTTCTGAGCTGACCCTGAACTCCAACCCTCCAATGCACATAAATCACGCGGGTATATGGATTGCAGAGATTACACTTGTGATTTAGCTGTTTCTGTTTGACTAATCGAAATCACAAATGAAATCTGTAGCATTCATATGCCTGTGTGACACACTTGGTTGTAAAAGGGGGTTATATTCTGCAGCCTTCAGCTTGTCAACCAATGCACATGTACAGCGGTTCACGAGGAGAGGTCAAAGCAGGATTTGTATTTACGACAGTGGTGTAAAAGTGATTGGCACACTGTGACTGTAGAGCAAAAATTACACCCCAAGAGCAAAATAATACCAATTCCTTCATGCTGCTTGAAGGCCACAGTGTGTCAATGTGCGTCAGTGCTCCGTGACTCTTTTCATTTCCTCTTTTTTCCTCTTGCATTGCATGTCACAGTGCACCGTGCTGCATTTCAACATTACTACTTTAAATTAAAGCCATAATGAGACCACAGAAAGCCACACTGAGTCACACGTGGATTGCAATCAAGCAGAGCAGGGCAGATGCTAATGCAAATGCAAATGCTAATGTTACCTCAGCTAAAGTTACTAACGTAGCTGCTGTCAGTTAGTAACTTTCAGTTCAGAAGTAAGTATGTGAAGGATGCCAAGCATGACGAGACCCTTTATTTCATTAAATTCATATGAGTAGAGTATCAAAATGAACTTGAAGCTGGCCTCTATCTGCTCTCCCTGCAAGCATTCTATAGCAGCACCCTGATCCGTGACGTGAACTCTGCTGCTATGTGAATATGTGACGCTTGGTCTGTGTAGCGGCTTTTTACAGTGATTTAACCATGTGTAAGTTAGCTCACCGGATAAAACAGTCACCTGTCACTCAAACATACCTAATAGCATGTAATATTTCCATGAGCAGGAATAACGGCTTCGATACGATTTGGCAGGACTGGACAAGTTTCTGCATGTAGGCCACATCAATGTTCAGCCACTCTTGCATCAAAGGATTGTGCAGTTAGGCCAGATTTGGAGGATGCCTACCCTGGCACAGTTCTGAGAAGAATTTCCTATAGACTGGGATTTTTGACACTGCTGGTAGACCCGTATGACCGTACACTCCTGTACACCTGCAAATTTAGCTGCTTCCTTCATACTATGGCCTTTGGCACACCCAAATGTAATCACTCCAATCATTAACATCTGATTTGGACCCATTTACCACACATGAAACGAGATATTCACTGCACTGTACCATCTCCTCTCAATCTATGAATCCCGTCAAACACCCTGCATTTATAGCCCAATCATCCTCGTGCAGTGTCATCTGCAGGAGCCTGAAGTTACTACCACCTTAAACATGCAGTACGACTAATATTTTACCCGGTGAGCTTAAGTAAGTAAGTAGTAGCAACCATGGAATATAAAACCACTGTAACCGTGACCATCCATTTTTCCAAGATCTCGGACTATTTGTGGTCAAACTTTTTTTCCCTTGGTTCCTAGACTACTAATTAATTTGACATTGATTAATATCCCAGCAGCTTACTTCCTCTGTCAAATATGGACTAAGTCAGTCATGAGCCGCCTCCGGTGCCAGGAAGTGGGAGGAATGATATGAGCGAGCAAAAGCGATGGAGAGCGGAGAGAGAGAGAGGTAGGATGTGTTAAATGGTTTTGCCAGGTTCTGGCACATGACCAGCTGTGACACATTGTGTATGAACATGAAAATTCACTTGAACATACACGGCAGCAGAACAAAAAAGAAAAATGAAAGAAAAGGAAGCCGCTTATCTGCATAACAGACTGGACTTTAGGGGGCATCTGTTTGAAGTGGAGATAAATAATGGAGTGTCAAGGACAAAACAAGTGGGTGTTCGCATATCTAGATTATGCAAGTATAACACACACACACACACACACACACACACCAAAAAAAAACACACACCTCTCTGCGGTCCCATCCAGGTAGTCAGTGACTAATAGCCATACATTCATCTAGTCCTGTAGATCACCCGCTGCATAGACATATGAGCAATACTATTGAATTTCTTTTCCGTATCACTCTAACACCCCTAGTACCGATAAACGATGCTTCTAAGGCTTTCTATGGATATTTAACGAGGAAGAGCTTCTACAGTTCTTTTTTGTATATGAAAGGAGCTGTGAATGTCTATGCTTCTGACAGGGACCACATTAGAGGAAACACAGTGTTCAGCCAGGACAACTTCTGCACCTTGAAATAGATTTTACAAGTAATGACGGAATAGAACACCATTCTTTCAAAGGATTTTCCTTGAAAATGGTGGTGAAGAGCTCTGTCCAATACATCAGTCCAAAACCTCCCATTCAGTTTTCAAAGAAATCGAGATCTGGTGACTGCAAACGCCATGATCTATATGGTCTATATTGTTCTCGTCAAATCGTCTAGAGACTCCTCATGCCCTGTGGATGGAAGCATTGTTGTTCTGGAAGAGACCACCCCTATCAGGATAAAACATTTTTTATAGGATAGTGCTGATCAGTCAGAATAGCCCTTTCTCATAGTCACTGCTTCATCAAATCCAGCTGTAAAGAGTGGTTTAATCAAACGTACAATGGCAATGGAGGCGATAGAGGGTCACAGGTTTTCAGCCTCCCTCAGTGCAGCCTATAGGAGAGCAGATGGTGTGTCTGGTGTTCTTATCAATATATAAAGAATTTAGAGAATTGAGCTAGAATTTCACATTTACATACAACACTATGTAGTACAGAGGGGTTTGAAATTCAACCTGGTCTTATTTTCTTATTTTTGTTGCTTTAGTGTGATTCATATGAATGTGAATGTGATTCATTCATTGTAGGTACTTTAATTCAAGTCAAGCCAAGTTTTATTTCATCTGTTCACCCAGTGGTCCCAGTGGACCCAGTGAGCTGAATTAGTCAAAGAGTCCACACTGAAAAGTGGAGAAGGAGCAGAGTAGATCATCATACACTCCTTAACAGTTAGGCTGAAGAAATGATCACTTGTTGTGCTTCATTTTGGAGGAGGAAAAGTGCATTCAATTGAAATCTTCCCACTCAGTAACGTGAACATCAGCAACATTAGCAAGCACTCAGAACAGCACAACTAATTAACAGACATCACATTTGTACATTACATTAAACTACAGCTGTGGTGGTAAGGGGTACTTGTCGTCCATTTCTCAAGGCTTTTAAGCAAAACTATGTTTTAAGCATACCTATTAATTTCTAGGATTATACACACCACTGAATTCATGTTCATTGTTCACTGTTCACACATGCGGTCACCCTCCCATTCAGGTAAGGCTGTTTGGATGAACTCTTGTTGCATTTAGGAACACAACTTTTTTTTTTTCGCGCAGTAATCTCCAGCATGGAATGGAATAGAATAGAATAGAATAGAATAGAATAGAATAGAATAGAATAGAATATGTCATTATACCAATGACAAAGTTACATTAAACTGAACTGAATTACAAGGCAGCGCAGTATAACTAAACAATCAGACTACTTCTTCAATGCCATAATTCAAAAGAGGTCAATAAGCAACAGTGCAAGACAAAAACACAGAAACACATGACAATATGTGCATAAGACAAAGACGAATACAAAGATGTGCATGGGCTGGAACCCTGGCTCAGAATGTGACTAGAACTGAGGTAGAAACAGCAGCAACAGCATAAAACAGCAGCAACAGCATAAAAACAGTATATAGTTGAGCAAAATACAGCCTTAGTGTTTTAATGTGCTCTTTGAACAGGTTCAGTATGTAGAGGTAGCCAAGTGTGCAAATTAAGTAGTGGCTGTAAACAGTAGATATATATTAAAAGTGTACTGTGCAGGAGGTGAGCATAGCAGCTTACTATTATTGTTTAAGCTACTGTTTATACTTCCACATTAACGAACATGGAATTGTGAGAATGGTCTATAACTACTGATTTGCAGTGACCTTTCTTTCCAAGTAGACAAGCGTAACCAAGCTATGCCGGCAAAATGCACCACATAGCATAATGGCAGGACATGACTTCCTTATTATAAGCGTCATGCATTCAGGCCTACACTGTTTTCTTTGTGTATTTATTTTTATTATTTCACTCCCCCCCCCCCCATACATCGCTGTAGATCAGATTCCTGCACCACTGCACTCTGATGTGCATTCATCTTTGTAAGGATTTATCTTCTGCAGCACTACTGCATATCCGCTATGTAGTTGTGGATGGTATGATCTTGCTGACAGTCTGATCACAGCCTGCACTGACATTCTCGTCACCTAAGAAACACTTATACGTAATGATTGTTTGCTTTTTAACCTATTAAATGACCTCTTTACCATAGATCTAAATGGTGATGTCACTTAAGTCACTGCTCCTATTGAGACATTAGCCAGTGAGTCAGTCCTGACTAAAACTCCTGCCATCTGCGCCCCAATGAACCTTCTTTAAAAGTCACTTAGATCTTTTCTTCTAACCTCTTGATCCAAAGCTTTTTTATATGCCACAGACTGAGACTGTTTTGCTTAACTGTACCATGCAGTACAGTACCTCTTTGTACACTTATATTTGTCCATCACATTTATTGCTCAAATAACAGAATATACTTATTCGATAGTAATCCTTATTTGCAGCTTATAAACAAAGACAGATTTGAAATTTGAAAATTTTGCCACTTTTTCACTGACGAATGGAAAGTAGTACAGAGGTGGCTGTTGAAACTGTGTAAATCAAATAGAAACATCATTCAGTTCATAACAGTGTAATTAATAGGTAACTACATGAATTCTGAAAGCCAGGATGAGCACGCTGTTTTCTACTGTGCTTTTTTTCTGTGAACAGCTATGCCATTACAGTGCTTCAAAATGTACAGTGTCTTAAATCTTCTCAAATGTTTGCTATTGTTTCCTGTTGGCCTTTATTTTACAAGTTGTTAAGCAACCTTAAATAGGGACCGATCGCTCTGTGGGGCCCCAAACCCCCCTTTAGGGACATGTTTCTATGATATAATGATGTACATTCATAATGAAGCACAGTTTCATATAGTGATATTGGCATGAAAAGTGGCTGAAAGTATCCTGAAACAAACCTCTGTGACCAGTTATGCCATTACGGTCGCTCAAATATTCCTGAATTAGGGGTACTTGTTGTCAGTTGGTGATGGATAAAGATATAAGCTAACAAGAAACAATAGTGAAAAATAAATGCAGAAAATGTCTGGACATTTGAAAAATATAGCCAAAGAAAAGTAAGAACTCTTTGGTTAAAATTACTGATTAAGGTGTGTAGAATCCAGGAGTGTGTATATTTTATGATGAAGATCAGCCAGGAAACATTAAGATCATATTTGCTGATATATCAATAATGATATATTTTGTGCATTTTGCTTTTTTTTTTTTTTGCATCAATTCTGTCCATCCTTAATGGAAACAATGTTCAACTTGGCCTCAAATCCTCTATTAGTGCTACCTTCTAGTGAATTAGAAGAATGTTTGCTGTAGATCTTGAATACACAGCCCCCTCACACCAGGTTAAACAACCCAACTCTGTCCCACCGGAACAGCTCAGTAATGGCATATTCCATTATTAGCAGGGTAGCATTCAGCTGCCGTGACCTTTGTCATTTAAGTGTTGATTGAACATCACCCCGGTAAAAGGGTTGCATCAGTGATTGGTAAGGTCAGGATCTGAGCAGAATAAGCCAGCATCCTAGATCAGTGTGAAAGGCCAACTTCTGCCAGGAGCCTCATTAGCGCTACGCCGAGCCAGCTAACACAGGAAATGACCTCAGTGCTTATAGCACGAGATGTAGCAGAGGAAGCTTGAGTCATTATAGCAGGCAAATCCATAGAGATTCATTTAGACTGAGGGTAATTATATGCACTGTTAGCGGTGCACAGGTATGTGTGGACATTTGAAGGGACCTGGTTTGACTGGTTTTTCCCTTTTTTGGGGTGGGGGAGGGGGAGTGTCTTTTATTGACCATATGGCAAAGTGATGCTCTACTGCTTTGAATGCTTTAAACATTGGCAAGAGTAATCAATACACAGGAATCCATTTGTTTGTTCAAGGACAAGTAAATGTGTACACATGTGGACTATAAAATAGGAGGCATATACTGAGTATCCTAGTAAGTTTAATTTCAATGTAAAGAGATTTTATTCCAAGTATTTTTGAGGAATATCCGTGAATAATCTAGCACAACCAAAATGCCCATTATCAGAAATGGGCAACATTGCTAATTTTCCAATGATATGATCATACTGTACATGATAAAAACATGGATAATTAATAACTGATAAAAATCTGTGGATGTTAGACCACAACAGCTCTTTGCTAAATAAAAAGGTTGAACTGATAGTGTCCACAGCTGTATGTGTTAAAGGATAGATATATTAGACTGTGTGTACAAGGCCTCATTTTTCTCAGTCAATAGCTAGAACACCACAATGGTTGCCAAGGCTAAATATGCATTGTCCCATGCTCTGTCTTGAATTCCTTTCAACCTGCTGCAAAAGATTCGAGAGCCATGTGCACAATAATTCACGAAGGAACTGCAAGTTCGTACCAAGCAGATTGCTTTTCAATCACTTGTTGGAAATGTAAGTTATTTTTCAATCTTCATTTTACAACTCTAGAAATAACCTTTTATTTATGGTGACAAATCAGGTTTGGACTGCTGATTTACACCTCAACAGAGTTACATAACCAAGTCACGCAAAGAAGCAATGCCATCGCTGTCACTGAAGATGACCTGTTGCCAATCTGCCAGTCTGGCATGACACCATTGCAGTCTTCATAATGGCCTGCATGCATGTAGTCCTGTGTTGTGCAGCCGTCTTCCAATGGTGCTGGCACTAACAGGATGACTCTAGGAGGGCATCACTGCTCGCTGAATGTCTGCAGTTGTGGCTGTAGTGCATGTTGCACAAATTGTCTGCTCTCTGGTTTGTGTAGGTTTCCCAGATCCTTCACGTTTTTTTTTTCTTTTTTCTATCCATTGCTACTAACAGCGTGCTATGGTAGTATCTTCTCAGTTGCATACTTCCTTTGCAAAGGATGCTAGCTGCACAACAGCACAAGTTGGAATGAAAAGCACACACAGGGGGACCTTATATAATTAGTTAGCCATAAGGCCCATCCTTGCTTACGTCACATGTACGTCAAACCATGATGTCAAACCTACCCACCAACTTTCATTCCTGTCAGGTAAATTCTTTCTAGGTTGGTTAGTTCTTTCTGATAATGATGATGATGATGATGTGTGTGTGTGTGTGTGTGTGTGTTCAACTTCATATCCAAAATAGAAAGATATACTGTGTGTGTGTGTGTGTGTGTGTGTGTGTGTGTGTGTGTGTGTGTGTGTGTGTGTGTGTGTGTATATATATATATATATACACACACACACACATACACACACACACACACACACACACAGTATATTTTTCTATTTTGTATATGAAGTTGAAAGATTAGATTTTGATGGGTTTAAATTTTAAGTAAAATAAATAAATAAATAAATAAAAAACATTTGCTCTACTCACAACAATACAAAGACCCTTCGTCCACAGGTGGAGTCTTATTTAAGCTACACTCCCGCAAGAAGTGAGACTGCACCCATGTTCTTCATGGCTCCATGGTGAGCAGTAGAAGTTAATATGTCCCAAAGACGGAAAGTCAGCGTGTAACATTAAGAATTGTCACTACCTACATGCACATCTTATGCAATGATATGTATGACATGTAATACTTTTGTGTGTATTTTAAAATAATATATTAATTTTACATGTGTATAACTGTTCAAAGCTGTGTTTGCTAGTCATGTACTGGCTGGTGTTTTAAAGTTTTGCTTAAAAGGAACTAAAATGATCACTACCGAAGCATCTGGTACATTTCGGTAATGTTATGGTTGTTTTGGCAGCTCAAACATTAATCTTAATAAAATAAACATAATTAAGGTATATAGACAATCAAAGCAAAATGATTTTAGTCTATCTAGGTTTTAAGATTAAGACATAAGATTTAATAATTTAATAATTTCAGCTGACTGAGTGGATGGAAAACGATAGCTTACTATGCCTAAAGTGTCACTTAAAACTTTAATGAACCTTAAAACCCTCCCTGAAACAGCAGCGGCGATAAGTTACAAAGCAGTATCATGGGTGATGCACCAGAAAGGGACGTGTACTGTAACACAAATGGTGTGCAGCAGTGAGAAGGTCCTGTCTCTAATGTACAAGGCATATTTATGGTCATTTACTGACATCCATTACTGCCTGTTCGCTCTCACTGAAAATAGCTTTGTTTTTTCGAGTCCCTCTAACAGAACAAGATATGAAAGTGCGGATTTGAGTGGCAGAGGGTCATTACAGTTGGCAGAATTGTACCATTTGCACCATAAAAACAGGATGGATTTTTGAAATCACGGCAAGAGTGAACAAGAAGGAATGACAGAATGAGAAAGAGAGAAAGAGAAAAAGAAAGAGAGAGAGAACATGGACAATATATTGGGAGAGAAAATGATTGATGGAATGAGGGAACAAGGCAAGCAAATATTACGTAGAGGAGAGAGAATGAGAGAGAGTGAGAAAGAAAACAAGAAAGAGAGAGAGAGGTGAGTGAAAAGAAGGGGCTAAGTGAATGTCAAGGAAGATGAATAGCCTTTTTAAAAGTGGGGGACTCTCCAGGGCAGCCTAGCCTGTTAGCATGTGGTGGGCAGCATGAACAAATGATTGGAGGTTCTATTTGGTTGCCTCTGTACCCTAAAACACCTTACTTGTTAGGGGATCCCAGGAGTGGAATGGCCATCAATATGAAAAATGGCTGCTCCAGCTGTGGTAGGCAATCATTTGCTTCCTTCCAACAGTGTAACAGTGTGCAGCCAGGAAGCATCAACCATGACCTTCAAGCAGACAACATTCACCTGAGGAATCATTGGAGGGTAGTTGAAATTCAAGGCAGGCTGGATTTATTGGTTATCCAAGCATAAATATACACAGGATACCCAGGAAGTGAGGATTGTCTCTAATAATCATTTTTCACTAATATATGGGAGGATATCCCGGGAAAGTCATTGGCTCTGGCTTTATTGTGAGACATCAAATGGCCTCCTATCTACACTCTACAAGTACTACTAATGCTTATTTGGAGTGACTTGCAGTTGGTTCCCTAAAGAACCTTTCAAAGGATGACTCTTTAAGAGATACTTTTGCAAAGGAGATGTGTGAGGGTGTAAGAACCTTAAGATAACCTAAAGGATCAACACCAACTAAAGTTATTGTTCGAACTATACGTCTAATCTAAGAATCATTCAGAAGTAATGTATCAAACAAGCATATATTAATATCAGCATTAACATAATATTGATATTGGGTTTACAGTACCCAGGCAATGACTGGATCTTATAAAATTCCATTTTTGTGCACCAAACATTTGTAAAGCCCATTTTTTCAAGCCAAGCAAAACTAGATTGATTGTCCCTATTTTCAAGCAGTTATAGCAATTTCCCTTCCAGCAGACATGAAGCAGACATAACCCTAAGCCAGTGCTGCAGTGGGTAATCAGGAGAGTCAGGAAACAGTAGCCTAGCAAACAGGCAAACCATACACATTCCTATCAGGCCTGCATACATAGTAGATTAGCCCCCTCCGCTAGTGGCACAGCCCTGGTTTCATTGTAAGTGGTCAGCTAATGAGTCTTGTAGAGTGAGTGGAAGTTACTTGTCTATGTTTGGCACGGTGGTAAGAGTCTGGTCCTGGCTGACAACACAAAAAAGTGTTTTACAGAGTGCATTGATTAGAAAAAAGCAAGGTTGGCTTTGCTGGTATCGCAGGACACCATTAGGAACATCTACAACTCCATGCCAAGACATCTGGCATGTTGCGTGAGCCAACATGGTGGCCCGACCCCATACTGGGAGACACTACTTCTGTATGTGTAGCTCAATAAATATTGCCCATATCAGTCTAAATTTATCATCATTTATTGTTCCTGGTAACCTTTATCTTCCTTCCCAATAGCATTGCAATCCCACACTTCCTTCTGGGGGCAACTATTCTTTTGCTGATAAGTGTAGGTATTGCATGCTTATATAGACTACGTTTCAGAAACACTGTTGGTTTATGAATCAGGAACACCCCTCTAATCCTCCAGCTCTTCTCGCTTGCTGTTCCAAAAAGTCAAAAGTGAAGGCTCCAAGTCACTGAAAAGCTGTTTCATATCATATTTTGATTTCTGTTATTTCTATTATCTGTATTAATCGTGTTATCTTAACTACCCATCTGTGTTGTAGTTGTATTCAACTGGGTGCATATTAATCTCTACATTACAATTTAACATCTTTCATTTTGTTAATGGCTTGTGAATTTGATTTGTTTACAAGGTGCTATGTAAAGTCTGATTGATTGATTGATCAATTGTTTACTGTCAGAACAAAACCTAGTATCCCCAAAAAGTTAACTTTACAAGAGAAGGTTAAAAACATTCTTAACTTATGAAGCTTATGGAGAAATGAGTTGCACCAAATTATTTCTATTGGGCCATTCACTATGAAAGCTTGTGTCCTGATATGAAGTTTCATGCAAAAATACACCAGCATGGTTCCAATTCTTCCAGCAGTCCCTGTCATACAAACCGTGTGAAGTTTACAATGCTTTCAGAAGGAAACCGCAGATGACAGATAGTAAATTCCTATTATTTTAACGTGCAGCAGGACAAGCTTGCCTGGGGAAAGACAAGAATCTGCACGGGAAAAACTAAGATAAATGTTATCAATCTTGTGACTGTGGCTCTTATAACCAAGTGACATAGAACGTTTGATATGAGATGATTTGTTTCACAGCCAGTTTTACTTGACCTGCCTGCAGAAAATAGATACAGATATTTGATTTGCTCTCTGTTATTACTTTCTGTTCCATAAACGAACCAAAATCAAAGCTCAGGTGCACTGGGGGGAAGAAGAAACACAATTACTCTGTGATTCCACTTTGTAAAGCTAAATAACCCACAACAGAAAGACAGGCTTGGTGTGTTCAGCAAGGCACGGTTCTGATATGTTCACCCATTTAAATATACGCTGAAATAGATAGAGGCAATATATTAGCACTACTGTGATCATTTATATCACAAATCTACCTGGTCTTAGACCTCATTATTGCCATTTCCACCAAACGTATGCATATAATATAAAGAGGGTGCGTTATCAACCACTTTTCTCGGCAGATCATTGTCATTACATCAGTACATCTAGAAAAGTGGTTCTCAATTTGGTCCCCTAGATTTGGTTCGGTTAATTTGGTGGGCCGTGGACCACCAGTGGGTCATGAAGCACCTCTTATTGTTTTGTGGGCCTGTACTCAGGTGGAGGCAGTAGTTTGTAGTTGGCCAGAAACATGTATGTATGTATGTATGTATGTATGTATGTATGTATGTAAATATACACATGTACAGATAAAGAAAGTTCCAGTTGCAGGTTAATTAAACATCTTCAGTTTGAGACAACATAGCCAATGGCTAGCCAGTACACACTCACCTACTGCACTTCTACTCAACTAACAGACCCCCAACACAAACACATGCAATGTTGGTCTAACCCGCACTTGTCTGTTTGTCATTTCCAAACATCTTCATTTTGAGTCAACAATGCCACTGGCTAGCCATTGATGGAGAGGTTCCTTGGGTCACTTTCACAGCTCCCTTGTTAGAATTTGGACATAACTGTGGGCCGCTATGATTTGTAGTTATTATTAGGTGGGCCTTGGGCTAGAAAAGGTTAAGAACCCCTGCTCTAGATGGTCCACATTTTCACACTATTCCTATGTGGACCATTAGGGGGCTTCAAGGACAGGTTTAAGGACCACTGTTTTACAACACTAAACAAATGCATGCATCAAAACAAGAAAGTTTTAGCCCACCCCCTTTTATTACCCTAGATCCACCCCCTTGTGATTCACCTGTATTTAGTTTGAGACCCTGCCTGGTAATCATTACTCCCAGGTGTTTCTTGTATATAGTATGTTTAGTGTGTTGGGCTGCTGCACATTTGGCTGTATGGCCAGGGACCAGTCAGAATTCACATGCTAACCTTCAAAAGAAGCTATGGACATTTCAGTGTTGGAACTGGACCTTGGAGCAACGTAAGATGGTCGCCTGGTCTGATGAGTCCCGCTTACCTAAGCACTTAAGAACCAGGTGCACCTCAAATGACAGTGACCTCTTTCAGCAGCATAATGCTCCTCATCACTCAGCACACAATGTTTGTAACATAACGAAGAGTTCAAAGTGTTGCCCTGGCCTTGAAATTTGAGCTGGAACAAGAAGTCTGATATACAGCAGTTCCACCTCACAACTTACAGGCAACATTATGTAAGTGTTTTACCTTAAAACAGCAGCTACAGAATCACTTAGACAGAATGTACTTTGGTACACTGACTTATAATAGGGAGAATGTCATCTGCGTCATTGCCAGTCCAACGCCTGCTATAGTGCTATGGAATTCTGGTAAACTGTCCACAAGACCTCTCACATAACGACTTTGAGTCTTATGCTAGTTATAAGAAGAAACTAGCTCAGTAATCCCAGCATGGACATCATGGCAGAGGTTGAGAAGAGCCTGAAGAAGATATAGTTGGAGGAAGCGAGGAAGAGAAAAACAGAAAGTGGCTAAGTGAGAGTACTGGCTTTTGTTTGTTGATGTCTCACAGCTACTGGAAAATAAGAACAATCAGACAGCAGGGCGTGTTCCTCCCTTACAGTGTTATTTATGAAAGACTGTTATGTAGGCTGTTATCTTATTGCACCAAGTATCTTACTGTAGTTTATCTGAATTACAAAAATCATTCATAGCATGCAAATAAATACAAAATCTCGCACCAAATAAGTAATGTAAACAAGTTTGCAACCTCCTGTCCTTACAATGCACAACACTATTGTTATCCATCTTCTTCTTTTTCCTCTTCTTCATTTGTTTTTGTTTTTTTTGTCTGCTAACTAGTCCCACAGTTTTTAAGATATCAAAACAGTTTGGTCTGATCGGGAATGGTGTGCTAGTATACAGCTTTTTGATCCCAAATTTTTTCCTATTAAGAATGCATGCGATGGAACAGTACACGCTCAGCTACTGCACTTCCGCTCGACCAACAGACACTGTTTCACAGAAATGCAATGTTGGTCTGACCGGCACTCATCTTTTTGACAACACCCCCCCGGACTGGCCCCGGTCCTGTTGTCCAGGGAGTAGGCTCTGCCCCTGCCGTCCCTATCTGGCAGGATGTGCAAGGGTCTTAACGCTCAAGACCTGGGCGCTGGACACGGCCTACACCAAAGATTCTTCATGTTTTAAAACTGGCATCCTTCAAATTGTGCACCTTATAGAAGATTAAATTTACTTTTCCATCACTTGTGCCTTTCATGTCTTTCTGGCAGGAATTTATTTATCCCTTGTTCCTCCCATACACTCCCATTCCTTTTTAGTTACACCTAACATCCAGCTAGCAATCACTCTTCATCTTCAGGAAATGCACTTTTCTAGTTGTATCTTGTAAGGTGACATGGTCCTTTCTTTTCTGACGCTGTCTCGGCATACTCATAAACCTTTACCGTCTTTATTTCTCTCCAATCTGTGATCTCTACACAACAAAATGGAAGAACTACTCCTGCTTGACAAAACCCATCAAGGACTTTTCAACCACAAAGGGCCTCTGCTTTACTGAGACCCCAGACAACACACTGCACATACCATGTTAGCCAATGGATGAAGCAATTGACGGTGTTTTGGTATAAAGGAGCTGTGAGGAGCTATTTGAGTGACAGAGTGCAAGGGTGCAGTGGGGTTCCTCTGTCCTGTACCAGCTGGTGTCCCACAGGGGGCTATTATCTCTGTTGTTCTTTGTTATTTGCATCAACAGTCACCTGTTATCCTTGATGACCTTACAATCACAGAGCTCCTGTTGGGGTCTCTACCAGGCCTGACAGCCTTGCATTCTGTGGCTGAATGGGGAAAATAGTTTTCACTGACAATGAATGGAACCAAGACCATGAATACAGTAATCAGTGCCAGGAAAGAGGATTACATTTCCTCTCCAGCATCTCCAATAATTCTGTGGCAGAACATCAGCAGAGTCTTTCATCTGTATAAAGTTCTGGTCTCAAGGACAAGACCAAGTATCAATTACCTTAGGGTTCCTTAAAGAGCCGTTTTTCCATGTGATGTTCCAACACAAATATACTGTACCTGACCTTTAGCCAGCCCAATTCTCACGTACGTTGTCCCAGATTTGGGGTGGGCTGACAAAAGGTCCTCTCTGAGGAAATGGAGAGGGTACAAAAACGATTCTGCAAGATCCCATCATCTTCTCTTCCATTGTTGAGTAAAAGGGATGATGAGGCCACCCTGCTCACCCTCACCACTACTAGTTCATCTTCCTGCCTGCAGCCTCAATATCCACTTACTCTCTTTATCAGCACTGGGGATATGTAGTACTCATGAACAGAGCCAAGGAACAGGAACGTTCTGTTTTTACCTTGTGCTCCTAAATTGCCCTTTAAATGATTTATTGATTTTAAGGTTTATGTTCTTAATTTAAAGTCTCTCCTTATGATGCTGATTGTTGAGGTGACGATGCTTGACATGTTTCAGGTTTAACTGTTAAACTGTTAAAGCTAGGATTTTGTGTTGCTGTTCACTGCCTTGTCAAACTTTAATAAATGATACGGATACAGAATTCCAAATCCATTGTAGAACCCGACTCCCCTCCAGGCATATGGCATATGGATGCTGCTGATTACACTTGCAATTTCTCTTATTAATAATACACAGGAACAACCAAAGTCCTAAATGTGATCTATAGATCCATATGCCTGTCTGACATGTGTGCCCATAAAGGGGAGTGGGATTCTTTATCGTTCATTGTACGTAACTGTATTCACAACAGTGGAGTAAAAGGCGGCGGGTGTGTAGGGGGTGGGGAGTCCCAGAGCAAAAATACCAATTCCCACTTAATGCTGCTTTAAAGGATGTGCTGCTTTTGCTAATGTGCGTTTTGCTAATGTCGAGTCCTTACCTCCGCAGGTCACAGCTGTTTTGACAGCATGCAGAGGACCAACAGCGTATTAGTCATAATGTTTTGGTCTATCAGTGTACATCTTGCTTTCCCACCAGATAGATTAAAACTGGTACACAGAAGTGCGTACAGCTGGGCAAGCAGTGCGCAACTGACAAATGCTAATAGTTGTGGCCAGCTGAACCTGAAATAGATACGTACCTCTGCGGATGAAGCATCTGAGATGTAGCTGTTTTCAGTTAAGCTCCACAGATTTTGACATCAGGAAATTATATAGCGGCCCATTAAGCCATTCTCTCGTTTCATTAAAATGGTTATTAAATGTGGAATTTAAAGAAGATCGCAGTACTGATGATTTCATGTAGCATTCTGATATAAATGTGGAACTGCAGTTTGGCTGGTACATTATGTCCTTTCCAACTGAGGGTACCACTATTACACATACCGTGACTCATGTAAATGTCTTTAAGCTTCGTGCCAACTGTAAATACTGTTTCATAAAACTGAAGTCTGTTAATCTTCTGTTCTACCCACAGATTGTGCTCACAGGATGAACTCAATTTGTTTGACTTCGTAATTTGTCTTCTGCTGTGCTGTCTGATAAGACAACCAACACACACCCACTCACACACACACACATGCAGAAAATAAGCCTACATCAAGGTGCTCACCACTTTTTTTGTTGTTTCAGTGAAATACTGCCCAGAGATTGTTTTCTAGACCGTTATCAGTTCTTCTCACTTTCTAGTCACGTTCCTGTGCAAATTGCAATCTCCCAGCAGATGCAGCTTACACTGTGTATACATGGAGCTAAGCATCTTGTTTATGGAGTCTGGCATCACATAATGATACACAACCTTCAAATACATCTTGTGAAATGTCCCTAAGAAAAGTCAAGACATTTCTTCCCTCTCCCTAGTGCAGTTCCCGCAGACGTTTGTCACTCCTAATGTCTTTTTTCACAACACTGTGCATGAATGAATCTTACAGATCAGTTTCGTTAATAGTGCTGCTTTCTTGATGAACAATGAATCCTTCATGAATCTTAGAATATGCATGTATGTTGTGTGCAAAAGTTAGCACAGCCCGGGTCAAATTACATCTTATTGAACTTCTAAATAAAAATGCATCTTTCACAGATAATACTTATGGCATGTTGCTTTGAGTTTTAGTGCACAAAAATTATTAATTTGTTAAATTTTTAGTTTAACATGAACTTAAATTATGAACACAATGTGAACAGTTCTGACGGTATGTCAAAGGCATCTATGTATAATGTTAGTATGCAAGCTAACCAGCTAGCCCTAAAGCTATCCTGTCTTTTAATACCATTGTATTCTGTTGCATCGAGTCAATCAATCCAACTTAAGAGGATGAAGAAGTAACACTTCTGCCCTGACAGTAAACACAAAGCTGAATAAAGCTCCTGCCAAGCAATCGATTATTATCACCGCTGCCCACTCAAACAAAAAAAATAGAGTTAACACTACCACTGCTTTCTACCACTGGAGACACTCTTGCTGAGTAAAGGGCTGAAGGGATGTAGAACTCGCAGCATTTCTTATAGCCTGGTATAGGAGATAAGAGGGAGGAGAAGGGACTGTGCATTCCCTTGTTTCTTACAACAGGAGTGATAACATGTTTCCCCCTATTTGTTTGGAGTATGAATTCAACATGCTGCGACATCTTACAAATTGCTCTTTTAACATAAGCTCGACAAAAAAATTGTCACCTTGCATGTATAAGGTGGTAGTAACTTCAGGCTCCTGCAGATGGCGATGCACAAGGATGATGCGACTATGCATACCTGCAGGGTGAGTGATGGGATTCATAGATTGAGAAGAGGTGGCACAGTGCAGTGAATGTCTTGTTCCATGTGTGGTAAATAGGTCCAAAGCAGATGTTAATGATTGGCTAAAAGGAGTGATTGCATTTGGGCATGCCAAAGACCATAGTGTGAAGGAAGTGGCTGAATTTGCAGGTTTATGGAAGCATATGGTCATACGGGTCTACCAGCAGTGGCTAAAATCCCAGTCTACAGGAAATTCTCCTCAGAATTATACCAGGGAAGGCATCCATCAAATCTGGCCCAACTGCACAGTTCTTTGATGAAATAGTGGCTGAACATTGATGTGGCCTACATCCAGAAACTTGTCCAGCCCATGAGATATTACACGCTATTAGGTACGTTTCAGTCACAGGTGACTATGAAAACCCTTAGTAGGTCTTTACATTGTGTGAAGTTTCTTTAAAATCCTACAGTCTTTAATGCCTTTTTCCCCTCAAGTTCACCTTGTGTGGTTTTATGCATAAAAATCAGCCATTATTCATGTTACATGAGCATTTTACAGTTAAACAGGCTACTTGCTTTGCTCTTAGGATTGATATGTAAATGAGCCCTGTTCATATTGGCAGCACTGCATTGTGCTTTGTTCCAAAGGCACTCAGGACACAAACACTCCTTTTAACTTCAGCATTGAAGGGGTGTCTAAACTGCGCTGAACAGCTGAATAGGTAGACGTATGTGTATATGAAATATGTATATGAAAGTGTGTAGGTGTTCAAGACATGACAAAAACAATGAATTCTAAATGGCTGTTTATTAATTTCCTCATTTCCTGTTTAAGACAGCGTTCCTACGCTTGCCATTTTTGTACATGGAAACTGTTGGCCCAAGCTTTCATTTTCCCTTCTTGTTCATTACCTGCCTATACTCGGACACCCACCCACCCACACACAGTTAATTAATGGTTTCTAGGGACAAACACTTGACAGGCAGGTGTGAATAACGTACCCAAACGCATAGAAGAAAAGAATGGAGGTGGTGAAAAAAAAGGAAAAAAAGAAAGCCAGATCCCAATAATTGCTGCCTCAAGGGAATAGGATAAAAGGTAGCGGACAGCTGAGACAGGGATACGCAGGCAGCCTGTTTTACTCTGACTCAACATTTTGGATCAGAGGAACCTCAGCACCATGTCAAAAAAGTGTCAAAGCTCTTTATTAAAAAAACATGATCATTCATTAGATCCAAAACAGGATCCAGAGGCTAGAGAATGAGTTATGCATGTGAAGTTATTTTCTGAAGATTTATATCCTTCCTATATACCTCATGCATGACATGATGGGCTGTATCCATATATTCCATGTACTGTACTACTTATGAATTGAACAGAAATTCAGTGGGAAACCCTGTAGGCATTCAGAGAAGACCTAATGATTTCAATGAAGTATTAGAGTAAGTATTCATGTATGCAACATTTAAATATAATGTTCTGTAATAGAATCAATAATCAATAATTAAACTATTAAAGTATTGCAGTAATACTCTTATTTCATAATGGAATTAGAATCCAATTAGAATTTAATTAATTATAATGATTTTATAATAACAGTATATATATATATATATCTAAGACACTGGATACCATTCCAACCACTTTTACCATTCTGTATTTTAACTTAGTAAAACTCGGATTTGAGAAAAGTTCCATCAATTTGCGACATTGGTGGTGTAAACCCAGTGTTGCTCATTTCCTCATATACTTGCCTGTGCAGCTCTTTATTGTAAGCTTTAAGGTCATCCAACCTGCTAAATATTTTTAAGTCTTTTATAGTTGGAAGCATAAACTTTGTCTCCCTACTACTGCTATGACGCAAATCCACATGCGCAGGATGTACTTAAACTTTCCGATTCCTGATGTAAGTAGATCCAGATGTTTACATGGCTATTATTCTTCTATGTAATACATTATTTACACTATCACCAACCTTTAGTCGGAAAGAATTTGTATTCATAATGGCCTCAAATGGACCCATTAGTGGCCTCAACTGAGCCACTAGTCGGATTATTAGTGGATTATCAGGCTGCATGTAAACAAGGCTACTGAGAGCAATCCTGTGAGAAAAACATCATTCTAACCCTTCCATAAGTCCTTGATACTAGTGACTGCAGACTGCCTGACCAATCTGACCAACGCATTCACTGCTTGACACGTTAGTTAGAAATGGAATACAGCAGGCTGTGTATGAACTTCACTGAAAGTCCTGGTAAAACTGTTACATACAAGGTATACTTACCAAGGTATACCATTACATGTGCTGCGATGCCACCCTACAGTTTACCATGATCAAATAAAAGAAAATACCTATTTGAATTACATAAACATTTTTCTACTAAATATATATAAGCTTGTTATATATGTGAAACTGGCTGGAAAAAAAGAAAAAGGGAATTATATGTGTATATTAATGCATTTGCCATTTTCGATTTTTTCCCAGTTATTATTCTATACTCTTAACTGTAGGAGAAATCATTCACTATTCTGTACCGTTCTTTTGGTGTATACCACACATACACTCACCCCCCTGTGGAAGATGTGGTGAAGGAAGATTCAGCTTGTAATAGCATACATTCTTGTCAACAATTACCAAAGATCTCAGACATTTACATAATGTTAAGTTAAACTATTGAAACCAAGGGGCTGCATCAAATTAGCTTTTTAATGAACCATATTTTCTTTTAGTCACCAAGAAAAATGAACAAACATTTGCTTTCTTTATAGTCACCTTAAAGTCTCAAGATACAAACAAACACCAAACTGCCCAAAAGACTACCCAGTATGGTACATCAAGAACATCAAAACCAAGCTTGAACTCACCCATCTTAATGACTGGCTGAAAGTTCCAAGATGAATCCAAGCATTCCGAGAATAAAGACGAAGGAGAGAAATGGGAAAAATAAGGTTCCTAACGAACTTTCCCTTAACCTTTGTTCTCTCCAAGATGGCTGCCACCGCTTTTTTCTGTCCAGGCAGGTCCTATATGCAAATTAAAAGTCTTAGCTCCTGTCTAAACAGGAATGAATACACATTACCTAAATAACTGAAAATATGACTTGAAAGTGCTTCCAGTCTCCCCTTCCCAGTAAAGTTAGTCAGTTAGCTAATATAGACTATGGATAAAGTAGAAAGTCTGTTTATAGCTTGTGTGCATGCGTAGGTTTACACCACAGGTCATTAGGATGTGGCAGTGTCAAAATTTGTCCACATTTTCCCATATTTCTATAGACTAGTGAAGTGTTTGTCAACCCTGGTCCTGAAGCACCCTGCTCTGCACATTTTAATGCCTTCCCTGCTCCCAACACACCTGATTCAACTTATCAGCTCATTATGAAGCCCTTTGCAGGTGTGGTGTTAAAGCAAGGAATCCACTAAAATGTCCAAAGCTGGGTGTCTCCAGGAACAGAGCTGAGAAACACTGGACTTCCACCTGTGGTTTTTGCACCACTGAATGCTGATGTCACTTTTGTCATTGTTTCTATTTAAAAGCTAGACAGATCAGTGGTTTTGACTGAAGCTCCTGCTATCAGTGCCCTGGAAATGAACCCTCACTTAAAGTCACTGAAGCCTGTTCACATTTCAAGTTAATATGTCTCTTGAGGGATCTGACCATATGTGGACAGCAAGATGTATAGCCGTTTAGCTGGCATTTCAGCGTGCCTCGAGTGTGTCTCCAGGGTCCATTTGTGATCAGATTTTGTAACTGGAGGAAAGCACATTCACTATATCACTCTTGCGCTGCGTTAGCTTGACAGAAACGTCCCATGAGTCCTTGCTCGTGTAAATGTGTGGGCTGTTGCAGATGTCTAGATAGTAAGTTTGATCGATTGTGAAGAAACTTCTTAGCTGTTTTTGTCTCTGCTGTGATGATGCAGTTTATTAAGATGTTAAGGTCTTCATCCTTAGTGTTCATACCATGAATGTTATGAGGTTATATCTGTTTCTAACCACTGCCCATGAGACTTTGAATGATTGGACCACCCAAAAACCATATAAATGCCAAGTGCACATGGAGCCTTAGATCGTTTTCCTCTTGCCTAGTTGACAGAAAAATTAATTGGACGTCTATAGCAATTTCCTGTCAAAAGGGCCTTTGAACTACAAGTTAGGAGGAGAGTAGATGTTAGACAATGACCTTGAAAACAGGAGATTTGGACATGGAAATTATTAAAAGATATGGAACCCTTAACAACCATACAAGATCTGGTACACCACTAAAACTGTCGCTGTCAGACAAACAACACTTAAAGCTTTCATCTTTGAGAGAGTGGACAAAATCAAGCTCTACTCTTGTGGACGGTTCTGTCCGTCCTTCCACTGAGAAGACAGCTCAATGCCATGAGCCTGAAAGGCTGTGTAACATTACTGAGAAAAAGGACAAGTAAAAGAAAATCAAACAAAGAAGCAGCTGGTGCTCTCAGAACAATCGACTGGTTGCCCCAGAGTCCAGACTTAAACATCACTAAATGGTTTTGGGATTACTTGTATCATGAGAAGCAGAAAATGCAACCACCTTCTAAAACTACACTTTGTAGGTGTGGAAAAATAGCTCTGCAGAATCCTATGGGAGAAACTAAAGTAAGCAAGTCTCTAGAAAAGAATGGAAGCTGTAATGAAGGTGAATCCTGGGCACAGTACATATCATATATAGGGCTTGTTGCTGAGACTTCAGTATAGTTTTCTGGTAAATATATGTTTTGCACTTTTTTCCTTGACACTGAAAAATAAATAAATTATTTACAGCCTCGACTGGAAGTTAAAAAAATTGTTAGTCTCTGACTTTTGCATAGAATGTACATTGTATAATTTAATATAAACAGCAAAAAATACAACTTAATTTTCATTGAAGTTCTGATCTTTCCACCCTCATCCGGGCAGTGGATGAATATAATAAGGCTGAAATCACATTAAATTTGTCATAATGCTAAGGAAACTTAGTCATAGTTAAGAGCTGTTTAGCATGTTTTGGGAACAAGCTTATCTTTTCAAGCCAAATTCAAGTAAAAGAAATTCAGGGTTGAAGGTGAACTGTTCAGAAAAATCACTTGAAAAAAATATGTGAGTGACTGTCAGTAATGCCTTGAATTTCAGCTGATTGGCTCCACTGACTGAACAAAATAAATTGAAGTGGGATTGGACACAGCCCTCTTATTTAGAGATGTAATGTTGCAATAACCTAAAGCTGCATAAGGTAATGAAATGTGTGCCTAATAGCCTCAGGGCTCTCCCTCAGTCAGACAGGTGTGGACAGCATTCATGTGTGATTGCAGAGGAAGAAATACAGAAAAAGAGTAAAAGGGAAGAGGTGGTGAAAAAAGAGAAAAAAAGGAGTGAGACAGACCCCAATTATGGATGCCCCAGGGGAATAAGGCAAAATGAAGTGGAAAGTTCAAATGAGAGTTTTCCTTCTCACTTAGGCTGTCCTCACCCTAATCAGACCTTTCCGACTTTGAGATGTTATAAGATGGAGAAGCCAGACTGACTTCATCTCTTTCCAGAATGTAATAATGCCTGATTATAGGGATATTTCAATAGTAATGTTATTTTCAATTCCCTTCATTAGGGGACTTCTGGTCAATGCTTACTACAGCAATTTCATCTAATGACATAATTACATAATTAAATCTAACCATATGCTGTGATGAACAAAGTCCAAGCAGTTTTACTAGCACTGAATAAGTAGTGTGCAGTAGTCTTTGTGCAATTGCCTGAATCGTAGGCACTGTAGCATGAGGAAGAAGACATGGAAAACATAGAGCTTCAGGCAATGGCTCTTTTATTGTTGTGAAGCAAGCGGGTCACCAACCCCCACACATCTCCTATACATGCTGGACACTAACACTGCCCCAACTACCCTGCAGCCCAGCACAGAATGACACAACCAACCCTGCTATACACATAATAGTCTACATAGTCATAACTATTTACTAGATTTAAGTTTCTCATACTGTGAGTCCAGCACTTCCCATGAGACTTTGCACATCCAGATTCATGCAAGCCAATTGCAGGATGCTACACTGTCCTCTGTTTTTGGTCAACTGTCCCAGAAACCTCATAAACTCTGAAAAGAGTCCCTTGGCCCCCTTGCAGTCTCTGCTCAGTAGGGGTTTCGGAGTGTCCACTGTCCCAGTAAATACGCATACTACGGGTATAGTGCTAGTCATCCACGGTGAAGCAGTTCTCCTCATGGTTCGCTGCATCATTCCTCATCCCACTGGAGACAGCTGTGACAGCAGCGACATACCCTTGACCATTGTTCATTTTCTTTGCGACCCACTGCACTGTAGTTGCATGTGTCTGCTGAAGCCCCAGCCTTCCAACCTGAGTGCTGCCAGCACCCTCCCAAAGCATTGCTGGTGGGAAGCAGCCAAAACTGCCGGGCTGCTGTTCTGCTCTGCCAGTAGGTCCCCCACCTAGACGCCTTGCAGGCATCCTTGCTGCTGCCTCTTTCACTGCCCTCCAGCTGAGCTCCACTGACGAGCCTCATCACACAGTCATCACTCCCCATCTTTGCAGTGCTGCTCCTCTCTCACACATCTCAGTTGGGCTTGGCTCTCCCCACCAAATGGTCTCAACTTCTTGGTATTGCCAACTTCCCTCCAAACCGCTTGGGGCCGTTCCCACTTCTGATGCCCAGAACAAGATGCAGAAAATGTAGCAATTATGACAAAGGCTTTTTTATTGAACATGACAACAATGAGAACCGCTGCTAGAGCTTGCTGGAATAGCTGGGAAGCACAACTCCAGAACAAAATGACACAGCCAACAAAAAAACGTTTGACTTGTCTTTAGATAAAACCAGTACAAAGATATTTAATGTATAAATATTTAGTATACATTTTCAAAGAGATGATGTATTCATGATTGAGTATAGGACCATCAAGAACAAGGTTCCTCGATGAGCGTTTGAAAGAATTGTACAGTGCATAATTTGATCAAAATATTCAGGGCATATTAAAAGGCAATTAAAAGCAGGACCACAAACCACAACTAAAAGGCTGTGACCTTCAATTCTTCAGATAGCACTGCATTAGAAACCAGCATGCTTCTGTGATGGATAACACAAGTCATTGCTGCATCCACAAAAGCAAGTTAAGACTGTACTCTGCACAGCAGAAGCCACGAACAATGAATTTCAATGATGTCCAGAATTGCTGGCAACTTCTCTGGACTCGAGCTGATCTGAAATGGAATGATGCACAGTGAAAACATGTACTGTGGTCTAATGAGTCAACCTTTCAGATTGTTATAGGACATAATGGATGTTGTGTTCTCTGGGCCAAGGAAACAAAGGCCTATTCAGCTTGTTGCCAGCATAAAGTCTAAAATCCAGGATCTGTCCTGGTATGTTAGGTGGCCATGGCATGAGAACATCTGTGAAAGTACCAGTAACAATGAAAGAGTGTCACACAAACAGTGTCACCGTCATCTGCCACTTCTTGTAGAGTTGTGTAGTTTGAAACCAAACACAGGCAGAAAATGAGATATGTGTGTGTGTGGGGGGGGGGGGGGGCGCTTGGCATCAGATGATCCCCAGTACTGGCCCCCAAAATGTCACAAAAGTATTAGCATATGATGTCAAAATGTCTCGCATGTTGCACAGCAGACAGTGGCTACCTCTATACTATACACGTGCCTCCATACTCTGTGTGAATACATTTTTAACATTACTTTCAAACTGGAATTTCTTTGTAATGCATATGATTTGAAAGGTTTGGCATGCAACCGTGAAACCTAGCCCCTATGCAACTGGCATGGCCAAAGTCTGAAACTGGAGAGGGGTCACATGGCTGTGACTAACCAAACGCTTGCAGATATTAAAAGAGAACTGGGCTTTAATATTATAAGGACCAAAAAAAGCAGGCCATGTCAAAACTGAGAAAAGGGTGAAGACAAAAACAGGCAAAAAATACAGACAAACAAAGGCTTGAACAAATAGAAGGGTTTAAATATACAACAGGTTAAAGAGAATCAGGTGAATATAATCAGAACTCTGATGAGGTGCTTCTAAAAACCAGTCCATGATTGGCTGAAGGCGATCGTGTGACTCTGACATAGAAGAATTATGGGCATTGGAGTTCGTAGAGTCAGCAGAGAGTCCAGAAGCATGACAACAGGCATGTTTTCACTTCACATTTTCAGATCTTTAGACTTTTTAGATCTTCAAAGTACACAGCTACTCTTCCTGAGGAAAAACACATAGTCCTCTCCATTTAAAACTGTTGCCAATCAGTCAAATTCCCACTTTTTTTTTTTATTAAACCACCTGATTAAACTGGATGGACTATTCAGTGCCTGCTCTTGGGCTTTGTTACAGTTTCCATTCTTTTTGAGACTTAACTTTTATTTTTTTTCAAGCTACGGAAATATTTTTCCACAATTCCAAAGTTCAGTCTTAGAAGTTGTTTGCATTTTCTGCTTTTCAGGATCCGAGTAACCCAATCACAAATTTACACTCATCAGTCCATAAAACCTTACACCTCATCTCAGATGTCCCGTTTTTTATGTTCTAGAGCAAACATTCTTCTTTTCTTATCCCTTTTCCTGGGAAGCTCATAGCGTTGAGTTGTCTCACAGTGGAAGGATGGATGGAAACTGATCTGAAGCAAAAGCGGAGCTTGATTTTCTCTCTCTCTCAAAGATTTAAATACTGCTCATCTGATGGTGACAGTTTTGGTAGTCTACCAGGTCTTCTAATGCTTGTCCAATTTTCTTTACATTAATAAGCTCACCGGACAAAAAATTTTGTCACCTAGTGAGTATAACTTGATGATGGTGTTGCATGAGGATGATGGGACTATAAATACCTGCAGGGTGAGTGGCAGGATTGATAGACTGAGAAGAGGTGGCACAGTGCAGTAAATGTCTCGTTCCATGTGTAGAAAATGGGTCCAAAGCAGATGTTAATGATTGGCTAAAAGGAATGATTGCATGTGGGCGTGCCAAAGACCATAGTGTGAAGGAAGTAGCTGAATCTGCAGGTATATGGAGGCAGATGGTCATACGGGTCTATCAGCAGTAGTAAAAATCCCAGTCTACAGGAGATTCTCCTCAGAATTGTGCCAGGGAAAGCATCCACCAAATCTGGCCCAACTGCGCAGTTCTTTGATGCAAGAGTGGCTGAACATTGTTGCGGCCTACATCCAGAATCTTGTCCAGCCCATGCCAAATCCAATCACACCTGTTATTCGTGAAGGTATTACATGTTATTAGGTGTGTTTGAGTCACAGGGGACTAATTGTTTGGTGAGCTTATATTACTTAGTGTTGGAGGGTTTTCTCTGTGAAATATATGTTTCCTGTGTGTTTTGACGCTGTAAAATTAACTGACCTTGACAATTAGCTGGAAATGATTAAATCAACCTAAAGCTATAATAACCTTGAGGACAGCATATCTAATTACCACATTTTACACACCACTGGGTCATGCGGTAGAACGCTGATGTTAGAAGGGGATTTGACACACAGTGGATGAAGCTGTTTATGTATTAGAGACGTACACCTTAGAGACCTGATTTATTTGCTTGTCATTAAAATGATAATGCCACCGCCCCTCTCTCTCCCACACTCTCTGTCTCCTCTACTTATCTTCAGAGAACAGTGGAAAGCTTGGAGAGAAGGCGTGAGTTGCTCTTAATCAGTGGAATAGCCTCCACAGGGCACTGTCATATGCTTTAAAGGACAAAACCTGACAAAAACAGGCCTGTCTGCTGAAAATTCCCCACTGATGCTTAGGCGTAATTTCAAAGCTCATAATATACTGTTCCTGGTAACCTTTATCTTCCTTCTGAATAGCACTGCAATCCGACACTTCCTTCTGGGGGCAACTATTCTTTTGATGATGAGTGTTTGTCAATCTGGGTTTGCTTTTTGAGTGATCTCAGAGGTTGGATGGTTGCAGCATCCATTATTTTTGATTCCCTAAAACAATGGTTTTCAAATAAGTCCTCAGGGACCCCCAGACACTCTACAGTTTTTGCTTTATTCTTTGGAACAAGCTGGGATGAAGCAAAAATGTGGGCTGTTTGGGGGTCCCTGAGGACTGATTTGAGACTCGCCACTCTGAAAACCTTTCAATGGAAGATTCTTTTAAGGAACCCTTAAACTGGTACAGAACCTTTTTTATTGTGTGAAAAGAATACAGACCTGTTGTTCTGGTTTATCTGTAGGCTATATTGTGTGTAGGTGCCCAGCTTTGCTTTGTCTGCCAAAACAATAAAAAATATGGGGTGGGTACTGGACTCCCACCATTTCCCAAATTTGTGCTCCCCAGATCAGCTGCTGATGTTCCCAAGTTCAATGTAAGAAGTATTTTGTTGGTGTTGTGCTTAATGTTGTGTCACACAGGCATATGAACACTAGATTACACTTGCCTTTTTTGTCATTTCCGTGCATAAATAATGTTTAATCCATACTTTTCCTTCACAGCAAACAGCACAACAGGAAATAAGGCCAAGCACCGTCTCACAGTGATAGTTTAGCTTTATGTAATGAAGACGTTTGTTGACGCAGCCCTTGCAGGATTAAATGGATTTCAGTCATAATGGTGAAGATGAAGACACGGGACAGGCCATAACTCTCTACAAGAAGTGTTCTTTAATTACGAGTACACCAGCAGAACAGGCACACACAGAGCAGCCCAGTAGCAGGGAAGGCCTCCTCTCGTTCATGATAGACATGATAGACACTCAACCCAACTAACTAAGCCCACACCCCATACAGCAACACATATATACAGTAGTCTAGCAGAACAACAACATTAACCTACAACAGCGTCCCACGGCACAGCTTTCCATAACATGATAGGATAGCTGATACCTGATAGAACAGCAACATCATATATACAAACACCTATACATACAATTTAGCATGTTTTACTGTTCAAAATCTTTATAAATCTTTATAAAGCTAACAGCTGGTAACTAACTTATCAAGCCTATAACTGCTAATTAACTGGCTGGTTACTACTACTTTATTAAGCAGTAATTAGAGTGAATTAAGCACTTTCCAGATTCCAAATATTATTGGCTATAATAATGTGTTAATTAGCTTTCACTTACTATCACTAATTCATCTATTATCTATGAATAAAAACAACCAGCTAACTAGCAACACATTTCTAGTTAGCATGTATGAAGGCATTTAACCTTTATTTGAACCTATGATGCGAATGAACTCTGCTTGTTAAAATAGCTTCTAGTCAATAGCTAACCTGCTAGATGGTATCTCCTTGGATTGGTTTAGCAAAGTTCTAGCTGGATGTCTTATATTAATGAAATATGTCATCTAATATTCAAACAAAAGGTACACTGGAAAATAAATCTTTAAAAAGTTATTGCTTTGTAAACTAGTTATAAACCATCAGTTAAATATCCAGCTATTGGTTTGACAAGACTTAATACGAGGATTACAAAGGCATTACAGTTTCCTACTATAGTGAAGTGCTACCAGCTTTTACACTATGTTTGGCTAATTTAAACATTTAAATGTTCTTTTTCATATTCACATTCCAGGTTACCAGTTATGTTCCAGCATTGCTCCAAAAATCATCTTCAGCTTCAGAAAACTTTAAAATTTAAAATTTAAAAACCTTAAAAACCTGTCTTAAAAACCTTCTGAGTTCTGTTACACTGTTAAGTCATCACAAAACTCAAGAAGACAAGGTCACTTACCTCGCAGCTTTAAGTGCTAAATTTCTAGTATAATAGTCATTGCAGCTGAATGGGTCCTTGCGTCAGTCCAAAGGAAGCTCCTTCCACAAGCTTTTAAAGCCCGAGTAATGTACAGCCCATTACATCTTCATAAATGACAACTGTGACCTATTATGATTAATTACATAAATGAAAAGAGGGTTCTGAAGCACTGCACCAAAGCGGCCTGGGAGTGTTCATGAAAAAAAAGGAGGCTGATAAGTTAGCCTTCATTTAGTAGTTTAATAGCAAGAGAGAAAACCATTAAGAGTAATCCTGAGGCTTTAAAGAATTAAGCTCTGTGAAAGACCATAGGAATGAGTTCTCAACAGAAGTTTTTTGTTTAGTTAGACCCCAACAGTTTTATCCTGTTTGCGCAACTAGATCAATAAGAAGCTCTAGTTTCAAATAGTGTTTGAAAATCAAATAGCATAAAAATGAAGGCAATTAAGGAAGTCCCCTGGTTTAATGTTCAATAATCTTTAAAGTATGTAATTAGATCTCTTTTATGACTTGCCACTTTGTTTGATACACTTTTTAGCTCATGCTCACTTGTTTGTCTATAAAACAAATAAAAGTAGTATTTTGTTTTTAGCAACACATTTCCACTGATTGCTGTTGAAGCTGACTGACAAGAAATCACTGTACAACTAAGAGGAAGGCCAATGAACTAGTTCTTTCAAAATTTCATAATAGTTTATTTTTTAATTATTTTTAAACCCTACGATGAGGTCTAAAGACCAGATTTAAAAGAGTTACGACATATTACACCCATTCATAAATAAATAGAAAAAAAATAACCCACAAGAAACTTCAATAGAAACTGAAATCAATAAAAAAAACATACAAAAAAATACAAAAGATACAGAGAAAATGGGACTCCTAACAACCATCCAAGACACTGTTTATCCATCATAATCAGACAAAGAGTACATAAAACTTTCATCTTTGAGAGAGAGAGGAGGAAATCAGGCTTCACTCTTTCTTTAAATCTGAAAAAATCAATCACAGGTGTTTCTATTCATCCATGCACTATGAGAATGTAACTACTGTATCAAAGATGATACAGGAGCATGAAATCAAGGACCACCAGATTACGGAACAGTTTCTACCCCCAGGCCATCAGAGCTCTGAACACCTCGCTTCCTCCAACAACCATTCTACCTCATGCTCCTCTAACACAAGCATCTGACCAGTCCTGAGTAGTCCATGCTCAGTCCTCTGTCCTATGAGATGACCACCAGAACAGACTGCAGACTGCTTAACTTTTTACAGACTGCTTAACTGCACAGACTGCACTTTTTGCACGTACCCTGGTGATTCAGTGTATCACTTCTACATAAGGCCCAGTGTTATTCTGTTTATACTGCATATTTACACTGTGTGTATAATACATGTATACTTAATAAGGATACTTGAATCTATATTTGGCTGCTATTGTACAGTTCTGTCATTTGCACAAATACTGAATACGGTACATATGTTCTGCTCCTATATCTTTCAGTGTTATATAGCATGTATTGTAAATGTTCTTAATTTATATACATACATATATTTTTCTTCTCTCTAGTCTTTTCTTTCTTATTTAGTACTTAGTATTTATATTGTAATTGTTTAGTACTTGTAGTCCGGGAGCTAGTGCAGAGTAAGAATTTCATTGTACAGTGCAACTGCTTGTTTCTCTGTGCATATGACAATAAACGCTTGAATCTTGAATCTTGAACCTTGAACCTTAATACTATGGAAAGATGTCTGAAAGGATGTGCACACTATACTGATGTGTATGGGGCTATACCGCTAGCAGCCAATACTACTCATGTATCAGAACGCCAGAGGATAGCAAACCGACTCTCCTCTTTAGGGATCACACACCCACCCCTCAGCGAGGTGGAGGCTAATAAATTGGCAGGAATTTTGGGGTGGCCGAACAGATTTCAGGGGACACCCCAGCCCCCTCTTTAGAACTATGTGTCTTTGTCAAGATGTTGGTACTGAAGAAAGAAAACTGACAGAAAAAAGAGCATTTCTAAATTAAACAAAGCTTTTCTCAGAACTGCTCACTCCAGAATCCAGGCCTCAGCATCACTGAATGCATTTGGGATTATTGGATTGTAAGAAACAGATAATGCAGCAAACTTCTAAAACTCTTACTTTGGAGGCATGGAAAAACCAGCCGTACAGATTTCGTTGAAAAACAAAAAGTAGACACATTAAACACTGAAACAATATTTTAGGCTTCTGTGGAATGTTCTGTTAAATATATGTTTATGGCCTTTTCTGTGGTGTTAGAACTTCTGCACAGTACTACAAACCTAAGCATATATTCCAGCTTGATTTTCAAGCAGTCTGTTTGATTAAACTCATTAATACAGCTCATATTTGAGTGTGCATTTTTGTGCAGTGAAAATGGTACTACTTTTTCCTTTATTGTGCTCTGAGTGGATGAAGCTTATGAAACCCAAGCTAACCCATTAACTGTATTCCTGGGGTGAGACAATTGTGACTTGCCAAAGCAGATCTTGAATAAGAGCCGGGGCAATACAATATACAATTATTATAGTTTACATGCCGTTCAAGAGAGCACTTATACAGTCTGAGGGCAAAAGTTCAGGGGCTCCAGTCCTCTCTTCAGTCTGTCTGTGCACATCCCACGTGAGCATCACTGATTAGCTGAGAACGGTCCACCACCTTGTCAGTGGTGGCCCAATGGTGGTCCCTTTTCCTTGATAGACAGTGTAGATGGGGCAGATGAATTATGGTGGGCTACATGGGCTACAGTAACTGTAAATCTACAATGTGCCTACATTTGTATGCAAACGTTTGAGTGTCCCTGGCTAAATGACACAAAAATAAACCCAACCTCTGCAGCAAACTAACAATTACACAGTCCTGTAAATGCTGACGCTCAGTAACTTTATGTTAGGGAAGTAATTGTGTATATACAAAAGTGTGGACACTCTCCTCAGTCAGTACTTAATCCACCTTTGGCTGATATCAAAGTCAGAGTGCTTTTAGTTCAGTGATATGCTCAGTACCAGATTTTGGGCGGTGTTCAGGTCAGGGGACTGTGAACGCAAAAGCTTCAGCTTACTTTTTTTGATACATGTCATTGTGGAAATATGTTTTGGATCATCCTCTTGCTGTAAAAGTCAGCCTCTTTTCAGTTTCAGTTTCTTGAATGACTGTCACATTTGCTTCCAGAATGTTCTAATATTTAGTGGAACCCATTTTTGCATCTCATCTTGCAGTGTTCCCAGTGCTATTGGCTGCACCACAACCCCCAAAACCATAAGAGATCCACCCCCACAGTAAAAAGTTGGCAAGGTGTGCTTGTAATCCAAACATACCTTTGGTGACCGTTGCCAAAACCTACAGGTTGTTTGCTGTCATATGGGGACTTTTCTCTGCCTTTCTGGCCATGATATGTTCTGTCTGAGAGTTTTCTTAGTTGTCCAGATCTGATGTCGTCCATAACTGCCATGAGCTCTGACTTCCCACAAAGATATGAATTCCATAGTCCCCCTTAACTGACATTTCTTAATTAAATTAAGTGGAAAATGCAAGCGAAAAGAACTTTGATATATTTCTATAATCTACCTCTACTTTGTAGGCACCAGTTCACCAGTTCTCAGCCAGCTGCTTAGAGGAGTCAGCACAAGGTTACAATTACAATTATAATTCTATAATGCCATAGAACTGATTATACTCATCATCCGGTGACTCCTGAGAAAAATTATTGACCTGTCTAACCAGCCCTAATGAGTCAGTTAAGGCCCAACAAGTTAATAAATGTGTGCAACTTCACAAGCAGAAGGGTGTCCAAACTTGCCACTATTGCTGCTGTTTTTAAGCTAATTCGATATATACGTGCAATAACATTTTAAAGTCCATATGTCTACCCAGACATGTTTGAATGATTAACATATTTGCCATCTAAAATTATTTTGTATGGTTTGTATGGTATGCTGAAGCTATCCTCAGTTGTTGGTGCAGCCTCTCAAAAAAAAAAGATGCTCTGTCTAGCAGCTTTATTGGATTTATACAGCCATGCATGTTTGAGCCACCATAGTCAGAATTCAGTTTGGAGTCAGAGGACTAACTCCGCTTAAACAGCAAACATAAAGCACTGCGGTGAGAGTTCAGAACATCAAGTTTGCATCATGCCCTAACAATATAGATTAAAACATAATCTTCAACATTATTTAGTGGATTTATCTTGTTTGGAAGCAGCTATCTAGTATTATGGCTGCCAGAATGAAACTGAAGCTGTGATTGGACTAGCTGAGCTGCCAGACCATTAGCATTTACTTGTATGTTTCTCTTAAAGAATTCAGACTGATTGGCTGTGCAGTTGAAATGTAAGGTTTGTGTGATCTGATATGGATTTTGTGGAGGTTGTATAGTGGATAGTGTGAGGGGAGGAGTATGGCTCCTGTGCATCATCGAGCTAAGATTTCAGGCCTGCCCAAAAAATCCTGAAGACATTTCTGATAAAATAGCAAGTGGTTGGGATACCTAATAAACTGGGAACTCAGTATATTGACACGGCACTCGGGATGCAGCAGCTGTACGGAGTTCTATTGAAGTGACTCATTCGGCTCACCTCAAACTTCAAAGGCACCTCAGGGGGGTATTAGTACCTCCACATAATCCACAAAAATTCCTTTCAGCAGCTTTCAAGCAGCAGTAGGTGGCTGAACAGACATATGTTGCCCTTTCCTAAAAGCATATGTCTAGCCTGGTAATGCTCCCTCAAAAATATGGCTTTCAAAATTTCCATATTCCATGAATCACCAAGCTTGAGAAATGCTCCAAAACTGCTGGAATTCTTCCATGTCAAATGATTGTCTCTCTTTATGGTCTTGTGATGAACTGCTAGCAAGCTGCTTCATCCGATAACTGGCCTATGCTAATGCTGTTAGACCCTAAGCACGCAAACGACCTACTGGCACTGGCGCTCGTTGCTCGTTACTCAATATTCAGCGATGGTTTTATACAAGTCTTTGATGGTGAAGTAATGTAGGAGGCAGATGACAGAGCAATCCCCTGACTCTTTCTTGCCCTCCATACAACACCCATTCTGCTTTGCTGGCTTGCCTTGATATCCTCAATATCTGTTGTCGGACGACTGCCCGCTTTTGGCCTGTGGCTGTTGTTCCTCCAGAGAAGAACAGAACGAACCGCTCTTTCTGCTTGTGTCGCTGAGCGGGTGTAAAGAGGGATTCTGAGACTGTGAAAGAGATGTTACTTGCACTGCTATAACTGCAGCACTGAGCTCAGTCTCGCTCGGCTAGAATCAGGAGGTCTTTCATTATGCTGTTCATGCTATTATGAGATCAAAGTGAGGCTACAGACCGGCTAGTATTATGATACTGTGATAGATGACGGTGGTGATGATAATGTTAGGGTTGCTGGAGTGTTGTTGTTAATCAGCTACTATATATATATGAACACTGATGCTTATCTCACTGTGGACTGTGTGTGTTTCTGATGTTGTGCTGTAATCTGTGCTCTTAAATCGGTAGCCTGGGGCTTAATAACTGAATCTCTATCTACCTCTAGTTAGCTATCTAATCATACAGACAAGTATAATGTTGTTAAAAATGCATGTTAATTTAATTTGGAATCCTAGTACATAGAAAGAAACCTATGCTCATATATGAATTAGAAATCTCTTTTTAAAAATATCTTTATGTCAAATCAATTGATCTGCAGCTTCTTTGGGGGTAATGACTAAGGACTGAAAAAATACACTCATATCAGAGCGTACATTATCAGAATAGGTGCACCCAGAAGGAAGTGTGGGTTTGCATTGCTATTTAGAAGGTAGATAAAGGTTACCAGGAACAATAAATGACGATACATTTAGACTGATATGGACAATATTTATTAAGTTACACACAGACAAGTAGTGCCTCTCAGTATGGCAGACTCTGCATGGAATTGTAGAGACTTTTGCTCAGAGACTTTAAGTGTGGCTCTGTGATTGGAAGCCACCTTTGTCACAAGTCAGTTTGTAACAGTTCTGTCCTGCTAGATCACCCCTAGACAACTGTAAGTACTATTAGTATAAAAAGCACAAAGCAGTAGACCACACAAATTCACATGGTGACTGCTGAAAAATCACCTACCCTGTGTTGCTTCACATCCTGCAGAGCTCCAAACTGTCTTTGGAAGCAACATCAGCACAAGGGCTGAGCATCAGGAGCTTCATGAAATGGCTTTTTATGCTTGAGCAGCTGCACACAAGCCTGTCAGATGGATATGTCTGGGTTTGGGGATTCCAGGGTTACACACACACACACACACACACACACACGCATATACAGGGGTTGGACAATGAAACTGAAACACCTGTCATTTTAGTGTGGGAGGTTTCATGGCTAAATTGGACCAGCCTGGTGGCCAATCTTCATTAATTGCACATTGCACCAGTAAGAGCAGAGTGTGAAGGTTCAATTAGCAGGTAAGAGCACAGTTTTGCTCAAAATATTGCAATGCACACAACATTATGGGTGACATACCAGAGTTCAAAAGAGGACAAATTGTTGGTGCACGTCTTGCTGGCGCATCTGTGACCAAGACAGCAAGTCTTTGTGATGTATCAAGAGCCACGGTATCCAGGGTAATGTCAGCATACCACCAAGAAGGACATTTTCATCCACCAGCATCACGTAGTGACCTGGCCACTATCCTGCAAGAAGAATGGCTTAAAATCCCTCTGACCACTGTGCAGGACTTGTATATGTCATTCCCAAGATGAATTGACGCTGTATTGGCCGCAAAAGGAGGCCCTACACCATACTAATAAATGATTGTGGTCTAAAACCAGGTGTTTCAGTTTCATTGTCCAACCCCTGTATATACATGAAAGTAAGAGATCAAAATGATTAATAGACATGAAGATTCATTTGGAGCACTTGTCAGAGAGTCTTACCCAGATGGTCATTATATCTATCTATCTATCTATCCATCCATCCATCCATCCATCCATCCATGCAGACAGACAGACAGACAGACAGACAGACAGACAGACAGACAGATAGTTTGTTCATAGGCAGTGCTTCTGAATGGATTGCATTGATTGGTCAAAGTGGCCACATGTGGCATTGTCCCTCAGAGCACAGACCATCTGTTCGCATGGGTTTCAGGCCAGCTCTCCTTCATCCTAACGTCAAACCAATTGCTCAGCTGGTGCTTTAGGAAAAGGAAGAAAAGATGACTGACTGAATATAAGAGGCCAGTATGTGGTTATGTTACTGCTGGCTTGTTGGCTATAGTACAAGAGGACATGCACTATGGCACAAAAGCTTTGAAATCATTGTTTTCAGTAATAATAAATTTGTCTCAGATACATACTGTATGTAAAATGCTCCTGATATGAGCCTGGCACAAACATGGTGCTAGCACAGCAGCAGTGTTATCGTATACAATAAGAAAGTCCATTAATATGCCAACGTGTCAGATTTTTTGAGTGGTAGTGGAGCCAGTTTTCCTCCAGCAGGCATTTACGCTGCCAATGACAAAGATAAAAGCATTAACTGGTTCACTGGAAGGACTTGTTCTCTGGGGCTTTCCTTCTCTGACAAAACAAAGACTAAGACCTGAGTGCGTTTTCTATGTGAGACCCTGTTGTTCCCCAGCTACTTTAAAAGGAAATGTTTACACTAAACTTTGTCATATTTCATCAGCTTTCACTCAGGATTGCATTTAGTTCTATATCAGAATGATGGTGGTTATGCGGAAGAAAATATCCACATGCAAAATGCCTGTAACAGTGGGGCTGTTGTGGGACTGATGCAAGCACAGACGTTTATATGAACAGGGCAGCGTGTTTCAAACTAATCTCTGTTTGCTGCTGAATGTTAAATTCAGTGGACATTAAGAGGTATGTAAAAGTATGCTCTCTGTAACTCATTTTCTAACTTAGATTTTCATTTAGAAAATCAGGAAAAATGTTATTTTTGACTTGGGGTGGCCAAACTTTTTGCACACAACTGTATATTTGTAAAATACTTCCATGGATAATTTACTCAATAACATTTGCAAATTAAGCTCAGATATGGGCAGAGGTTTCAGACTTTCAGGTCTGTTTCTCATTGTTATTCTCATTCTAGCAGTTACGGGTCATTCTATTCAATATTGCATATAATTGTAAATTCTGATCCTTTTTTGTGCTTGTCCTGCTCTCCAGTGTGGACCTGAGGAGGATGGGTTAGCCTTTTGAGTCTTGACTCCTCTCAAGGTTTCTTCCTATTGCTCTGAGGGAGTTTTTCCTTACCATTATGGCCCTTGGCTGGCTCACTGGAGACTCTGTAAAGCTGCTTTGTGACAACATCTGTGTAAAAGACACTATACAAATAAATTTGACTTGACTGACTCGATATGGGGCTATATTTCCAGACGGAAAGGGGTCAAAATGAACATTATTCATGACCATCATCAATGCAAAACAGATGCAGCAGACAGAGATTAGGCTGAAAATGAAGTATTTCCTTAATAAAAGGTTTAGGCCAAATAATACAAAAGCTAATCAAACAACTGCACATGTAAACTAGGCAACAAGGTTGCGAGCCAGGAAACCTCTCAGTAAAGCAAAGCTGGCTGTACTTTGCAAACATACCAGCTATTTATAGCTCTTCACTGGAATCAAGTGGGTGTTGATGGCGTCAGAGTACTGGCAAAATCAAGCGCCGATGGGTGTCCTGAAAGAAGTGTTTTATCACGCAAAATGTAAGAAATGCTAATTATCTTCATGGGTGTACTGAGTTTCTACAGGCGCTCGCCAGTCCCTGCATTTCAAATGAAGGCAGAAATAATATAGCAACCTCTCACATACCTGTGGGAGTCTACCAGTAGGGAACCCTCAGGGCCTTTTAGGGCTTCAGAGACGAGAAGGCATGATTGCTGTAAAATAAAAATAAATAAATGTGTGTAATATTCCGCTCATTTTAATGTAATATGTTCATCACACTTGTTGCATGTAAGCTAATATTGCAGGTATTGTAGTAATGCTCTCTCTTATTTCATTGTAAATTAAACTGGTAACAAAAATGGAAAATGATCCAATAAGATACTTTTTTTTGGCATCTAGATGGTTACAGCCACATGAGCTTTTCCATTAGTTGGGCATTCAGGAGCTCAACTGAGGGCCTAAAGTGTCAGGATAACAGCTAATTCTCCCCCCTCCCCAATTCTAAAAAAGTTGGGACACCATGTAGAATGTAAATAAATATAAATAAAATCAGAATGCAAAGAATGCAAATTTCATACACCCATATTTTACTCACAATAAAACATAGAACACACATCAGATGTTGAAATGTTTTACCATTTCACGAAAATGATTAACTTAAGCTGGGACAGGGGAAACAAAACGCTGGAAAAGTAAGTGGCACCAATTAAAAAAGATGGGCACAGGGTTACCAATCTATGAACTGTATCTAAAAATTGTGAAATCATTTCAGAAAAAATGTTTTTTAACCTAAAAAAAATCATGAAGACTTTGGCTATTCCATCATCTACAATACATAATATCACCAAACGATTCAGAGAATATGGAGAAATCCCTGGCCACAAGGGACAAGGCAGACGGTCAATATTAGATGCTTGTGAAAACTGTTCATCTGTGGTCAGATGAAACAAAATCTGAAATTCTTTTTGGTAACCATGAACGCTGTGTCCTCAAGAGAAGAGGACTCAAGAGAAGAGGAACCATCCAGCTTGTTATCACCACACGGTTCAAAAACCTGCATCTCTGATGGTATGGAGTTTCATATGCTCCCATCCAGACAACATCATCTTCAGGGAAAGCCTTGAATATTTCAGCAAGACAATGTTAAACCACATACTGCATCCATCACAACAGAATGGCTTTGCCGAAGAAGAGTCTGGGTGCTGAACTGGCCTGCCTGCATTCAGACCTTTCACCAATAGAAAACATTTGGAGCATCATAAAATGAAAAATCTGGCAAAGATGACCCAGGACTGATTAGCAGCTAGAATCCTACAAGAATGAGACAACATTCCTCTACTAACACTTCCGGGTAATTGGTCTCCTCACTTCCCAGACCTTTACAGACTGTTGTTACAAGAAGAGGAGATGCTACACAATGGTAGGCATGGCCCTGTCCCAACTTTTTTGAGATGCATAGCTGCCACCAGGTTCTAAATGAGTTAATGATCTTCATGAAATGGTAAAATGTCTCACTTTCAACATCTGACATGTGTTCTACATTCTACTGTGAATAAAATATGGGTCTATGAGATTTGCAAATAATTGCATTCTGCTTATACCTACATTTATTTACATTTTACACAGCGCCCCAGTTTTTTTGGAATTGGAGATTGTAATTATGAATTGAACGTCAAACATCTCTGAAATGCCAAAGCCATTTTACAGCCAGGGCGATTTTAGGGCAGTGGTAAGAGTTAGCAGTTAGTTGTTAGAGCTCTTGGCGATTGATGATTGTTCACCACCTAGGCCTGCAATTTTTTTTGATTGTTGATTGTTCAACACCTAGGTCTGCAATGTTGCCACTGTTGAGCCCTTGAGGCAAGCTCCTAACCCTCGCTGCTGTAGGGACAAAGTATCTTGGCTTACCTTGTGATTTGGGATATGTGAAGGAAAGAAATTTCATTGTACTGTGCAATTATAATAACAATAAAGATACTTAACTAATGTAAGGCATGTGTATATATAATAATGTTGTAATGCAAATACATAGATGAATCCGGTTTGGGGTACTACTGCAATGTCTGCTTTGTAACTCACCAGAATTTCATGAAACAAGTTTGCTTGTGAGCATGTGAGAACTCATGTATATTTTCAGCCATGAGACTGCAACAGAGGCCCAAAATGGGTAAGCCTTTTACATCTCTTCCTTTAATATTTTGTGTGCACAGCTTATAAGCAGCAATTCAAATGACTCAACTTCTACATAAACTGCTGAAGTGTTTTTAAAGTTTAACAAGTTTGGCTACCCCTGTCAAAAGCCTGGACTTGTAGGCGTGTGATTTGACTACACATGCAGTAATACTAGAAGGTAGAATAAAAGTTGTTCATGTGTAAACTGTGATTTGGAACTGCAATATAAAAATGACATAAGTTACAATCTGTAGTTGTAATATGTGGATTGTACCTGCAACACACTAACACAATTATTACATAATCACATGATCACAGTTACCTGAGCTGACAGAATTATTTTCCACAGCTGTTGGCTTTCCCAACCATATGTTTACTTCACAACAAACAGAATATGAATTGGGTGCGTTTGAGGGAAATGCATGTAAACAGAAAGAAGGAAACACATTTATTAAGACATGTTGTGGGTTTAAGGAAACCAACTAAAGTACCTTCTGACTGGTGCCATAACACTGTGATAACCCTTGGATTTAGAGAGTAGGAGGAAATAGGAGCCAGAGTTGAAACTTTTAACTGAAGGAACTTTAAGGCTTTTGACTTTATTTCTCAGCTGCCAGAAAGATAAGCAAAACTAAACCTTTTCAGGGTTTTTGACTTTTCACTCATTTTTATGCTGGCTCTGTTTTAGGGAAGCTCTCTTTCCCACCGAGTTTCCAGCACCTACTGAAAGACAGACATTCTTAAATATGCCACCAGTATATGGTGAAAATATAGGTGAAAAGCATAGGCTATCACTCACTGGTTCATTGTGATGGTTTGCTCTGCAGCCGATGCTAGACCATACAGCCACTGTCACAAACATCTTTAGAGGGCAGGGTTGATTACTTAATTAATTAGTTAATTAGTTAATTTTTTGAGCTTGAAGTCTTTCAAAGACTAGCTAAATTGTTTATGGCAATCAATTTTATAGCAATGTCAGCTAAAATGTTATCATTATAGGCTTACCACACACATGCAACCGATTCTGTTGATTTATCTGATTTGTGATTAATAAAATTACATTTGTTGCATTCATTCATATTTACATATTTGCTATTCCTTTCATTGTCTACCTGTCCTTAAATGATTACCTTTAACATAATTGACAAGAGGCTAAAATATCCTGTCGGGGCAGAAGTGCTACTTTTTCATCCTCTCATTTTGGACTGATTTGATTCAATGCTACAGTGTCACTATGGTACAAAGTGGTAATACGAGACAGGACAGACTGGAGCTAGCTGGTTAGCATGCTAACTTCTGTAAATATCTCAGCAACAAAATATTGCTTCACATGCTTTTGAAAAATTGTAGCCAATTTTGGAATGTTTAAACTAATACTCTTACAAATGTACTGGTGACTGAGAAAGTTAGCTATGTCTAAAACACTGTGGCAAACCATGGCTGTTAGTCTAGGCCTTTGTTTTGTCCATAAATCTTAAAATTTGGTCAAAACATGGGGAAAAACCAACCTCAATGATAATGCTAATTTCTGCTGGTGTCCCTATGTGACTTTACTAGATTGTAGTTAAGCTAGCTAACACCAAAGCTAGCAACAATTTGCATAAACATTTCTGGCCATTCTAGATTACACACAGACATTTGAATCTTCTAAACGACATACTAGATTTTACTTGAAGCTGGTGACAGACATACTAGCATAGACTTGAGCTTGTCGTAGTTTCACACTGACTCTAGAAAGTAGAAAGTTGGTATAGATTTGCAGCCACTGTCTTCCATGTCTAAGAACCCATTTTTTATGCTACCACTTGTACTCATAGTCATGTGTATTGCTTCTAGAATGACTAGAGTGGTGTTTTTGCTCACAAAAACTGCATATTGGAAGTCAAAATGTGAGTGGTTGATTCCTCAATCATTTCATAAATACATTTATTGTTAATCCTAATGCAACCAAAGCAATACAAGAGCTTCCTTAGCTGAATTTACTTACCTGCCATAAGGAAAAACAATTCCTACTGGGTTTTTCAGGAGTTTAACACTGTTGTTTATATTCTAACCTTAACAATGAACCAAAAGTTAATTGTTATATATTATATACTTGCAGTGTATAAAATACAACAACGGTTCTACTGGATAAAAACCAACTAGATACCATTAGGCCTTTTCTGAAGGTGCAGAAGACCCTAAGTGTTCCCCTTTGCCAATATGTAGGGTCATGGACAATAAATTTCCACAACATATGATTTATTTTAGCTTGACCTCAACAATACACAGACATTTATACATAAGAAAACTGTTCCTCGACTTCCAAGCATGTATTTGACAGAGTCAGAAAGAGAGGCTATGACACAGACTGTCACACAGATGTTGCTAAGAAGAATGGCAGTGCCAGCATTCATCAGACAAAGCACATTTTTTGAGTTTATCATGAACAGTAGTGAAAGAGAGTTTGGATATTATTATATATATAATATAGTTGGAGATATAAGCTAAAATATTTAACTAAACAATCAGTCTTTGCTTTGTATTAGAAAATGTAAAAACTAGACACAAGGTCCTCAAAATTGACCAATTCATAGAGTCAAACAAGCAAAAACTGTATACGGAAGGGAGTCTTATAAGAAATACTCTGACTAGCAACGCTAGCTTTTTTGACTGAACTACTTAAAGTGTGTGAGCACAGAACTGTTGATTCTGCCTATCCTATGAGCAATGCATACAGCACTGTGCAAAAGCCAAAGACTCCTCTTTGTTTCTATCATATCCAGTCAAAATGATATTTAAGTATCAGTTATTTATTATAAGATCACCAGACAAAAAAATAATACCACCACTAGCACAAGTAACAGCTGTGATTGAATTTGGCATGGACCGGTCAAGTTTCTGGATGTAGGCCATATCAATGTTCAGCCACTCATGCATCAAAGAATTTCGCAGTTGGGCCAGATTTGGTGGATGCCTTCCTTGGTACAATTCTGCGGAGAATTTCCTGCGGACTGGGACTTTTGCCACTGCTGGTAGACCCATATGACCGCACACTTCCATACACCTGCAAATTCAGCTACTTCCTTCACACTATGGCCTTTGGCATGCTCAAATGTAATCACTTCTATTTGCCAGTCATTAGCATCTCATTCTGTCCCATTGAATGGGACATTCACTACACTTTACCACCTCATCAATCTATGAATCTCGTCCCATAGACCCCATACGGAGTTCATAGCCCCATCATCCTCATGCAACGTCATCTGCATGAGCCTAAAGTTGCTACCACCTTAAATACACAAGGTGACAATTTTTTTTGTCCGGTGAGCTTATTTATAGATACAAGATAATGCACTTGCATACGCAAGTGAACAGTCAAAGGAAAATAAAGAAGCTCCAAATTCAAAACAGTTACTAAAAAAAGGGTCAAATTAAGGAGAAAGTTTGCAAGTTAATAAACAGAAGAAGCTGCTGGTGTTGCAAAAACAATAGACTGAGCCCTCCCCCCACCTCAACATCACTAAATGTGTTTGGGATTATTTGGAATGTGAAATATAAAAAATGTAACCAACTTTTATGACTGAACTTTGTAGGTGTGGAAGAAAATCCCTGCAGTTTGCTGATAAGAACGGAAGCTGTAATGAAAGCAAAGAATGACAGTAAATACTGAAAAATTCATGCTACATTCAGTTGTTGAGGGTTCTGGGTAAGTGATGTTAATGTTTTATTGATGTTATCTGTTAAATATGTTATGTTCTTCTTTTCTTGATGCTGAAAAATGAATAACCCGTACTAATCGGCAGTCTTTCTTACTGGAAATAGAATGAATGAAGAGTGGTCTCTGACTTTTGCACAGTACTGTAGGTATAGCAGTAAAAATGTATTGGGAAAGTCAATTTGACTTGTCATACAGGCTAAAATTGCCCTGGTAATTCTCCACCTATTGCGGGAGAAGCCACAAATCAATGGGCAAGAGAGTTGTAATGAGGACAGATGACTTGTAAACAACTTTACAGTGGGGCTGAAGTGGGACATTTCTCATTTGTGTAACAGCCTTTCATTACCGGGTGCTTTCTCTGAAGGAATATTGAATTACTTAAAAAAATATCTGTCTTCACCTGAGGACAAATATTCTCATTTTCCTGGCTACAGAACAATATTAATCACAGAGACCGGTAATACGAATCCAAATCAGGAGGGGATGAATGGGGAGCTGGTCACAACATGACTTTCACATAACAGGAAATTAGTAGGACATAAAGCATATACCGCACAAATAACTGAACACAAGTTAGCATTAGCACTAATCAACGCTTCAGTGACAAACAATGAACACCTCCTCTGGTCAGCCAGCTTTGGAAAGAATGACCTGGAGCTATGACACGTGGTAAACACGCCAACTCACACACGCTCACTTACTCTATTAAGGCTACGGTGGCCGAGAGACTGTGTTAGAGCCAAATAAACTATGTTTTTAACCCCAGTGCCACTGTCTCAATAAATTCTGGTTTGAATGTCCAGGTTCGCAATCCACTGATTCCAGACGGTTGGCTAATCTTTGGATGCTTGAGTTTACAAACACTCAACTGCATTTTTTCACATAGCCCAACACCATAAATAAACAAAGAGATTACATTGAATTATTTATATTCTACTTCTGCATTATATCAAAGTCATTTCACTCAGCTAATAATCTAATACCCAGCCTATTATATGTGCAGAGAAAAAAAAAACAGTTACAATAATAAAAAAAAAAAACAAACAAACATGGAAATGAGGGAATATGCCTAAACATGTACCCACTATACTTGATTACTACAAAGAATATATCATTATTTTGTTAATATATGAATTGGTTAAAGATGATTCCATCAAAAACCTCTTGCTTTGATATATGTTTTACCATACACTAAAACTGACTTTTCTACATTAAACTTTTTCTACATACAGCAGCTAGGGACTGCTATCAGTGTACAGTGTCAACACATACTTGAGCTTCAAGTATAGCAGTCATTTAGCAATTAACACCGTTTACATAAAGAACATCTTAATGTCATAAGCTAAGCATGGTCATTCAAAAAGCTGCTTGCAGATTTAATCCAAAAGCCGGTTGCTGAGCTGTTTACTCAGCAATCACGCTTCAATGTGAACAGCTACACATCAGCTCAATAGCGCACTTCTAAACACTTTGAGCACAAAGGCACGTACACAGTAAACTGTTAAGAGTAATAGGCAAATGTAGGCTACATGAATGGTATGGGTGATCGTGTACAGCACTCCATGCCCACTGTATTGCAGTATTACAAAGCATATCATTTGGTAAGCATGCATTTTTAGAAGAGGTTAGTTTTGTTGTAGAGTTTGGTGTAGTTTCAATAAGCTGTTTTTTTGCAGCTTCCTGTATTTAGACTTTTTAAAATGTCACTAGGTAATTAGACAAAAGTACAGCATCCTGAAGTAATTAGAGGGATAATATATTTGACATATTGCCTCGGGAGCACATGGGAAAAGAGAGGAAAGAGCAAATATGATAAGATCTTCTTTACAACAGACGCTTAATCATCATCAATGAACAATTTTACTCCTTAGTCTCATGACTACATTAATTACATGGTAGTTATAGTAATTACCATATAATAATACTGCTATTACTAAATAATAAACCCTAAGATGAATGAACAGAATAATAAGCATACACTTTTGAAGGTGCCAAAAAGGGTAGAAGGGAAGAACCACTTATCATTCCATAAATAATTTCCAAAAAGGTTTTGGAATCCAAAAGGGGTTCTTCAGAGTGGTACAACAGAAGAACTACACATTGTCAAAGTATAATACAAATGAAATTGACTGCAGATTTCTTGTTTGCTATTGAGTCTTTGCTAGTGGCCTGATGTAGTGAAACAGTATACCTATGGATTTTCTAATGCTCTATCTTGTTATCCCCTGCACAGGTGGTGTCTATGCCAATTTGGCTCTCCATTTGTTACTTTGAGCTAATTTTGATTTCCCTCAAGGCCTACTCGGAACAACAGAGCCATAGTCTTGGAAATTGAATTTATATTTATCATTGTAGAGTGAAACAGATGACCAAACCAGTATGTCAAACATCAGAGCGAGTGATCTGAGGACTAGAAGGAACTTTGAGCCACCTCTGGAAAAACAACTCCACATGCTTCAATGGGAAACAGCAGTTGTACATTGTCTCCAACATACATAGGTGGTCTTGAGGAAAATAAAGTGAGGAGATTGACAGACTGTGTATGTGTGAGAGAGAAAAAGGGAGGGAAGGAAGGGGGTCTGTGAGCGTGGGCTCAGTGTACAGCGCAGGGAGGGACAAATGAGTTTGAATTATGAATTCCGGTCTAGATCTGCTGGGTTCCATCTGATTATGTGCATGTGAAAGACAGAGAGAGAGGGGGAGAAGGAGAGAGGGAATAGCTGTGAGCTACAATTAAAATGATTTCATGATGTCCTTCAACATGAAGTAAGACTACATTACATATCCGTTTTTACTCTGCACATAAAGCTCACCAGTTTAAATAAGCCCCAGGCCTGAAGTGTATACTGTTTCTGAATCGGTATGGTGATACTGATGGCATAAATAAAAAAATGTTTTATTAGTTAGTGTGAGCATTCCAACCAAACACAGTCCCAGATTTTGACCAGTCAAAGGGATGTGCTCAACAACCATTAATAATCCAAAAAGAGCAACTTTCAGCAATAAAATGATGCACTTCAGTCTACAAATCAATAAAGAGTTCCTCAGTGCTTTTTTTTTAATATACTGCAAGGCACATGAAGCAATAACATTTTACTATGCTGCTCGTATCATGCAGGCTGAAAAGGGTTTTTTGGCACCATGTCGCAGAACTAACCACTAATTGAGGTCTTCAAAGAACTTTCACCTAAAGGGTTTGTTGAGGAATCAAAAGTGGCTCATCTATGAAATCGCTTCAAAGAACCCATCAAAGAACCCATCCTGGCACCTTTACTGTCAAAAGTGTAGACTTCTATACAGTCATTAGCTTGATAAATGGCCAGGACCCAACAGTGGGTCCAAAGTGTTAGTAAAGAGATTAGAAGAACAATCTGGAAGACCCACTTCTTCATTCCAAAAGATGGTCCTGGAACCAGAAGGGTTCTTCAGAGCTGTAGAATAGAAGATTCACTTCTTCCAAAAGGTTGTAATGGAACCAGTTTCTCTCAGTAAGATGTGCGTGTACAATGTAAAGGCTCTTCAACAATCAAACCATATAGTGCCAGCTATTGCAGGAGCACATAAAAGTAGTTGTCTGTTGTTGAATACTGAATAATAATCCTTTTAAGGGGTTAATCATGAGGCCAATTCAGTAACAACAACAACAATAAACTATATGGTAATAACTATGTAACTAACATGTAATTAATGTAGTTATGAGATTAAGGAGTAAAACTGTAATGAATTAATCTGTAATTAAGATTCTGTGAAGTAAGAGTAAGATTTTCCTTCAGACGTTAGGAGTAAAGTTAGAATGAAGCGCAGCAGTGGTGCAGTGCAGTCAAATCATCTCATCAATAAAAAATGGAGACTAAAGCAAATCCGTATCTTTTAAATCTCATCTTCGTATAGCACTTGAGATAACAGGGCTCCCTACATGCATTAACCTCACTACAAACAAGGGCGTAGATTGCTTTTCATATATTCAGAGAAGGCTTTGAGGCTTTGAGAGACCGCCTCTGTCCCAGGTGCCTCCTCAGCCTGTGCAATGAGGAAGAAAGCAATTAAACAACCACACACAGGCAAATCAGCCATCTTGCTTTTTTGGTGCTCTATGCGCATTTAAATTGGGCAGACTTAGATGCCGCTGCTGGGGTCGTTTAGAAAAACATCCCCCTGCAGTTTATTATCCTTCCTGTGTTTCATTTTTCCCCAAAGCAAAATTGCTTGAGACGAGCGAGTGCCTTTCAAAAAATGAGTGGCTGCCTCTGATGCGGAACGGCAGTGTAGAACAGTGGATTATAATGGATTGGACAAGGACTTAAGCAGGGTTCCCTCTCCGTCTCTTGTTTAAGCAACTGAATTGATTCCACTGTGTGCTAAACTTCAAGAACAATGAGCTGGGAGATACGCATCAAAGACATGGACCTGGGAACGAGATGCACATCTCCCTGAGGAACTTTATAGACTCATAACAGAGCTCATCATAATTTGATATACAGAATCTGGCAACCTGGAGCATCACCATGACTCAAAAAGGACAAAGCCAAAAACAGAAACTCATCCTAGGGTCTGTATGTGGGCCCGCATTGCCATAACTACGTAATATTACTTTCAGAGTAGTTAGGGAATAATTATGCTTAAAATTTGAGGATACAGAAAAAGGTTTCTAAATTGTTCCTGGTTTGGATGTCCGGCTCTATGTAAGTATAAAACTTTCAAATTATGTGTAGTTGTTTTGAACTAAAGTTTCTGAGTCATGCATAGCCAATATTTACAGAATTACAGTACAGTACAGTAAATTTTATGCTAAATTCTTTAACCATGCAAAGTGGTTGTACCAAAGAACCTTCTTTGGAACCCCTATTTTTTCAAGAGTATAGGCTCCCAAAGACTGAGATTGAGGAACAACTGCCTTAAGCCACTGACTGTCCAATAGGAGAAGAGGATGAATTTGCATTTAGCAAAGAAAGAGCCAACGCTTACATGGTGGCATCCCTAAGGAGCCTGGGAAGCTGCCAACTAGGAGGGTGAAGGTGAGGAGATGCTTGCTTCCGAGACCTGTGAAGCCAAGCTAGTTTCCTCCCGTTTGAACTGTCAATAACAGAACATCACTGGACATCTCGACATGCTTGGAGGAGAACACTAACTGTTAGTTCCCACACTGGCTAGAAAATGTCTGAGTAATGGATGGAGGAGGAAGGACACCTACCCATACAGTGAGAGCGAGGCCAATTATGCCACATATGGCACAACCCTCCCAGCTGGCAGCAAAATGTCAAGAGGGGACCTTAGCTAATGGATGGAAACTGGCCATATGAAGGCAAGGGGGAATGTGGAAATAAATAAATAAATAAATAAATAGATACATAAAAATAAATATATAAGTAAGTAAATAACACCCACTTGGCCATGTGCCTCACAGCACTTGGAGGTTCAAATGTTGTCTTTGCCTTTATATGATTTGTTGGGCAAATGGTCTCAAACTGTCTTCCCAACAACCACTGAATGAGTAAGGGGTTCGGGTTAAACAGTAAATAATGATGGAAACTATCATGACCATGCATGCTAATCAATAATGACTGTACCATTTTGTAGCCATTACGTAGGTGACCTAAGACAAGAGTGCTCTCTCATTCATAGATTGTATCATGCAATGAACAGTATTACATCACAGTAGGAATAACAGAGTATTTACATCATTTTCCTAGGCAGCACAGTGTCTGGGGGTAGACTGTTTTTGAAACAAGGGTCCATGGTCTTTTGCGAGGTTCCATGTGAGGGTCAGTCGGAATGTGCTCTAAGACTTGCTCTGAGGTTCAGCCTCTGCATTCTTGTCTTATGTCGTTACTTTAGGCATCCTCGTTCATGCCTTTTGCCACTTTTTGGCAAGGACTACCAGCGAGTTCTAACGATGATACTTTGGAAACACAAATGACCACTTGAAGCTACAAGCTCCCAACACAGAAAGTCTAATAACAGCAGATAATCACCAGCTAAAGCATGCGGTAGAGACTGAAAACACAAGAACACAACCAGAGACAAATCTCAAAACAAAACAGTGCACTGAACAAGCTAGCCTTGCCGTAATGATCCCAACCCAGAGTTAGCATGGTCCCACCGTGCTAACAGTAGTGTAGCTAAACTTTGAGATGGATGCTGCAGTGACCCCAGTGACATCCTCCTCGCCATCCCTCCTCCTGCGGCGCCGACATGGCAGGCTGCAGCAGGCAAAGGTGGCCAGGAGGGCCTTTCTGAAGCGCTTGTTCATGAAGCAGTAGATGATGGGGTTGACACAGGCGGAGGTGTACGACAGCAGCTGGATAAAGGAGATGGGAGCTCCCGAGAGGGCTCGCTTTGCCGAGCGCTGGTCAAAGGCTTTCCAGGTGTTTGCTGCGTAGAGGGGCATCCAGCAGACGAAGAACATGACCACGATGATGATCAGCATGCGGATCACGCGCTTCTTGGCAAGCAGCTTGGCTTCCGAGGTGTTGCTACGTGGCCGGTCTGTCTTGGCGGCTGACGTGCTAAGGGTGGACAGCTCCATAGCTGGAGCCTTCTTTGGCACTTGGATGTAGCAGCCATCACCATCATCGTGGCCACGGGATACAGTGCCATTCATTCCATTCACCAGTGCTGTGAACAGAAATGAGTAGCGAGAATTGAAGAAGAGAATTTATTATGGCTCCTATTGCTGTTTGATATAGTGGAGCTGTATAGCCCACATACACCACTGCACCTTGAGTGTGCACTTTCCATGTGAACTATGTATAAATTAGATGCACATAAAAATGAATGGACATTGCATTCAATACACAAACAATATAACAATATACAGAGATAACATGATTCATTTGGTTTAAGACAACAGTATTACTAGCACTAAAGAGGGCCTTTTAAAGGGTATGCTGCCATGAGTCAACCTTCTTAAACATGATAATATACTTCAGGAAATTATGCCAATAATTAAAGTTACCAATGATGGTCTTTATATATACACACCAAGTAGACCATTTAGGACCACTTTGTAGTCCTGCAGTTACAGACTGTAGTCCTTCTGTTTCTCTGTATACTCTCTTAGTCTCCTTATATCCGATACCTCATTCTCAGCACTACAGTGACACTGACATGGTAGTGGTGTGTTAGTGTGTGTTGTGCTGGTGTGAGTGGATCAGACACAGCAGTGCTGTTGGAGTGCTGAAACACTGTGTCCACTCACTGTCCACTCTATTAGACACTCCAACCTTGCTGGTCCACCTTGTAGATGTAAAGTCAGAGATGACAGCTCATCTGCTGCTGCACAGTTTGTGTTGATCATTCTCTAGTCCTTCATCAGTGGTCACAGGATGCTGCCCACAAGGCTGTATAGTTTTGGTTGGAGGACTATTCTCAGTTAAGCAGTGACACTGAGGTGTCCAGCAGCACTGCTGTGTCTGATCCACTCACAACAGCACAACCCACACTAACACACCACCACCACGTCAGTGTCACTGCAGTGCTGAGGATGACCCACTACCCACATTATATTTGCTCTGGTAAGGGGAACAATAAATGATGATAAATTTAGACTGATATGGCCAATATTTACTGAGCTACACATACAGAAGTAGTGTCTCTCAGTTTGGCGTCTGGCCGACATGTTTGCTTATGCAACATGCCAGACGTCTCAGCATGGAGTTGTGGTGTCTTGCGACAATCCATCGCGTGCAGCGTCAATATTCTCACACAGTTCCTGCTGATTGTGAGATAGGGGTGGAGGTGGAGTGACACCAGGCCTGGACATGTGACACACAAAAACAAACTGTTCATCTTGGTGCTGATCAGGGTGCCTCCACACACGGATTCGTTGGTTGTCTCCACCAAGACAAAAGCGGGACTCATCGCTAAAGATGACCCACTGCAAATCTGAGTCACTCCATGACAGTCTGGCACGACACCATTGCAGTCTTTGACGACGTTGACGTGGTGTTAAGGGCAGTCATCGTAACAGTCTGTGTGCATGTAGTCCTGAGTCGTGTAGCTGTTTGCCAACGGTGCTGCCACTAACAGGATGGCTCATGGATGTCATGGATCGTGGCTGTTGGGTCAGTCAGGTACAGTGATACGGCCCGTCCTTGCTTATGTCACATGCACAGCAGAGCGTGAAACTTGAATCATTCGCATGTCTCACAATGTCCAACCTACCCACCAAGTTTCATTCCTGTCAGTTGATTCCTTCTGGGTGGAACTATTTGTGCAACTACTCTTTTGATGAGCGTATATATTCAGAGTCACAACTAAACAGTCACTAGCAAAATGTTCATTTTATAGCAAAAGGAAGTATGTTCTTATAATATTAATATAATAATTTTAATTGAGTAATTTTGCTGCAATATTGGTTTAATATTTATTACAAAATGTACACACAATATAAAAGGCAGATGGTGCTTTCAAATGCAGTGTCACTGTTTGAGACTATAACTAACCCAGGGCTCAAAGCTCAGAGCTCACACACATGTAAGCTAGACAAAATTAAAACTAAAACAAGCATGCAGAATATTAGCATGTCTTTGATGAATAATTTAGCAAATGCTATAAAAAAAAATTACAGTGCTGTGCATATGTGGTTTAAGCCCAGTCCGACTGTGAATAAAACTGTTTGAAAGATAGCTCAAGGGAATGGAGCATATAGCTGTTCCAATATAATCCTTTCCAAAGTGACAAGCCTGCTTTTTCACCCTCCATGACCCAGCAGACCTTACACAGTACAGCTCAACAGGGCTATCCTTAACAGCTCGGGTAGCACTCAACACCAAACCAATGCTTTTTAGCTCCTCTTTGTGAGATTGCTGGACCAAGCAGGAAAGAGTGTTGATCTGAAAAGCCTTAAAGAGAAGCCTTAGAGACGAAAGTTCAGCCAATTCACCTTCCAACAGCTGCACCCAGCAAGAAGGGCAAAAAAGACCCCATAATGAAAGTCTCTGGACCAAGTGCTTGGCACATAAAAGCTTTTACACAACAATAAGCCACGCTGGCAGACAGGATTACCTAGTGAGAACACATAATACAACAGGGTCTTTCTGCACCTACAGTGGTTGAAAAGATTCTTTGGCTTCACCGATAACTTAAACAGGTGGCATTAGGCAGTGAAAGGTGTTGATTGATCTACAATCAATCAACTACTGTTGATCTTTTTAATAGAGTCAGTAGGATGGAATTTTTGGAAACATTTATCAATAAAAACATTCCATTTCTTGATCTTCCACAATCACAAATTTGTGAGCCTCACAAATGTCGTTTCCAGATGACTTGGTCGTAAGTTCTGAAAGTTAACAATTTTGTGTTTTACTATGCCAAGTCAACATAAAGGGAGGGAAAACAGCCCTAGGCATTACTGTATTCCTTGACATTCCATGGATATGTAAAAAAGATATTTTATATTACTTTTTTCTTACACTTTTCTGGGAAGGCTTTCTACAAGATTTTGGAATTCTTGCCCATTCATCCAGAAGAGCATTTGTGAGGTCAGACACTGATGTTGGATGAGAGGCCCTCGCTTCCAATCTTCAATCTAGTTCATCCCAAAGGTGTTTGATGGGGATCCGTCCGGGCCAGTCTAGTTCTTCCACACCAAACGAACCCAAGCATGCCTTTCTGAACCTTGCTTTGTGCACTGGGCATCAGTCACGCTGGAACAGAGAAGGACCTTCCCCAAACTGTTCCCACAAAGTTGGAAGCCTTTGTCCAAAATGTCATGGTATCCTGAAGCCTTAAAGCAATAGCAGAAAACAATTCCAAAGCATTATCCCTCCTCCACCTCCAGTCAGGTAGGTAACGTTCTCCTGGCATTTGCTGAACCCATACCATCAGACTGCCAGATAGAGAAGCGTGATTTGCGACACCACAAAACATGTTTCCACTGCTCCAGAGTCCAGTGGCGGCACTTTACACCACTTCATCTGACACTTGGCACTGTGCTCGTTGATGTAAGGCTTGCTTGCAGCTGTTTGCCCAGGGCAACCCATGCCATGAAGCTCCCTGAGCGCAGTTTTTGTGCTGATGTCAATGCCGGAGGAGGTTTGGAACTGTTTTTGACTGGGCAGGGCATTGCTGCCTTTTATGCTTTATGGATCTCAACACTCTGTCACCCTGCTCTGTAACTTTACATGGTCTGCCACTTCATGGCTGAGTTGCTGTGGTTCCTAAATGTTTCCACTTTTCAGTAATACCACTCAGAGTTGACTGTGGAAAGTCTAGAAGGGAAGAAATTTCACAAATGCAACTGTGGCATTACTATTACAGCACCACACTCTAATTCAGTGAGCTCTTCAGAACGACCCATTCTTTCACAAATGTTTGTAAAGGCAGACTGCACGGCTAGGTGCATGTTTTTATACACCTGTGGCAATGGGACTGAATAAAATACCTACATTTAATGGTTAAGAGGTCTGTCCCAATTCTTTTCCATATACTGTATGTCATTTTCTCCATTTCACATGCTGTTCTTAATTAGTTTCAGATATCAGTTGTCATAGGTAATGTTCTGTGAGCTTGTTGTAACCACCGGCCTACTGTCCTTGTGATAGTGTCCGGTAAGTTTTGTCTACAAACACCGTATTTCGTAAATCATAAAATACATGACAGGTATTCTAACTCACACTAACATGCCACCACCACGTCAGTGTCACTGCAGTTCTGAAAATGATCCACCACCCAAATAATACCTGCTCCATGGTGGTCCTGTGGGGGTCCTGACCACTTATGAATGGGGCAAAGAGGGCTAACAGAGTACACATAGAAACATATGGAATACAGTCTGTAGAAGTGCTCCTATATGGTAAATGGAGCTGATAACATAGACGGTAAGTGTAGATACAAGGGGGTGTACCAAATGAAGTGGCCGGTCAGTGCACATATACCTAGGAACTGATCAATTCAATGTGATTGGAACATTAAGAGATTTGTGTTACATCAAATTCTTAATTGATTTCATTAAACTGAAGAAAACTGTTGATATTAGTATGAGTATTTTTGAGCATTTTAAGCATTTGTGTAGTTTTTTGGGTTCTAAGGATAGTTAAGGAAAACATCAAATGTAATAAAGTACCAACAAGTAGCTGCTAATTTTACTCATATAATGTGCATTTTTGTAGCACTAGTTAGCACTTGCTAGCACTAGGCTTGCTTAATGGCATCACTGGGTAGCGTAGTTATAACAAAAGTAGGTAAATAGAGCATTCTGGCCTAAAGCCAGGATTTGATGTAGCATTGCATCCCTCAGCCTCACCATTTTGACAGAATTCATACCTTTGGCATCCTTTTTGTGTTTTCATCCACCATCTTTCTCTTAATACAACATCCACCATTCATTATGAGAATACATCTTACAGTACCCCCAAAGGGACAAAGAAATCAGTCAATGTACCATTTATGCAGAGGCTCATAAAAAACAGATGCGATGTTTGGCTTCAGAGCAATAATATTGGCTATCTAGCTTCCTTTTGCAATCAACAGCTAGCAGGAAAAAACAATCTACTCCCACCTTCAAGATTCATGATGAGGGAGGGTTTCATAGTCTGTAAACGGGAAAATCTCATTCTCTAGTCTGCGGTGGCACCAATGTAGGCACCTAAGTAGGCACGTCTACAACAGATATAGCAATGGTAAAATGGTTTTCCATTTTGACCAGAGCTCCCTTTTAATGAACTGCCTTTCCACCTAACACTCTGCTGCCAAATGAAATGCGCGGTCTACACTTTTCATCATTGACCTAAAATTTCATTTTATCGCTTGAAGAACACGAAAGAAAGTGAAGAGTGCAGTCTAAATCGCATGATGGACTTTTAGACATATGAATGAATCGCAAATCTATTGGACAGAGTGCTCAAACCGAGCAGGGCTATATGAAGCGGTAAGACATCAGTCCACTGGAGATACAGCATAAGGGGGTCTTAAATCAATAAAGGGGCTTTTGGGCTTATTGGTATTGATGTAGAAGTCTTTAAAGAAACGGTTGGTCTGATTCTTACCACTACTGTCCTTCTTCTGCTCCAGCTCAAACTGAATCCCCCGATAGAGCTCTCTGGAGATGAGGCCATAAGCAATGGTCATTACCCCACCCGGGATGAAGAACAGAATAAACAGCAGTAGGACGTACCTGAGATAGAAAGAGAGAGAGAGAGAAGGAAAGAAAGAGTACTCAATCAAGAGCTATCACTTACACTAAGCTCTTAAGCAGACAAGACAAATTCAAGCAATTATCAGGTACAGTACCTGCCTGTCAAGTGAGTGAGTTATGAGTCTTAATACATTCATTCACTGATTGCAAAAGGCTTTTAGAGGCTGCTTAAATTAGTGTAGCCCTCAGCCTCCCTCAAGAATCGAATTTGTACAGATAAGCAAATGCATTGCCCCCAAGGGAGCATTGCAAAACCAACCACCAGTGTTTGCAGTGGTCAGTGGACTTCCTACAAGATCGATAAAGGATAAAAGAACAGTCAAAACGCCTGCTAGGCTGTGGCCGAATCATGTTTCACATGGAAAAGAAAGGTACAAAGTGTTATTATTGCATTGTGATATCATTCAGATGATGGCGTGGGAGTGTTGCCTGAAAGCATCTTATGCTGGTCCTTTGGCGCTGATCTTTTTCATCTCAGACGCCTTTGTGATAGTGGCACCCTTCACCGCTGCATTTATTCGATATCAAAGACGCCCGTCATCTCTGCTCCATACATGGCTTTCAAATTCATCACCGGGGTGAAAGCAATCAAAGCAAAGACCTATCTCTGAAAGGCTTCAGGAAGTGGCTGTGTGATTGGGGTGGGAGTTGAAGGTGATCCGGAAGCTACTTTTTTTTTTGATTGTATCTCTCTTTAAGTGGACATTTCTATATTTTACAGTCTGTCACCATGAGACTGTACACCATGTCAACACTTTACACAATGTCAACATTTGTATTTAAAATGGCCCCAATTTGCTTGTAATGTAATTCCATTAAGTTATGTTCGTTCAAGTTAACATGGTTTACTATGTAGCATTATCACTATTTCTTACTATTAACATTTACTGTTTAGAAACCATGTTTTATTATGAGAGAAATCATTTTTTTGGTATTGGTATATGGCTACTGGTATTTGTATAAGCGTAGTCTCAATTTTGTGCCATGTTCCTTAAAAGTTGGGACAGATGTATGTTCAGTAATCATTTGGGAACACTGGGAACACCAACAACAGTTGTAGTTGTAAAAGTGTGTTTTTCCCCATTCTCGCTTGGTAGACGACTTCAGCTGCCCTGCAGTCTGAGGTCTGCATTGTCATGTATTGCCAAGTGTTTTCAGTGGGAGTCACGTATGGACTGCAGCCTAGCACCTTCACTCTCTAATAAGGGTGCCAAGCTATTGTAATACATGCAAAATGTGGTTTGGCATTTTCTCTCTGTAACAAGCATGGACATCCCTGAAAAGACGTAGTCTAGATAGCAGCACATGTTACGCCAAAATGCCTTTACATGCCTCAGCTTTAATGGTGCTTTCACAGATGTGCAGTCACACCTCCATACCATGACACGCTGACTTTTGAGCTTTATGTTGGTAATGATCAGGATGGTCTTTTTCCCATTAGGCCAAGAGAACACGACACTCATTATTTCCCAAAACGATCTGATCTGATGTGGGATTTGTTTTTAGCCAAACACATTCATTTACCATTAATACAGATTGTTTTTTGTAAACGTTCATTAATTGTTAGATGTCAGATTATCTGTAAAGAAGTATCTCTAAAATGGTAACTTTATAGGAGAGGACAAAAACATGCTTCACTTTTAATGTAGGTTAACGTTAAGAGATTTTATTCTAAGCAATTCTAGAGCATTTCTATAGGTCAATTCATCATGGCCTTTTCACGAATGTAATAACAGCTGCTGAGCTCAAATTCAAAGTAGAAGTGGAAAAAATGGAGATGCTTGTTTTTTGGACAAAATATAACTGCACCACATAATGTCATTTCTTTCAGAAGCTTTGGCTATATCCTTTTCATTCCAAGTATTTGTTAAACGCTGGACTTGGGTAAAGAGTGGGTTTATTAAAGACCAGCACTGTTATTCAATTAACGTTGATTAAAAATGTAAATTATTTAATTATTTATTTAACTTATAAATAAACTAACTGTAATGAGAAATGCAATTCCAAAGATACCCATTAGCAAGCTTCCGTGCAGAAATAAAATTGTGGCTGATACAATGCTGGTGCTTAAACATGTGATAATTAATAGAATTGTCCAAAAACATTTGTTTGATATTTTAAAACCTCTGTAATTTTAGTTAAACAGTGCTTTAATGAAAAGACTGTCAGTTCTCAATTTCCTCTTTAAACTCAAATAAACAGCAGAAACTCATAGTCGTAAAACACATAAACACTGCAGTGCTTCTTAAATACTTTTCCTTATTTTTTATTTGTTCTGTCCATTGGCAGTGTAGCTTGGTTTGTACAATGTATTTCTTGTGCTAAAGGTTAGGTTTGGACAAACTCAGCAAATAAACAGTAATTGTGCATAATGGATAAAAATACAAGTGCAAGTGCTATCTTAAAGTTCCTGCTTTTCAACATGCTTTCAAAGGTTTAAGGTATGTCAGATCACAGAATGATTGACAGCAATGCTGCAGGATTGCTCAGCTCCACATGTTTAATGTTAATGAACAAGAGTCCCTCCCCTGCATGAAAACAGACCACTTCACTCTTCTCCACAAGTCTCACAAGTCTTGCTCATTGGCAAATGGAGGACAAGCTTTCTAAAGGTCATCTTAGATATCTAGTTACATTCTGTAGCTAATGTTTGAGAACAGGAGCAGATCATGGCCATAGCATTATCTGTATCCTATAGCTAGACTGCTAGCTGATGAGCGGTGCATCTGAAACTGAGGTCACACAGCTCCTGTTGTAAGTTGGCTATAACTATATTCATAGATACCGTGAAGACATTTCTCACGTGCTTTATCGTGCGTCTTGTTGTACAGCATTTAGCTACACTACAAACGATGGTGTGATAAACCTTCATAGCAAGCGCCACTAAGAAATGTAGAAAAGTGTAAATAACCTGCTTGCGGCGAGTTTTGGACTTAGACTTGAAGCAGCAGCAGAGCAATCTTTTTAGCTGAGGTATACATATCGCTAACTATGATAGGTACTCGCCCAATTCAGTTCAACCTGAAGAACATAGCAGAAAAAGTACTTTACAAAACCTCTCAAGAACAAAAGTATTCTTTCTCTGGCAGTTCATACATCAAACTATACAGGGGCTTCAACAAAACATAGACCAGGGATAACTGACTGGGCCCTAGAGTTAAGAATGTCAATAATGTTACTACGTTTAACACACTTAATAACAGCGGTTGCCAAACTCATTGTTGAAGAACCTTTCAAATGAGTTTCTCAAAGAACCAACAAAGTGAAAGGTTCTTTAGGGAACCAAAGGTGTTCCTTTATATCACTACTCTGAAAGAACCATGATCAGTTCATTTGGAAAAATATGATAACGTTTCAAGAGACAAAGACATACATTAATTAATATACATTAATATTCTCACATCCAGTCACAATTATGGAGTCACTCAACAGCTGTTCTCACTTCACTACTTCTTAACTTTAAAACAATTCTAGGTCCTTGCTGAATAAAAGTGCTGCACTATATGGTTGAAAGGTCTTTGTTTGATGATCCTTTCCAAAAACCCATCATCTCTGTTTGCACTATTTCTCACAGATTGAAAAATGAAGAAAAAAAAAAAAAATCCAACACCATTAAACTTTCTTCTGAAGGCTTTTTAATGGTCCCTCCCCAAAAGTTGAACATGTATCATCTAGAAGGTCAAGAGTGTCATTTTGCACACAGCAAGGGAGTGAATGTTAATGACTTTCTAGCCATCATCATTAGAGGCAGCAGTACGACTACCTTGAGAGTTCCTTCTCCTTAGCATGCCCACTAATTATTTGAGCTTATGACACTTAGCCCCCGCCCCCTCCCAACAGTCTACTTTACACTAAAGGAGCCTGAAAGGGTGACACGAGATAATACAGGTTCAGAAGGAGTGAAAAAAAAAAAAGTAGAACTCTGACAGCTTCTATAGTGCCGTCTCCCGCGGACTTCTGTCTTCTGCCTTGAGAAAAACGCTCCAAGATGGTTTAATTGCTCTGCCTTTCCATCTTGCTTTCGTGGCTTTTGACAGACTTAACTGGTGAGGCATTCACAGCGAGGATGGGGGCGATGGAATAAAGGATCCCTGCATGGTTAGACAAGATTTGCTGCTGGATTTTGTGAGTGTCTGTGAGAGGTCTTCATTTTTTCTAAAGGAATTGCTGGAGGCACTTCCCATGTCTTTCATGAGCAATTTAGCAACACTGTGGGCTACAAGGCCATGTCATCTTTAATAGATTGTGTTTAACCTTAAAAAAAACCCAGAGGTTCATGAAAAATATATTAGAAAGTAATTAAATAATTCATTATTTACTACACAAAACAGTCTAGCAGGCACTATATACATACAAGACAATAAACACATACACTGTTGAAAATGTTTCCTAAAAGGTTCATGGCTTTCCAGCTTATTTACAGGGGTGACAGAAGTACCCACGTTCCTTACTTAAGTAAAAGTACTGGTAATCTAGTAAAAAAAAAAAAAAAAAAAAAAAAAAGGTCAAATAAAAGTTAGTAAAGTACAACTTCATTTTGGACCCAAATAGATGTATAAAGGTACATGCTCTGAAATGTGCTTTAGGTAAAAAGGTAAAAGTATTTCTTAACAAAATCAGTTTTAACTCTAAATATCTTTTAAACTAAATAACTTTTTTTAACTAAGAATATGTGGAGCACATACAAGAAACTGTACATAATGTGTACATAATGCCCTATACTAGAACTGCATGCATCATCCACAAAAATGCATTCATCTAGAGCACCTGATGCGTTTATGTGTTTGAATTCCTGTACAAAACATTGAGTTGCTGGAATCGCTACTGAGATAAATAAATATGTTAATTTTGTTTTAGCAGTCAATACTGAAGTTTAAAATAGAACATGCCCAAATTCAATTCATATTTCCTACACACTGTAACTGACTTGAGTTCCCCCAATCTCATTCTCCAGGATGTGTTTGTTCCTGCCAGATCAAATAATTCCTTTAATTAAGGCAGTGATGGGAGATCAATTCCAAACAAAAACTTCAGCCTCTTAAATAGAGGAACAAGAAAAGCCAACCTTTTATTTGTCAGCAACTGTATGTGACCACAGTGATGATTTCCTTAATCCCGAGGTTTCCTTGATCGCCCGGCATGTTTTTTAAGGGGCTGAAGTTTTGGCTTCTTATTTTGACTTTTCTGGTCCATCCTAATTGATGCAGCAGTTACTTTAATGGTATGTCAGCATTTCGACTCTTTCTCTTGGCAAGGAGGCAACCTGACGTGTTGGAGTCGAAGAATCAATCCTTCTGGAACTGACTTCCCATCACTGCCTTAATTAAAGGAATTGTTTGAAGCTGTAGCTATTTAAAATGAAGTAAGTTTATAGGGGCTTAATCTCTGCTGTGGCCCTAAGGATTGTATTGGAGTTGTACTGACTTTCTGCAGAATCCATCGTGTCATCTGTTTTATTTTTTTATTTTTTCATGCACTTTCGGGGCCTGTAAGCTGTGAAAGTAGCCAATCACAGGTTCACTCCCCTCCTCCCCCATTTCACATCCAGTAGGATGCTGATGTGCGTTTCATTAGGTGTCTGAATAGAATCGCCCAATTAAGTACCTAATTAAGTAAAGAGATTTAAATAAGAGTTAATAAATAAACAGATAGCTGAAACGTAAGTAATGAAGCTCTATCTAAAATGTAGTGAGTAAAAAGTACAGATTGTTCTGTTGAAATGTATTGAGTAAAAGTAAAATGTTTTAAGTGACAGATATCCTCAAGTGATGTACAGATGCCTAAAAAAACTGCATATACAGTAACGCAGTACATGTACTCTGTCACTTCCCAGCTCTGCTTTTATATGCATAGAACCATTACATTATATATACATTACATTACATAACATTACATAAAACTTTAAAAAAGGTTCTTTGAAAGGTTTTTTGGGAAACCAGAAGATGATGATTCTTCTACAGCATTCTGCATGTACAGAGGTTACTGGTCTTCACCAGAGTGGTATAATAGTTCTATGGCCATCTTTTTTACTGCTTCTGTGGAATCACTCCAAAGAATCCTTACTAACACCTTTATTTGAGTGTGTAGGACAAAACAGTTGTTAATATTCAGTCATTAAAAGTGCCATCTGCCAATATTTATCAGCAAAAAAAGTTCAAGAGTGGCACTTTTCAGTCTTTTACAAAAAAAGGCAATGCTATTGGGAAGGAAGATAATGGTCTGCGTGCATGTAGTCCTGTGCCGTCTGCCAATGGTGCTGGCACTAACAGGATGATTCATGGAGGGCATCGCTGCTTGCTCTATGTCCACAATCACGGTTGCTGGGTCACTCCCACATGTCAGACAATCCGGTTCTTTCCCTCCGTGGTTTGTGTCGGTCTCCCAGAACCTTCATGTTGCTGGTGTGTGGCTTTTTTCTATCTACTGCAGCCAAAAGTGTGCTATAGTGTCTGCACGACTGGTACTTTTCTCCTTTCAAACTCTTCTGTGCATACTTCGCTTGCAAAGGAGTAACCAACACAACAGCAAGAATAAGAATGGAAAGCATGCGCAACAGGATGACCTTACATAGTCAGTCAGGTACAGAGATAAGTCCTTGCTTATGTCACATGCACAGCAGAGCGTGAAACTTGAATCACTCAAATTTCTCTCAATGTCAAACCAACCCACCAAGTTTCAGTCCTGTTGGATGATTCCTGGACTGTCTGGATGCAACTTTTCAATGAGTGTATATTGGTATGTTAATGAAAATGAGAAAAAGGAACTAATTTTGTTTTCTTTGCTTTCTGGTGCTTGTCAGTACATATAATATGAGCATCAGCAGACAAATAAACTGTCGGCCATGTTGAGCTTCAATGGGGGACATTCTCCTTTACTTTCTTGTGCTGGTCAAACAGTTTGAGCAGCAGTGATAAACAGTGAAAATAATGGCCATGTGGCACTATTTCACTACATTAGATCAATGATTAGTAACTTCTGCTCACACTGAATACCACAGAAGAGCCACTATTGATTCCTTGGAGAATCTTTACATTGGCAAAGAACCTTTAGATCATATGACGGTTTGTAAACCTTTAAAAGCTTCTTCATACTCACAAATCTTATTTTTACATATGGGAACCAAAAGTCATTATTCAATTACATTGATTAATGAACCATTAAGGCACCTTTGAGTGCACAGCTCTTAAGAACCTCTCCACTGCAGGTTTTATACCATTCGAAAATGCAACATCCCACTTTACATGCAAAACGCAGCAAAACAACAGAAGCAGAAGCAGAAAGTCCCTGCCAGACAAGCTGCAGTTTCTGGAAAGATGAAAAAACTGACAGATGACAGAGTTAAAGTACAAACTACAGCTGTTCTCCCTTGTTGTGAATACTGGATAATAAGTCCTGCAAACCCGAGTCCTGCATACCGACAGAAGGTCTGCTGCTTTTCACTACAAAACATGGTCAAAATCCCATTACCTTGTCAGGAAATGGCCATCTGACAGCCAAAATGACCATGAACAAATCCTACCAGATGTCGATCTTGCTCTAAAAGGCTTGTTTTTCATCATGATGCCCAGTGCAGCTGTTTGCTATTGCGAACTAGAATTGAAATAGAAAAACATAAGTCTGTTTCCCATCCAAATGAAAAACAATGGAAGTGTGCTTACACTTATCCAGAGGTGCGGATGGCCGATCAGAATACAAGTGATAAAATCTCTTTAGCTGTGGCCAGCTTTCTGATCTTTGGGTATTTCCATGTTGGTGAGGCTGAGACCATGGGTGTAATTTATGGTAGGGGTGGTCCCCACCACTTTTCGGATCATTTCCATTGACTCTACAAAGGTTAGCTCTCGCTGGGTATGAATCAGAGTTTGTTCACGTTGTTACCACCCAAACATGCAGCTGTGTGATTGCTGGAGTCGAGTGCATTTTGGATGAAACAGTACAGTGTTCAGCCAGAGGACAGAGCTCGCTGGAGCACATTCATCAGCTCGCAGGTGCTTTGCCTTCTGTGATCATAACAAAATGTTAGCAGTATCAAATTTAATATGGAACATTGACTGTTCAGAGATATGAAAGACACAGTCAGCTGTCCTGGGAATGCAGATCAGGAACTGCACTGGTCTGGCTAATATTTTTAAAATTGTACAAACAAAAGGGTAATATTTATATTATACTAGCTGTATAATCTACTTAGCCAACATTAACAGATAATATAGTGAGCCAACAAACTAAATGTTGTTGTGTTTGAGTGTGCGCTGATTTTATTTTGTGCTCTTGCTTTTGACTTGGGTAACATTAACTGTTCTTGTTCTTGTCATGTTGGCATTATACCTGTTGGCCAAACAATATCAGCATTAGCAGTTCTTCCAGTATTGCTAGTTTGCTGTTCTGTGTTCTCCAGTTTCAAATCCCATCTGTGTGGCTACAGCCTAGGGTTAATGAAGTTACCATTACAAATAACAGATATTTTCTCATAACTGACTGAACTTCATACAAAATGTCCTCTTTTTTGAGTTGTCTGGGTTAGCAACATGGATGCCAGGAATGAAAAGTTAGACATCAGGTCTAACTATCAGGTAAATGTCAGCAGCTATGTGCAGCGGTGGGGAAGTTTGTGAACCCCTTAGAATGTTCTATATTTTCTGCATAAACTTGACCTAAAACTTCATCTGTATTATTTTTCTTAATAACTAAATGACCATGTCTAATATTCTGTGTATCATTAGTTTAACTGGATTCTCTGTATATACCCTGTGTGAAAATCTGATGAAGTTTTACGTCAAATTTATGCAGAAGTCTACTGTATGTTAGCTTCCGTGTTACATCTATCACCAAATACCATTTGCCAGTATGCACATGCTTAATGAATCAGAAGTTCCCTTCATTTTCATAAGTTGTATAGCACATTAGGAGTTCCATTCATTTTCAATTAGCTTTGCTGTCCGTACAGACATCAGAGAGAGACAGAAAATGAAAGAGAGAAAGCTCGGACCAGGTAGGGAAAGATAACATAAGGGAACAGTTAAGAATTTGCACTGTGCGCTTGAATGCTATCTTACTGAGCACATTCTTCTGATTTAATTGTTTAAAAACTATTCATCAAGTGTTCAAAACCAAAACTGGACAAATATGGCTGTCAGTGACTCTGTATGAGAATGCATATGGGCCCCATAGTAAATAGGACAGTGTTAATGAGCATCATTATTAGCCATTAGCTGAACTTACCACGTCTGCTCCACTTGACTCAAGGGCCAGTCTGGGCGGCACATGTGGCCAGTGGTATTGTTGGGTTTGTTGAAGGACACCAGTGTGCTGAAGACTGGGTATGGAATCATGATGCCCACGGACAGCACCCAGGTACCAGCGATGACTTTGTAGGCATGTGAGCGGGTCTGCCATGCCCTGGATGTTAGCGGGTTACAGATGGCACTGTATCTCTCGATTGCTATGGCAACCAGACTGAAGGTAGAAATGCTCACGGAGATACCTGTGGAGAATCGTGGGAGGTGAGACGGGCATATGAGACATGTGACTGGTCAAATGCTTACATGATGTGATGTTCTTTCATCTTGCTAATATGGTACTGGTGCAAAAGTCACATTAGTTCATTTCATCATCAAAATCGGAGCTCAACTAATTAATACAGAGGCAATGGGACAACTGAGCAAGACCTGTTAGTTATCAAACCTGGCACCATCAGATAAACAGTACTTAAAGCTTCCATCTTTAAGAGAAAGGAGAAAATCAAGCTCCACTCTTGCTCCAGATCTAAAAGCGTTCTGTCCATCCTTCCACTGTGAGAGTAACTCTCAACACTATGGGTCTAATAAGTCAAAAGGTATTTACTGGCAAAAGAAAAAGACAGAAAACGAACACCAAAACTGAAATGTGGAGTTAGTTTTTTTTTGACAGATGCATCTAATTTGCAATTACTTGGATTAGAATGCAACCAACTTCTAAGACTGAACTTTGGAGGCGTGAAAAAAATTTTGTCCAGATTTCTTCAAAGCATGTCTTTCAAAAAGAATGGAGGCAATACTAAAGGTAACACAAGTGGACACAGTAAATACTAATGTAATTAAATACTAATCTACACAAATAGAACCATCCATGCAAAGTTTCTTTGTGAACCATAACTGGATCTTCTACGGCATCACTCCAAAGATCCTATTGTACTGTTTCCAAGAAAAGCTGCTTGATGCATTGTCTGGTGCCATTTTTGACAAGAAGCTCAGTGCTTCAAGGATTTCCTTACAGGCAAACTGCAGGCCACTGGACTGAAAGCAGCAGCCAAACAATGTTGGAATGCATGAGCATGTATTTTATTCTTGCTCAGCTATTCATCCTGCAATCAAAATAAAAAATTAATTAAGTAATTAACTGCTATCTTTTTGGTTAGTAATATTAACTTTCTCTATGTTTTCATTGTTACTAAATGAATTGCTAAATCTGGGCTCTAGTCCAATCCTCGTAAAGATGCTTTGTGAAAAACATGCGATTAATAATAGCCGGTACACCAACAACTCTGGGTCTACCACTCAGGCCTAAAAGCACGCTGCAATACAAACTGAACTGAATTTAACTGAACAGCTCCTTTATGTGTCTCCAGTATATTTGCACACGACTGTTCAAACATCCTGCCCTTCATTTATTTAACTTCCACCCATTTGACGAAACGTTTTTTTAAGGCGGACTTAAAAAAAGATACTTTGAAAGTGGAACTCCCAACAACTATAGAACCGATCAGACAAGCAGCACTTAAAGCTCCAGAGAACACGGAGTATATTACAACTGTTTGAATAATAAACTAAACGTAAGTGTTATATTAAACATATATAAATTTAAATATGATAAATCACATCTTAAAGCTCTGATCAGACCTACTTAAGCACTGCATGGGTGTGGCTAGTGAGCTGTTTGATTGACAGCTCTCTGTCCAACACACCTAGCCTGCTCCACCATTCATACAGCACTTTAACGTGATGCTAACTGACGAAAAGAAGTCACGGATGAACAGATGTGTAGATGGACAAGCAAACAAACAGACGGACAAAGCAGCATGTGAAGGAAAGCATACCTAGATGTGCAGATGGATAAACAAACAGACAGATGAACAAACAATTTTGGTGTAAGAGTAAACAAATGACCAGGGGGTCCAGCTTGCTAGTTTTGTGTTTTGTGTGGGCGGAGCAAGAGACATCAGTTTTGTGGTTGGTTAGGAAATGCTTACAGAAGCGTTACCAAGATCAGGGCCACCCAGTTTACATGGAGAGGAGAGAAAAAGCATCGTATTTAGGTTCCCTGAGGCTATAAAGCTTTTATCTTTGGGAGAGAGGAAAACATTAAGCCCTACTCTTGTCTTAGATCTGAAAACATCCACAAGTGCTTCTGTCCATCCTAATCCCTGTGAGAAGACCACACAGTGCTATGACTGTGAAAAGATGCAAAGCTGTCAAGAAGACTTACCAAGAAATGAAAACAGACACAAAAGATGAACATCTGCACTAGAACACCAGAACTGTATACCTGAGATATTTGGACCTGAGAAGCTTGAAATAAAGACTGAGAAGCAGAAGATGCAAAAAGCTGTGGCAAAAATAATGAACTAATACTTGGAAGTGTCTGCATATGGTATATGATATATATAAGATATATATAAAGTAATCAAATCTGATGAAGAGTCGAAGCTTATGAGGTTCTAGATGTTTTGGGTGGATCTTCTAGAGAAGTTCCTCCATTTATCCTCTTTGATTACAAACCCGTGGTGTGGGAGAGCACATTCGGGAGAACTGGCATTGCAGAAATCTTCTTCAGAAGCACAAACTGTTCTTTGTAGCTTGTTATTATTGCAGCATATTGCTTTTCCATCCATTGGTTCGGGTCTTGGGACTTTCAGGTCCGCATTATGCACTGTTTTCAATCACTTCAGAAGTGCCTGAGAAAGGTGAATCCACAGCCTTGGAAATGAACTCCTAAAGCTTGTGTGTGTCAGCCCGCCCTTGAGCCCAGATGACACATGAATGAGCAGAAGCTTTCATGAAGAAACGCAGTGGAGCTTGAAGAGCCTTAGAAAAAGCTCAAACTCTGTGTCCCCTCATTGGCTGGGCACAACCACAGCTGAAATTGTCTCAGACTTTCTCTTTGATTTCCCATTCACAAAACTTATAATCCCCACTAAAAGAGGAAGGTGGGAGTTTTATTCTAATAAGGCCAGACTCCAAGTGTTTAGAGTCTCACAGTGAAGTGGAGGAAAAGGGAAATAAAGGTTTAGTGGTGCTTTTTAACTCCTAAAAAAAGTCCCCTTAATATTTCCCACTGAAAAGAATTCAAAGTAGGTGCAAACAACAGTTAGTGTGGACCTCACTTAAAAGGCAGGAGAATAATGGCTGGTGTATGCCATACTTAAAAGATCTTAACCCACATCTTTAGAGGCATTCCAGCATCATTTAGCATGACATTGATGGCATTAAGGTTGCTAAGGCAATGCCTCTCCTTAAGGGTAGACATTAACAGACATGGCCTCAGAGATTAGACACAAAAATCAATGGCCGGAGGGTGCTGTAATGGTTCTGTTTATCGATTGCTTGTGCCTGATGAAAACCAGGCTGTTGAAAGGCTTGGCTCAGACCAATGCCACAGAAGCAAGTGAAATAAACCAACACACAGCGAGAAAATGCCAGCGTAGCTGTAGGACGTGACAGAACATTCTCTGCCGTGGACCAGCGGAATGCTCTTCCTCTGACTCAAAGCTGACACATGGCACTGTAGGAGTGACCCAACAGGAGCCAGCTTCATGCCAAGCCGCATCTGAATAGAAATAGTGCTTCTACATTGATTTAGGAATAGCGTCTAACAGATTCATTTAGTAGGGGGCATGGGGTTCATTACTGGCAAAAGTAGTGTGTATTTATAGAAGTAGAAGTAGAACCACTTAGAACCAAATAACCATCTATGCAATATTAAGGCATAATAACACAAGAATAATAACTGATATTAATGGAAAACACATTTTCATTTCCAATAAAGGTCATATTAATAATTTTGTACACTCAACATCAAAAAAATGGTTGCACCCAGAAGGAAGTGCTGGATTGCAGTGCTATTGGGAAGGAAGGTAAATGTTACCAGGAACAATGAATGATGATAAATTTAGATTGATATGGGCAATATTTACTGAGCTACACATACAGAAGTAGTGTCTCTCAGTATGAAGTCGGGCCCTACCCACCAAACCTATCCACCAAGTTTCATTCCTGTCGGTTTATTCCTTCTGGGCACAGCTATTTTTTTGACAATGAGTGTATGTCAAACGCTCACTCCCAACAACATATATCATGAAAACAAATGAAATAGGTCTATAATGTGGAACCCTTCAAACACTAATGCAGTATCTCAAAGTATTGACTTGATATTTCCAAAATATTATTTTCCAAAAATTTAATTTAATGAATTACTATTATTACAGCACATGCAGGTCTAGATGATTCAAAACAGTAAGACAAATGTTAATATTATATATATTAATGTAATTATTTTCCATATTATCTTCCATACTAAATAACAAAGGAAGTAAGACACATGGTAAAAAATGAAGCGCTGCTTTTTCAGAACAAGAATTTATGGACACCAGTAATGTCATCAAACTGAACTGATGATACAATCAGTCAGACCCGTCACATATTAACTACATGCCAAATTTTCATAACCCTACTCAGTATTGTCTTTTTATTTAGCATGCAGCAACATGTCAACATAAGAAACATGACCATATATCAATATAACTGTAATGTTTGTTGTTTCCTCTTAAAGGTGTTGCATTGGCTGTGAAGGTAAAACTCTATAACCAACTATTTTAAATACAGTATAGTACAGATACAATATTCAAATCCCACCGAAATATCTAAAAACACACTTCAGCTAAAGATCCAGCAATAGAGATGGCTAGAGATCATGAATCTTATTCATAAATAATGGAGATATTCTGGTTTAAATTCCTACTTCTTTCTCTCTAAAGGGTAAAAAAGGAGGCTTGAGAGTGTACACAGCAGACCACCTTCTCTTTCACCTTCACTTATAAATGGATCTTTTACATTTCAGTGGTCAAACAGAGGGTATGTTGGAGGGTACACTGGACTACTGATTAATAAGGGAACTTGAAATTTACAGTGGGACATGGGGTTTTGCTTAGACAGCTCTGTCTACTTCTATCTGACAGCTGCAGCTACTGTAGCATAAGCTTCTTTTCTGTCAACACCCAAAAAAATGACTTTTATTTCTTGACTTTCATTTTTAAATCATCTTATTTAAAAATAAAAGTCGTATTCCTCTTACAGACCCTGCTCGGGCTAAACCACTGGATGTCTACACAAAGAGGGGTGACTGGAGGGACGCTGCATTGGAAATTAGCTTTAAATTGTTATTTAATAACTGAAGCCCAGGCCTGTGTCCAGTGACTGTAAACACAGTTAGTGCAGTAGTGACAGCAAAAGCTTATGTACCCTGGATTCAAAATCTGTGTTTCCCACACATGAACATGACTAAACATTATTTGTGTATTAATTTAGTGTATCACTTGTGATGTAACGGAGATAAACTGAGGCTTTAGAAGAGGCAAATGGCAGCAAAACAAAACGCTGCTGAATGAAAAAAGCAGAAGAGTTTAGGAGATACAACATCAGAGTTCAGACAAAGTGATGATTCTGATTTCCTCAAAGTTGACGCAAGGCGATGCTCTAACCTGGCCTATTCCTTTACCGCTATAGTGACAACACATAAAGACAAAAGACTGCTGAAAGAACAGGAGAGTTACATCCTCGAAGTTCAGACGACAAGATAATTCTGGCAGGTGCGCTAACCTGGTAGCTAGCATATGCGTTTGGACTGGAAAAATAGTTTCTTACTCTCTATAATTTTGTCAGGTCAATCAATAGTCAGACAGCATTTTTATATCACTATTTATTATCACCTTAGCTTGCTTGGAACCTCATTGAAGGTGATGTTAAAAATACCACCACCAGCCTGATGGAAAGCCAAAAAAGGTGAACAGAGTCAACCCAGTAGTTTGTAGCCAGCATTGGGAAAGCAGCTTAAACCATGTCTCAGCTCTTGTTCATCAGGTGAAAAAGGTCAGCAGAAGCAGCAACAGAGGAGAAGGCATTGGGCCTTCTTGAATGGTAAGGCTCATGTGACACAGTTCGGTTCTCTATTACTAAATTAATTTCAATATCATAGCTATATTGAAGCTTTTACTGAACTGTGCTATTATGTTATATTTTTACAATGACTGGCCTTCAGCTCACACAATATCAACGTGTTTGTTCCCACATCTGCTCCAGAGACCCCCCAAGAAGAGTCTCACGCTTACCCAGTGACATGGCCATTAAAATTGTTAATTATTATTATTAGTAGTATTATTAGTATTATTATTATTATTGACTCAAACTCCTATACCAGGGGCTTTGAGCAGCTTGCCAAGTCACTACAGACATAAGAGGAAAGCAACAGATGTCTCGCGTGAGATTTGTTTTGCAGTGCCTACTCTCTCTCAGGCTAAAATGGAAATTGAAACAATTTATAATCTTACAAGAATTGCTGGTGTTCAGTGGCCTGTGTCTTCGCATTAGCTGCACATGAATTGTGTTTACCCTACAACATATTTTGGTGATGTACTGAAACAGAGGCGTAATGGCCCTCTGTGTTTCCGAAGGGACTGTTTCTATCTTAGCTAATCTAACATTTGGATAGCTTCCTCTTATGTCTCATTTATCAGTGTTATTTCTTCCTTGCGCTCTTAAGTAATCGGTCCATCTACTCTAAGTTTGTAAAGTCCTCTCATTCACATCACCTCAAAGAAACAAGGGTATCGTGTTACCCAGGTGACTACAAGAAATGTGATGTTTACAGTTTAAATTAATTCATAAAATTCATAAATTAATGTTCAGGGGTCCGAGACTTAACCTGCTAGGCAACAGTGATCCAAACTGGACCCTCATAAAAAAATGCTACAGTGTACAAAGGCAGACGAAACCATATGGCTCATCAACTGTGAACACTCCACTCAGTATTATTGTCTATTAGATCATATTCAGTATCAGTAAATACAATACAAATATAATGACGTGAGCCTGACAGAACATTTGTATTATCTCAAGGCTCAATTTACTGTCTTCTTCACACCAAAGCTACATGTTCTCCCACAACAGACAATGACGTATCTGACAACTCTTAATATGGTATCACAGAACTTCAGTCCACTGTCCCCTCACTGATGCTAAGAAAGCCAGTTAAATAGTACCAATAGTATGCATATAACAATCGGGGGCAAAAATTGCAGTGGTGATTGAGAGGTTCATTTTTGTGCAACTTTTGTGCTTAAAGCCTAAATAAAAACTAAAATGCATTTGAGTTGCACAACATTGAGTTGTACTGAAACTGTTGAATTAAAGTAATAGACTGTAATTGTACAGAATTTTACCATCATTGAGAAAACACATTTGTTTTTTTATTATTAATTGTTAATTGTTGTAATTGTTAATTAACATTTATTTTCTGACACCCTTGTTTCTGATCTATCTATCTATCTATCTATCTATCGATCTATCTAAGTTAGTAAATTCTACAAGTAAAACAACTCATAAAGCATGTTTAAAACAACATGCTATACATAAATAACAATATCAAATATATCGATATACTGTATACATATATAAAGATACTGGGGGAATACCATCAAATTAACCTAATGCTAAAGTAAAAAAATAATGTTCTAGAGGTAGGCATCAACTGCAAAAGGCATGTTCACTTTTAACTTTCGACTGAGACAGCCCGAAGTACAGATGTGAAGATCTCAGAAATGTAGGAGTAGAAGCAAGTCCGTGCTAAAGAGGCTAGCCCATTTAGAGCTTTAAAAGCTATTAAAAGAAATTGAATCCTGTAATGGACATAGAGCCAGTGCAGTGAGGCTAAAACTGAGGTAATGTGGTCATTTTTCTTGGTGGCTGTAAGCAAGCTAGCAACAAATTAATTAAAGGTGAGTTAATGATGACTTATTATGTCCTAGGTTTTAATGAATTACTAACAGCCTAGAGTCATGATGCAGTAAATGCATGAACAACCTTTTCCAGGGCAGAATTGGTTTGATTTTGTGTAAAGTTCATAAAAAGTATGTATGGCCACGTAAATGGCTCGCCAGTCAACTCTGATCAGCCAGCTTATGAGTGTAGTGTGTTCAGCACATTTGGTTGTGGTCAGCTCTTAGCCAATGACTCTAAGAGTCAAAATGCTTTAGCTCAGTTTGGGTACTGAGAGTTTAATTACCAGCTTTAACCATTGCCTGCACAGCTCACCAGCTGCTGTAGGACAAACTCTGCTCACAAAAACACTTCTATATGTCCCAAACCGCAACTCTTTGCATTCTTCATGAGTTGGGTCACAATAAGCAATCATTAGAAACAGTACAAGGAACTAAAACAAACAGTTTTCACAGAGTGTTGTGGTAAAGAGGATAAAGATGAGATTTACTCCATTTTTCCAGCTTTTTTCCATTCAAATTTCCATTCCACCTTAAACAGTGCTGCAGTTACAATCTGGCACTTGTACACCTTAAGAGCTGCATCACGTAAGGCGGACTGGAAATGTCAAATATGAATATGAAAGCAACTTCAGCCTCCTATAAAGAAAAACAAGATTCCATCCAACTTTTTTTAAATAATTGAAAGAAAGAAATTAACAGCATTTCCGTTTTCAATAATTCTGACTCCAATAATGATTTTCTCAGTATCACTCTTAGTTTCCCCTCATTATGTGAAATGCAAAACTCCCCTCATTAGCCTGAATGTTCATCATATCACTACTCAAAAGTGGCTAAACAACATTTAAGATGGTTTAATCTCAGCTGTATCCCATTATCCCTGGCTCTGGGGCTGTCTTGGTTGAAATTAAGTGGAGTCGAGGAGTCAATGCCATCGATTTCAGCAGCATTAGTCGAGAGTCTGAGTCGATTCCAGAAAACCTGGAGTCGCTATATGAGAGCTCGCCTAGGCAATTTAATAAGATGGGTGTGTATTTTGAAGGCCAAAAAGCATAGTATCCATTTTTCCTTCATTTAGCTTTTAATGTCCTCAAGACACTGATTAAGTCACTTCAATGATCACATGTTGCTGATTAGATTGAAAAAGAGTTGGGTGTTGTCAGTGCACGGAAAGGAACAAAGAAAAGTAATATCTTATTAACAGTATTAGGGGAGCATATACAATAAAACAGGACATGTCCTATTGTAGAACCTTGAGGGACTTCATCGCCTGATGGAAAACAACTACCAACATTAAAGGGCACATATCATGCTAATTTTCAGTGTTAAACTGTTGGAGCTTCTATGTCTTGAAGCCCTGCTTCCTGATGAGCCTCGTATGCTCTGATTGGTTAGCTCGTCTACTCTGTTCTGATTAGTCAAACACCAGATTGACATTGTTTCTGCCCCCACATTGCTGTGGCTACATTACAGTGGCATCGGTTCTACTTTCTTGGTTTGAACCAGTATCTGATCCTGAAAGTCAGGTAGAACCTGATCTACTTTCGCAAGATAGACTGGACAATATGGATGGCTACAGGATGTCTTCACTGTGTAACAGACTAAAGGGCTGGACTTTTCTAGTCTCTTCATGTCTATTTAAAGAACCATTCAGCACCAAGTGAAGACAAAGCATCTTTGAGATTTCAGCTTGAGTAGAAGTTCAGTACATTTGAACTTTAAGATTAAAGGAAGGGAGACAGCCTTACCCATGAAATAGGTAACGGTTTTACACATAACCGCTCCAAAGATGAAGTCCTCCAGTAAGTTGGGGATGAGCGTGAAGGGCATGCAGAAGACCGCCATCATGAGGTCACTGACAGCCAGTGAGAGCAGGAAGGAGTTGGTGACAGTACGCATGCGCTTGTTGACCATCAACACCACGATGATCAGCAGGTTGCCAAAGACACTGATGAGGAAGATGAGCGAGTAGAGGAGGATCCGCAGTGAGTCCATTTCTGAAAGAGGAAAAGACAGTAATTTAATCTATGAAGATGAACAACTGAACGTGCATAACCATGGCTTTGTGAACCGACCCAAGTGGGCCCAACTGGTACTGGTGAATTTGAAACTTAGACATGGTCTTAGACAACCATTCCCGACACAGCTTTAGACTATACTAGACAAAAAGTGTGGAGATACAAGATGAAATGAATGAGAGTGTGCATTTTGTCTGTTATTGAGGCATATTCTTTAATATAATATAAACAATTATACACAATTGTATTACATAAAAATCACTCATTAGAGAACAAACCTGAGCCCAACTTGAGCCTGATGTCTAACCTGTGAAAAATGTTCCTGGAATCTGGAATCCTGTCAGGCCCCTTTAGGGTTGTGTTGGGTAGCAGATAGCGCTAAGAAATTTGGGGAAAATATTTTGACCAATATTATGACTTCAGTCATCTTCTGTGAAATGAGATCCTCGTAAGAACAAGAGCATTAGTGTTTGAGGCTTGAATGTTGCCAGTTACCGTTCTGACTCCAGAATGTTCAGCCTGATCAGTAATGGTGGGCTTAAATTTAGCTTATTGATTGGATGTACATTTTTCATACATCATTTTCATACAGTAACTCATCATTGTTAAATGATGAGTTACTGTATATTTCCCCACAGAAATGAAAGGTTTGGAATACAAAGGTTTGTACACACAGCTTTCATTACAATGATACAAGTCCATTGGTAACACCCTATTAACCATGTTGGATATTACAGCAACCACCGATCAACTACCTGGCAACCACCTGGGATACAAACCCATCCACAGGTTGTTCACAAGCTGTTATTAGGGTACATTTTCACACTTAAAATTTATGGATACATAGTTAATATTGTAGACTACTCTCTTTGAAAATTGCACTCTTTCAAAATGCAATTTCAAAATAAAAACAATTAATCATCCATATGTAGTAGCAGAACTAGCAGAAATATGACCAGAAGAACTGTTTACATAGCGGTGTAAATTAGAAAGCAAACAGTTAAACAAATTGGACTCTTACATGTGAAAATAGTCTAAAATTTACCATTAAAAACTATTGTAATCAGTTCTAATATTCCAAAATCGATGCAGGTGTAGGCCTGACTGCTGTTATTGGTAGTGCAATAATTTTCCACAATTTTCACAATCATGTGTGTAAATCAAACAGAAGGAAGAATTGGGTGCATTTCCATCAACAAATAAATGTAATCTGAATTAAACAGAGAATATTTATTACCTAACTGAAATATGTCATGGATCGTAAGAAAACAACCAAACTTCTGACTTGGTGCTATAATACCTGTAGAGAGTAGAGGTGAGCAATGCTGTTTTCCTTCAAGCAACTAGGAATCAATAGCTAGGAAGCAAGCTAGGTAGGTAAATCTGGTCACTGTAAATGTGTAATTCAATACTTTAAAAGACAATTGGATTGTCAATCACATTTATTTATACGTCAAATAACCATCAGCTAGAACTTCATGGTCATAACAGGCTTATGTGCCACCTTCAGCCTTCAGACCAATGCATATGATTTCATGCTCTTAATGAACACTAAAGTATGCTATGACCAGCCACCAGACAAAGGTCAAGTCTGGCAGATTGCATTACCGTATCACTGGGAATTTTCAATTGAATATCTTTTTATTGCATAATTAGGCTTAATCTGTGTCCAGAAAACCTATTGTCTTCTAATTGAAGAGAGCTAGGAGACGATTGCCTTCTTGATTGTTCAGCAACTATTACCTAAACTGATATAATGGTATAATAATCTCTTGTAATGGCAGAACTCATCTCTTTCTACATTAGACTTGCTGATACAATGGCTCATTCCTTTGGAGGCTCTAGTAATTCTTATCTGATCTTCACACACTGGAATATTTCTTACCCAGTCAGAGTGGCAATCACATAGACACTGACAAGAAAGCCACCCAACCATCCATCCTTTTGATTACATTTGTGTAATCACTGAAGTAATCAGGCCCTCCATGGATTTCAAATCTGGACCATCTAGTCACTATCAGTCACCCTGCAGGTGATTCAAAACATTTTTTTGTCCCTTCCATTCAATTTTTGCATCTTACGAGCTGCTATCTAACCTTGATTTCCAAGTGATTGCACCACCAAACCAGAGTAAGCTCTTTCCTTTGTGTGAAAGGGTCTTTTAAGCGCAAATCTGTCTACTAGCTAATCATGTAAGAGCCCAGGCAGGTATGACCTAAAATCTATAGTGAGCCATCAGCAGAAAAACGTGATGTGTTTTGCTGAACCAATCAGATTTTGCTCATTTCCAGTTTCTTGCATGTGGAACTGTGAATGTTAAAAGCTGAAAAGTTTATTAAGTGTTGCTATGGTTACATTTTAACGTTTAGCCTAGCAACCTACTGGCTATTTTAGTCCACAGTGACGAACCATGACTATTAGAGATAAGCTTTCATAAGCATTTGGCCCATAAATACCATAACTCAGTCAAAACATGATGACAAAAAAACTTCAATGATAAGACTAACTTCTGCTAGGATGTGTATTTTAGTAGTTTGTTTACGCTAAGCTAAAAGGGATATGCATGAACACTTTCCAATGAGGCTGAATGTAGCTTTTTGAAACTGAATGAATTCTGGTTTTTCTCTTCAGTGCCTAAAGACTAAACCAATAAGAGAGCTTGATTAGCTGTATGCACCCAGATACCACAGAGAAAATCCTGATTGGTCGATTTTCTGCTAGATATTTTATACATTTAACAATTTTATTTCTGTCCTGTACATAACAATGAAACAAGAGTAGTACTTTGTTTTAAGTACAAGCATGATTCTATTCAATAAACCATTTTTAGTTGCCTGAAATCATTAGGTGTTTTCTGAAGGCCTAGAATGTCCTGGGGTTTCAGGTTTTACTTTAACATGCTGAGGGAAATCAGTGTAATAAAGCCATACTGCATCTGCTTACTCAGCCATGTCTATAGAAACACCACCCTGGCAATACTTTTATGCACTCATGTTTCAGAGTGGCACAGCAAAACAAACAGTTGCAAGAAAATTGGTCTGATCATCACAGAGAAACTCAAATGCATTGCTAAAGACCTGGGCGTACATCAATCCACTCAAGTGCCTGGAAAAAAATGAAGAAAAAAAAAATCAGGAGTGTTACTACACTTCCTTGGAGTGGGTATCCTATTAAGATCCCTCCCAGAGCACAACAGTCAATCCTGAAAGAGGTGGGAAAGAATCCAAGGTTAATGGCAAAAGACTCTACAACTACAAGAAACTTTGTTCATGTGTCCACTATTAGATAAACACTGAATGGAGTTTATGGAGGGACACCACAAAGGAAACTGCTACTGTCCAAAAAAACATTGACATTGCAGCCTGTCTCAAATTTGGCCAAGACCACTTGGATGTGTTCCACACCGCTTCTGGGAAACTGTTCTATGGGCAGATGAGACAAAAGAGGAACTTCATAGCACAAATGCACAAAGTTATGTTTGGGGGGAAAAAGGACACTACACAACAAAACCTCAACCCAGCCATGATGCAATGTGGCGGGAGGAACATTTTGGGGTTTGGGGCTGATTTGCTGCCTCCGGGTCTGGACACCTTGTTCACAGGTGTATCAAAACATTTTGCAGGAGAAAGTAAGGGCATCAGTCCATAACCTCAAGCTGAAACAATGTTGATGCAGGTGATGCAACAATGACCCAAAGCACACGAGCCAATTAATTACATAATGGTTAAAAATTTTGATTTTTGAAATGGCCAGGTGAAAGGCATGAAAAGTGCAACTGTTTGTGTGATAAGTTTAGCCTGATTGTGTTAATCTATAATCGTGACTTGATAGCGATCAAACCACGTTTCTTAGTAATCAATGCAGAAATCTAGGTCATTCCAAAAGGTTCACTTACTTTGTCTTGCAACTGTACTCACTTACAGATACAAGCAAAATTGTAAGATTGAATCATTTCTTGAATCTGTAACATGGAGGTTGAGGCAGGTTGCAAGCGCAAAGTGGTTTTATAGAGGGTTGTCCAGAAGTCATATTCAGAACATGCAGGGGTCAAAACACAGGCAAGCATCATAAGATACAAATCCATTATAGCGAAAACCAAGCAAGAGTCAAAACCAAGACACCAACAAACCAACAAACAAGAATAGGACAAGATTCTCAGATCAGGGACAGAGAGAAACATGGCTTAGAGAGAAACACAGAGACTTTGCAACCAGGCAGAGGAAACCAAGGGGTATAAATGGTGGCCTAATGAGTCCTAGATCAGCTGCAGGTGAGAGTGTGCAGAGCCAGGATTGAGCAGGAAGAGGCCATGTGCAGTACCACACAGACACCAGAGGGGGCAGTATGTGACAGAATGTTCCTGTCATGAAATAGAATGGATGCCTAAACAGTGAATTTAATATATTACACAAGCAACTTCAACTTTTATGGAAGATTAGTCATATCCATGTTGTGCATGTGTACATTTCTGGTTTAATGCATCAAAGCATCATTTATTTTCGTTACATTGGTGTAAAACCAATCCCTAATATGTATCTTTTACATTTTGTGAATGTACATACAATGTAAAGGATCTTTAGAGAACCATCCATTGAAAAATCCTTTTGGGGTTCTTCTATGGCATTAGTCCAGTTGCCTCTAAGAACCCACTCCTATGGTCCTCCTGGCACCTCCTGTGGGTTTTCTATGGCAGCTGTTCTTAATTCTATTCCACTGCTCAGCATATTTTAAGTTTCCCCTGCTTCCAACACATCTGGCCCCAGAAATGAATTAATTAACAAGCCCTTCATGATGTGAACTGTGTGTGTGTGTGTGTGTGTGTGTGTGTGTGTGTGTGTGTGTGTGTAGGCAGAAATACGCTACAACATGCAATGCAAGGGGAAGAGTGTTATTATTTATGTCCTAGCCTCTGAACACTCATAGCATAAATCCTACAACTGACCTGTTACAGGACATGTTCTCCTTCCCCAGAGTGTATTTGGCATTGAGGACATGGCCTGCAATGTATTTTTCCTGGTTTAAGCACAGGGTTTAAAAAAAGCCTGTTATTGCACAGTCAGCGTCAGTGCCATCACAGCCAGTGCTTCCATCCAGAGCAATAAGGCGCTCGTTAGAGCACCACCAAATAGGGCTTCTCTCTCCCTTGTCAGAATCGATACGGCCATCGGATCAAATCAAAGGGCATCTACCTGGTAACTACAACACTAGAAGGAATGGAGAGTAAAGGAAAAAGACAGAGCTCAGCTGATGTAAGTTCTTCATGCATACCATACTCAATTGTGTATCTATTTGCTGGTTGAATGGCTGTTTCTCACTATCTATCTATCTATCTATCTATACTACCTGGCAAAAATATTGGGACACCTACACATTAGACCTGCAGGAGCTTTTGTGACATCCCATTGTAAATCCATAGGCATTAACATGGTTTTTTTGTCCCCTCTATGCAGCTAGAACAGCTTCTGCCCTTCTAGGAAGGCTTTTTACAAGATTCTGAAATCTGTGGGAATCATCCAGAAGAGCCTTTGTGGTGCTTTGAGAGGACCTGGCTCGCAATCTTTGTTCAAATACTTTCTAGATGTGTTTGATGGGGTTGAGGTCAGGGTTCTGTGTGAGCCAGTCCTGTTCTTCCACACGCTTTGCTATGCGCACTGGGGGAAAAGTCAAGCTGGAACAGTAAAGGGCCTTCCCCAAACTGTTTCCACAAAGCTGGAAGCATTCAATTGTCCAAAATGTCTTGGTAAGCTGAAGCATTAAGATTTTCCTTCACTGGAACTAAGAGGCCTAGGCCAACACCCGAAAAACAACTCCACAGCATTATCCCTCCTCCACCAAACTTTACAGTCCGCACAGTGCAGTCAGGCAGGTAACATTCTCCTGGCATTTGCCGAACCCAGACTCATCTATCAGACTGCCTGATAGAGAAGCGTGATTCGTCACTCTACACAACACGTTCGTCACTCTACACAACACGGAGCCCAGTTTTTTGTGCTGATGTTAATGCCAGAGGAGGTTTGGAGCTGTGCAGTTAATGAGTCAGCAGAGCGCTCCAATTGCTCCAAATCTTTCCAGCATACATTGCTTTTTCAAAGAAGTCTGCAGGGATATTTTCCTCAGCAAAACTCAAACTTTAGTGTTGGAGGTTGGTTGTGTTTTCTGTTTCTCATGATCCAAATAACCCACTGTCGAGATGTTGAAATCCAGGTTTCTTGGTTGGCCAAGTCACTGTTCTGAGAACACCAGCAGCTTCTTTGTTTGATTAGCAAACGTTCCATGTTTGTGTCTATTTACTTTTCTCAGTAAATACTTCTTGACAGCTACATCTCCTTTCAGACCCATATTGTTGGGATGTCTTCTCACAGTGAAAGGGTGGACATAAACACCTGTGGATGTTTTCAGACCTGAAGCAGGGGTGGAGTTTGAAATACCTCCTGAAAAATAATGAATAACTTGTACCTAATGGTTCTTTTGCCTGGAACTGAAGTCAATGAAGGTCGCTCTCTGACTGTAGCACAGTTCTGCTTCTTTAAAAACCTGCTTTAAACCTTTTAAGCCAGCGGTTTAATAAGTTTACATTAATTAATGTCAGTCAAAGGTCTCCTCTTTGTGATTTAACATGTCACATGAACAATTAAACTGGCTAACAGGGCTTGCTGTAATTTCAGGCCAATTAAATGGTTTCAAATGAATTTATTTGGGCACCATGCCAACTGCAGGAATGCTAATTTTCCATGGTTCTTTAACTTCTGCAAATAAAGATGACCGTGAGGAACCTTTTTAAAGTTTAGAGAACTTCAACATAATGGTTTTCCCAAGTCCACCCCCCCAACCCCCACCCCTTCTTATTAAGAATGAAGGTAAGAATTACTTAAAACATTCTAAAAATGTATTGGTACATGCTAGGACCACTACCCTACTGAATGGTTTAGCCTACATCGGTCTGAGCACCCTGGCAGAGAAGAAGCTATGCAGGTGTGAGCTAAAATGTCTTTACTAAGTAATTAAAATTATTGTTGAGCTGCATTATTCATTTAAACAAATCTTGCATAGCGAGCCTGGCCATCAAAGGAATCTGTCCCAAATACACACTTCTAAACCTACAACCTCAAAGTCTCTTACCCTCAACATCCACACATTGCTGGTGTCACTTAGCAGGGCTGGAGGTCTGGGTGCCATTTGAACACATTGGATTGCAGACTAATCAAGAGGTGCTGATCTTAATAATATGCTTGTGGATTGTGGATTGAAATGTATGAGTGCTGAATATACCTAATTGTGATTTTTCTGATGAATATTGTGATATCAATTTAAATATGTATTTTCTTCAAATTAAGCAAATTAAGGTTTTGGTAGTGTAAATATGGTGTACCAGACTGCCAGCTTCAGCTCTGTGTTATGAAGTTAAATTTGTACACTTAATGCTTGTTCATCCCAAAAAATGTGACGGCCAATCAGCAATTAACATTTTGGAACAAGCATGCTTATTGGCTCAAGGATGCTGATGAGGCTACAGAGGCTTTGAAAGTTTGGTAACACTTAGCATTAAGTATTGAGTAACAAACATGAAGTAGTCCATTAGTTAACATGAAGTAATGCATGAACAATGGTTAACTAATGTTTTACTTCATGTTAGTTATATATAAGGTATATAATATAAGGTGAAAGCAAAATTTTGTTTTGAAAGACTTGCCATTATTCAACACTCACTCACAGGGGAGCAATTTAGTCTGTAGCACAAAATACTAAACTTTGAAAGTTAGCCCTAATCAGGAACAGATGTTTCTTTCCCTGCCTTTTTTGGTATATTTTCTGCCCCATTTGTTTCTCCCTAATGTGCTTGTCTGTTCCTACTTAAACTGGCTCCACACCTGTGAGTGCATGCTACAGGGACACAGGCAACATTTCATTATTTCTCTCAGGATCTTGGCAACATCCAGCGTGTAGCTTACTGTTTCTCTTTTAGCTGAGACTAAACATTCAAGCCCTGAAAAGACTGGGCATGCGTCAGTGGCTTTCATCTCTCTCTCTCTCTCTCTCTCTCTTTTCTCTGTCACCCTCGATCTCTGTTCCACTGAGAGCATGTTTTATAGTTTTAATCTGAACTATTCTGTAGCTGGATGGCTTCTGCCTCAATATTTCTGTCACACCAGATCTAATTGCCTGTCCACGTATTTTCTGAAATCAACCTACGACTCAAAAACAGAGCAAGCTGAGCAGCTCAGATAAGACCGACTCACTTATTCAGTGTCCAAGGAGTTAACAAATGCGTTTGTTATCTTAACACTGTGATATAGTAGTCAAAATAATAACAGCCAAGGAAAATACTGTCATTCATCTCGGCTTCAAACAAAAACGCAACAATAGTGGTACAGTGCTAGTTCACCATCCATAATCAAGAGATCACACACACCTATTTGTACAACTGAGGATTAATATGAGGCAAAAATGTTTAATGGATTTTTTTTGCAAATGGGTCATTTTGCAATGATAATGATAATGCTAATGTTACTACTCTCATTTTTTCCGGACAGTTGAAATCTTGATACTCAAGTGTCTATGAAAGAAGATCGTTTTTTTTATCATTCAGACTTCTTTAAACCACTTTTGGTTCCCCAGAAAACCTTTTAATCAATTCTTGCAATTGAGATGCGCGAGTATGAAGAGCTGTTCTTCAGGTTAAAGAATCTCTGCTTAAAGCTTCTATACCAATTAAAGGCTTTTCCTAGAACCATACATCCAACCTAACACTGGTGTATGATTTGTAATATTTAAGAGTGCGATTTCTGATTGCCAAAACAAAGACAAATTGAGCTGTAAATGCATTTCCTTGGCTTTATCTCAGACTTCTTTGAACCAATTTTGGTTCCCCAAAGAACCTTTCAATCAGTGGTTCTCACCAAAACATTCTTGTAATTGAGATGTGTGAGTGCGAAGAGCTGTTGTTCAGGGTAAAGAACCTCTGGTTAAAGGTTCTATACCAATTAAAGGCTTTTATTAGAACCATACATCCAACCTAAGGCTGATGTAGGAACCTTTATTTTTCAGCATGAGATTTCTGATTGCTGTATTTCCAAAACAAAGACAAACTGAGCTGCAAAATTTCCTTGGCTTTATCTCTTGTCTGTATTTCGGCGACTCATGATGATGGATGATGATGGCAGTAATGATAATGATTACTGAAATACTTCAGATAATCTGTTTTCCTGCTCAAAATGGCAACCCTTCCAGTTGACAGTAATGTGGAAAGAAACATATCGCCACAAGCAAATCTTGTCTAATTACAACATACTTGGAAATCTACATGATTGGAATTCCCACAGGTGCATATTTGGACTTAAATACTTTGGTTCTGAATTACTTCCCAATACTGTAACCAGTTGGATATTAACTGTCAAGCTGCTACATGTTTGAATGAATTAGGATGGAAAATGCTTTGGACAAAGTGCGCCAAAGGACCCCTGAGGGGTTTACTATCATCGCCATAGTAGAAGACATAGATGTTGGTGGGCTTTTTTAGCACATGGATGCAACCTCGGGAATTCCCAGACTGTAATAACATGCAGTGCATTCAGTGATGTAAATCATTTTGTTAACATGATGTGGGAACCCAAGATAGGCTTTATGGGAAAGATCTGTGGTTATACTAGTTATTTGAGGAAATTCAGACAGTTACTATATTTAACTACAGGGTACTATACAGATAATACAGTTCACTATAAAACAGTACAACAACAATACGATATAGAGAAGAACATGCTATATTACAGACTCCCATATAAGTCACATATAGCCATATACAGCACAATAGAAATCTTACTGTTTTTATAATATAGTGTCTTAGTAGTTGTTGTAACTGGAGCCATCCAAGACAATGACAATTTGTGCAGCAAAGCCATTTTAATGATGATAATTAATAAATATATATAAACTGCAATATTCTATATAACAAATAAGTTATGCAAAATGACATTACATGAAAACCTTCTCGGTCTAAATGCATGAAAAGAGTCTAATGCGGACAAATCCCCAGATTTTCTCCCTGAACCTCTTAAATGTCGCTGTTTCTGAACTGCTTCTGCTGTTTTCAGTACTGTACTGCATCTGTTTGACTCACTGCTTTAAGGCAGCTGTGTATCCTGATTGATTTAAACCACATATTTAGTTAATTAGGGCAAGAAAAGAGCGGGAAACCAGTCAATCAGACTACAATCTACAATCAGACTCAGACAGGGAGAGCTCACCTTTTGGCCGGGCGGGCTGGAGTTTGAGGCTTACTGTGGGCGCATTGCTACAGGTGCTGTTGAGCTCCGCGGAGGTTGCTGTGGAGTTTTCTGCAGGAGCTGCGCCTCCACACTCCCACACCGCCGACCGACTTTCATTCAGCCTCTGCAGGTCCATCTCCAGCTCCGTGTGGTGTACATCCGCATTCAATCAAGCCTCAGCAGCTGACCTTCCCCGATACGAGTTAGCTCCGTTTACCCGAGTCTGAGTCTGTCAGTCAGCTGCACGCTGACTTTCAGAGAGAGAGAGAGAGAGAATGTGCTGTGCTGCAGTCTGCTGGAGGAGGTGTTCAGAGTCCAGGGTGTTCAGGACAGGGGTCTGTGAGTGAAGCTGTTTAAGTTCTGGCTGAGTCTGTGTTGCTTGTTGTGAGCTGTGGGTCTGAATAAAAACGAGTCTTTTCCCAAAATGTGTAGAGTTTTTTCCCCACCCGTATTGCGACGAACCCCGCCTCCTGCGCTGTGATTGGCTGGTAGTCTTGTCTTTTAGCATATTATTATTATTATTATTATTATTATTATTATTATTATGTTGTTGTTGTTGTTGTTGTTGTTGTTAATATTATAATTAGTTTCACCTCTAACTCCATAATTATGATATTTTGAGGAGTTTTATCCACCTATGCTTTTACAAACTCCACTGGGATTGGAGAGTAGCAGCCTACCCTATACACTGGGATTGGAGAGTAGCAGCCTACCCTATACACTGGGATTGGAGAGTAGCTGCCTGCCCTATACACCGGAATAGGAGCGTAGCAGGCTGCCCCATACACTGGGAATGGAGAATAGCAGGCTGTCCTATACACTGGGATTGGAGAGTAGCAACCTGCCCTATACAGTGGGATTGGAGAGTAGCAGCCTGCCCTATACACCGGGATAGGAGAGTAGCAGCTGCCCCATACACTGGGATTGGCTACCAGTATAGACCTTTAGTATGATGGTTCCCTCTAATGGTTGTACTTTTCTTGCTTAGGAGATTAGAGGTTAGTACTAGGCCTTACCTGCCATCCAAAGGGAGGGGTTTGACTGAATAGGGGTAGGAATAAAATAATGATTAACAGTGGATGCGGGGGAGCTGACTCTTTAGAGAAGAGACTTATAAAGAGCTCGGTCGCCCTCTAGTGGACAGAAAAAGAACAAGAACAAGAAAAGAAGAACAAGAACAAGAAACGCAGAAGACCTTTCCACCCCGCATGAATGATCATCTGGGTGGTGGTCCTTGCTGCCTATTTAATAAAAGAGCATTTGTTTGTTTCTCTCTCGTTCATCTTTACCAAGAATCTACAATACTATCAAAAACTATACATTCAATTTCAGTGCACTTCCAAAAAACATATAGTGATATATTGTCACATAATTCATAACGATAACAATAAATATTGCCACAATGCCAAACCCTATACATTTGTAACGTGTTTGGAAATACAAGGATATAAAAAGAAAAACACCTCAGTGTAATGTACAACACAAGTTTATTTCTCTTTATAAAGTTGGTATTAATCATAATACAGCATTGATGTTTCTCGTGAGATGCTATCTGCATCTTTTCTCCTTTTAATATGGTTCTGTTCAAAATCCAAAGGGGTTCTGCTATTGTTACAACCATAGAACCTTTTTTGACACTATATAAAACCCTTTTTCTTAGGAGTGCGGGGAAAATTCAGGCCCCCCATAATGTGTGTGCACAGGCCCGGTAACCACTAAACATTTGCTGTATTGAGCGAGACAGAGAAACTTGTACTAACCCTACACACGTTTATCATCCAAAAAGACAGAATAATTACAGGAACACACTCGAACTGCACAGAAAGAACAAACAGAAGCCCATCATTATATTACAGCATTGCTACAGTATCTGCACAATTACAAAATAACAAACTCAGACTATTGGTTTACTCAGGTTGTCCCAACGCTTCAGTGTTTCAGTAGATGGCAGTGTTGTGCACTTCAGTTCGGTGTTCGTTTGGAGGAGTGTTTGCAGGACGCAGTGTTCGCTGTGTTATCACTGTACCAGCTCAGTCGTGTTGGGTGAAGGATTCCCTGGTTCTTGCGCCGTGCTTTGGGCCTCATATTCATGTAGTCGTGTTTGTTAAAGTCCACTTTTGTCAGTCGGGACTGTAAGCCAAACATAAAGAAACATAATGAACCTTTTGAACAGACCCAACCTGTTACAGCATTTAGTGTTTGCCATGTGCTTTGAGACTAATCATGCTGGGCACCTGTTGAGACTAATCATGCTGGGCACCTGTGTACAACATCATTTAGCCATTTAAGCACCTGTTGTCCTTAAACCAGGCCTATATGACTCATAGTTGGCTCATATATTTGCCCTAAGTACAGGTTACAGGAGTTACATAGAAGTCTTGGTATTACAGGGTATTTGTATCATTTAATAACTGTCACTAAAATAGTTGAACCAAACAGGAACAGATTATAGCACACATTTTCTGATGATTTTATGCCTGGTTTTCTGGACAGTTTCAAGCTGGGGTGGCAGAGGTTCCATTTTGGGGTCTCTGTTTCTTTACGACCTTTATGAATTACCTCTTAGATAAGGTTTGAAATGCTGATTTCTATATTTATGCAGACGAAACTGCATTTACTCCATATTCAGTGGAGGTGCTCCCAAACATAGAGGAAGCACTTGTGACAAGAAGCACGATCTTAGCTCTCAAAAAATGGTTACTCAGTGATCATGAAACAAAATGCATGCTATTTTCTAAAAATAATGATCTAGAGATCATCTTGGCCACAAATTTATATGTTACATGAAACATCAATAGAATTAGTAATAAAGTTATGCTTAAGGTTGGAGTAAAATTTTATTTTATGAGCTCTTGCTTTATTCAAACTAGTTGATGCTACCTGTTTACCTGTATTAGACTACGTGCTTGTTCTTTTCGTTTTGTTCTGCCTTCTTGGGCAGGGCTTACTTTCAAAAGATATTTTAGTCTCAATGCTTTCTTTTGCTCCCAGAAAACTGCAATACTCTGCTCCACTTTCCTGCTGTTCTTACTGGGAAGGTTGTTGTTGAAGCTGGTGTGCCACATGGTTCCATTTTGGGGCCTCTGCTGCTTACAATACATATTTATGGCCTTGCAATAATGTTCCAAATGCTGAAATGCACTCATAACTTTCACAACTCAACTGTGTGAGGTAGGATGTCTTGTACCATTTCATAATTTCTTGCTGTTACCAAAACATTTAAACCCAACAGGAACAAATCTCATTGTGTATTTTCTGTTTTTTGTTTAAGAAGGCTGTTGTTAAAACTGGTGTGACACAATTCTGGGGCCTCTGTTGAATGAGACATCTAAAAATATGTTTTGGTGTCATGTTTATAATACTTCATTGTATAAGTATTCATATAAACACTGTTTGAAAAATACCTGCAATTAAACTACCCCTTGTGTCAGTCATGTCTATTTAGTGTTAATGTTTCATGTTCAATGTTCATTTGGTGACTGTGGTCTCTGAACTGGTGTCACTTACCCTGAGTAAAAAAGCAGCATAAGTGATGATCAGGCCATAAATGGTTAGCACCCCAAGCCCCACCCAGAGGGGGAGATGATTTGCAGGAGTGTCGCACAGGGTGCTCTGCTGATGTGCTTCTAGTAATAGGAAAAAGGGAAGTGTGACTCAGAGAATGACATACCGGGCGACATGTTCGGCGGTTTTTCTTTTCTACAAAATCTGCTTGCAGAAGACATTTCAACGCATCGCATGACATTTGAGAGCGTGAGAAGGAAAGCAGGTGTCGCCTGAGACTCGGGTGGCCATGATATAATGACAATATCAGCAATTAGCTACATCATTTTTGTGTCAAACTTTACAGATAATTTGCATATTAAATTTGTAGAAGATTACTGGAGCATTTGTGAAAGCAACAGATATAAATGTGAGAGTGCTGAAGTAAACCCAGTTTCCGTTGAAACATAAAGGTATTGTTTAAGATGTTGAAAGTGCTTTTAAATATTTAACAGTGTAACTTATTCAGTGTAACGTATCCAGCAGGCGTCCAGGATGACATAGAAACTACTTGCCATCTGATTCATAATAAGCATAAGCTCGAAATGCAATTGATAAATCTGCTGAAGCTGCATGGAAACAAGCACCTACACACTAAACTGAAATCATGCCATACTGCATTGCAGTGATAACCAATCCACTGCTATTGAGCTTTTTGTCCTCAATATCTTTAATTCGGCAGATAAACAGTGATCGTGTATTAATATGTTCAGGTGTGTGTTTTCTGAGGAGGATGTGTTGACCCACTTTCACTTTCGAAAATCAAATAAACATAATTTGACCAGAGGTGCCTAAACATTTGCATACAGCTATCGTTAAGCATTGATAAGTTTTCCCAAACCATACAGTCCTGTATGTAAACTAAGCAGCAAAAACGGTTTGATTGTCAAAGACCAACACAATCACCTATGTCTGCAGTTTAGCCACTACAGCATTTTAGCCCCTCCTATTCGTGCAGTAGTTTAGGGAAACTGGACTGCTTTTAGAATGAGTCACAGTACAGTGCAGCCAATCAGAACAGGGGTAAATAAATCAACAAGGCCAGCTATGTAATTCTTAAGGATGGGTTTGGAGGTTGGAAATGGTTGTGTACATAAACCCACACAAATTTGGACCCCAGGGGTGAAATTTAATACAATAAAATTGCAGATTACGGGCCCTGAATATCTAGTACAGGTGTGTTGGACACATGGCTAGAGTAAAAACAAAAGCCCTAATTGAGTGGGATTAGTTTTACCAGAGGTCCCTAGTTTTAAAGGAGGTCCCTTTATTGTAATACGTCTGTAATTAATCATGCCGATATGTACAGGGATAAAGGATCTCTGTAATTTCCCCAAATAGCCAGAATCTAATCATGACAGAGCGGATGTTTATATCTGCATTTTGCAGCAGGAGTTGCCCTTCACAATAATAACAACAACACACTGTGCAGTTAACTGGCATTTAGACTAGCATTAGGCTTGTAATGTAGCGCAAATAGCGTTCAGTACTCTCTCGGACTGGTTTGAGAAAAATACAATACTTTTTGTCATAAACAAATGATAATGTCATCTGTGGGAAGATACTGGCTAATGCATGAACAATTAATACCATTCAACCCTACCTTGTATTACTGCTACGATTAGAGACTTCTCTCTGGTCGTCTGGACCGGAGGGGGGAAGGTATTTTGCGCCTCACAGAAGTACACTCCTGTCTGATTCTCCATCACATTGGAAAGAACAAACTTTGTGCTGTTGTTCTCAGTATTCACATGGTGACTAACTGCTGGACATTCTTTTTGACATTGTGGCTTCTTCGAACCACTGAAGTTCCGGTTTACAGTGCAACAGTCCATTATACGATTGCCCATGTACAATTTGAAGGTCATCTCCACTGAGGTGAAACTCGGACAAGGTACAGAAACATTGCCATGGACCACCACTTGCTGAATCAATGGGATGCTATCTGGAAAAAAGAGAAAACAAATGTCAGGACGTTCAGAGGGGCATTGCGGATGCATTGTGGGTGTAGGTTTTAAGTGTGTTTGCTGTCTACCAGTGCCACCTGCTAAATGCTTTCCAGGAAAATGCTTCAACAGGTTCCCCAAAGCATGCTGACATCATCTCAGAAGTTTGGGAGAATGTTCAAGGTGACACTCTTCATTTAACTTTTGCTGCTAAAAGGCTTTGGTAAAACTAGTTACTACAAAAAACTACAGCCCTGTATTTTTCATGCATAATCTAAGAAGTGAATGTACATCAAGAAACATTATCTACAAAAATAAACCTTTGCCTAAATGGTTCCTGGCTTGGCTGTACTGTTCTAGACAGAACCCTTAATTGGTAGAGAAACTTTACAAGATGTGGGGGTTCTACACATGATGTTTTATTTATATTAACTGTTTAAGAACCATTTATTTCATATTACCATTATTTTAAGTGCACTATAAAAAGTCTATTTAAAATCACTGTGATGTTATGCAAAGTGTGGACAAAATACCATATTGTGATTTGATTGCTACATACTGTAATATGCAATATAGGGGAGAGTGGGGTAGACTGGCACAGTTTTCACTCTCTGCCAATAATTCAAAGCCCACCATGCGATAAGATAACCAACTGGCAGCAAATGAAAGCTGAATATCTCAGTTAAAAACAGACAGAACCAAAGTCAAATACACTCATCATTGAAAAATAAAATGGTGGGTAGGTTTGACATCATGAGACATGTGAATGATTCGAGTTTCACACTCGGCCTTGCATGTGATGTATTGCACATGCTATTCCATCCTGTTGCGCGTGCTTTCCATTCTGACACATGCTGTTGTGTTGGTAGTATCTTTTGCATGCTAAGTAAGAAGAGTTAGAAAGCAATTCAAGCAGTTGGAAGAGTTCGAGAGGGGTCACATCGTAGGGCTCCAGGAAGTGGAATGGTCTTATTGATGTATTGCGTGTCTACCGGTCGTGCAGATAGTATCATAACCTACTGCTGGCGGCAGTGGATAGAAGGCACACACCAGCAACATGAAGGATTTGGGAGACCTACACTCTGGGAGAGAGAATCGATGAATTGTACGATATGCATAGAGTGACCCAACAGCCACGACTGCAGACATTCAGGATGAGTCATCCTGTTAGTGCCAGCACCATTGTCAAACGACTACACAACGCAGGACTACATGCACACAGACCGTTATGATGACTGCCCTTAACACCATGTCAATGTCAGCAAAGACTGTAATGGTGTGGTGCCAGACTGTCATGGAGTGACTCAGAATGGCACTGGGGCAACTTTATTGACGAGTCCCGCTTTTGTCTTGGTGGAGACGACCAACAAATCCATGTGTGGAGGCACCGTGGTCAGCGCCAAGATGAACGGTTTGTTACTACTCCTCACATGTCCAGAAGGCTGGTATCACTCCACCTCCACCCCTACTGCAAAATCTGCAGGAACTGTGTGAGAATATTCAAGCTGCATGGGATGGATTATCACAGGACACCATTAGGAACCTCTACAACTCCATGCCGAGTATGTGTAGCTCAATAAATATTGCCCATATCAGTCTAAATTTCTTATCATTTATTGTTCCTGGCAACCTTTACATTCCTTCCAAATATCATTGTAATCTGGCATTTCCTGCTGGGTGCAACCATGTTTATGATGATGAGTGTATTTTTATGTAATTGGTGCATTCAGGGCTAAATTCATGTCTTGTGACTTGGACCAACATTCCCCAGCAAGCGGTTGGCTGGCACATGTTATGGACTGGCACAACATGCAAATGTTATAATAAAAATGTACAAACATTAAACAGCAGGTAGCCCGAGCAGAATGTTTAGTTTAGCACAGATTATAGAGAACAGTGTAGGAAAAGTATACATTTTTATACCGGATTGAAAGTGGAGCTCCCATTTTAATTTAGAATTATTTTTAATTATTAAAAAATTCACATTTATGTAATATTCATCTCTCTGTTTTTTAGCATGTAGCATTTTCAAGAAATATTTCTGTCATGTGAGTTTTGGGACGCCCAGTGTGAGAGAGATCCAAGAGCCAACTATTAGAGGGAAACTCTGCTTATGTACAGCATGGCGGTGTCTGACAACGGCTGGGGGAAAAAGCAACATGACTTTACCAAAAGCTGTGTCTCTGCTGCTACCGGTGAAGGTTATAGTATAATATGAAAGAGCATTATGTTTGTGACAATACACCTTGTGCCAACCACCCTCACTCAGGTCAAAACCCAACTATGCATTTACTCGTGTTAGCCTGCGATCTATTTGCTTAGGGGGCCATTGCTTTGCGTGACCACTGAAATAGAGTACGGGGAGGACACACCCAGAACGACACACCCAGACAGACACTACAGTTGTATAAGTTTGGGCACCCCGGTCAAATTACAAATTGTGTTTATAACAAGTTATATGGATATATATGCATGTCCTCTGTCCTTTTATATCTTTCAGATATGCAGGTTAACCAGAGCTATTCAAACTATTACATAATTTCCATAACCTTATATCCCAAAAAGCAACTTTCCAATAGAAGAAAAAACATGATTTAATTTAACGTTTGCACAAACCCATTTCCTCCAAATTGTCTTATGCATTTTGTGGGTTCCGCTTTGTCTTCTTTTTCTGCTTCTTTAATCAAGACAAGCATCTGAGCATATGAGCTAATACTCAGAAAACCTATGCGCAGCTTAATCACTTCAATCTTTCAAATACCAAAAAAAAAGGAAAAAAAAAAGAATAATAATCTATCTTTTGCTCCTCCACCGCACTCAGGCTTCTTCTGAAGACACTGCTGATATGCCACCATCCTCCCCCACATCATAATGATTTTGAAACGGCCCCAGTCTCAGTCTCAGTCTTAGTCTCAGTCTCTCTCTCTGCACTATTTATTCAGGTTCTCCTCACTATTGTGGTTATGGGCTATAGACACAATGGAGAAATGTCATCACAGAGACACAGAGTAAAAAACATGCGAGAAGAAAGCAAGGAAAGCCTGAATCATCAACCTGCACGCATACTGTAAAATAGGTTTACCTTACGTGAACCCTCTTCCTAAGTGTGGCACAAAAATGACTTAAAAATAATGCATTTCAGTTTAAACTAATTGTATTATATAGTTTTTAAATGTTTCTGAATATTGTACCCTAATTTGAAATAGCTTAGCTGTAGTGGTAGTATGTGACTTTGTGGTAATATCATCATAAGCAATATAAAAAAAGCCAACAAGCGTTTATGCTTTCCTTCATTACACCATTTAGTCAATGATGTGACCAATATTGAGAATTGTATATGTTATTCTGATAGTGCCACATATATACACACACACACACACACACACACACACACACATATATATATATATATATATATATATATATATATATATATATATATTTATATATATACACACACACACACACACACACACA
>CM067495.1:14755141-14829134 GCA_034552555.1 Semaprochilodus insignis
ATATATATATATATATATATATATATATATATATATATATATATATATATATATATACACACACACACACACACATGTGTGTGTGTATACAACTACCTCCTTTTTCCTACACTCATTTTCCATGCACTTTGTTGTCCTACAATTACAGACTATAGTCCATCTCATTCTCTTCATTCTTTGTTTCCCCCTTTCCCCCGGTTCCTCAATTGTCAGGACCCCCACAGGACCACCACAGAACAATTTTTGTTTGGGTGGTGGATCATTCATAGCACTGCAGTGACACTGATGTGGTGTTGATGTGTTAGCGTGTGTTGCGCTGGTGTGAGTGGATCAGACACAGCAGTGCTGCTGGAGTGTTTAAACACCTCAGTGTCACTGCTGCACTGAGAATAGTCCACCAACCAAAACTATCCAGCCAATAGCGTCCTGTGGGCAGCGTCCTGTGACCACTGATGAAGGACTAGAGCAGGAGATGAGCTATCACCTCTGACCTTACATCTACAAGGTGGACCAGCTAGGTAGTAGTGTCTAATAGAGTGGACAGTAGGTGGACACAGTGTTCAAACACTTTAGCATATACATACACAGTCCTTAAATGCATTTACTTAAAAAAAAAAAACTATTAATAATCAATTTACATTTACTTGTATTGAAAGTTATGACAGTTTAGCCCTATACTATACAATAAAGTGAACATTTCCATCACATGTATACTGTACTATATGTACTAAGCCATCTTCAGCTTCTTCAGCATACATTGGTGGTCCTCAAACTCACCTTTGCACTCATGCTGTTTTTCCGGGAGGGCGCTACCTAAAAGGAACAGAGAGAGGAGGGTCGCGTGCAGCCAGGAAGCCTTCATCTCCGCTTCAGCTCAGATCTGAGGAATTGGTACTCTTGTCTTAGCGCTCTTGTATCAAGTGGATTATAAGACTCCTGGTCAATCACACAGCTGTAAAAGCTAACGCATTTACTAAACCCACAACTGACTTTATTAAGTCAAGGTTTAAATTAATCTGCAGCCCGTGACTCAAGGTGAAGAGGAGGATGCACGCCACAAAGTCTGGCTAGGAGAGCTTGCTACTGTTGTAGAGAAGTGAAAGAAAGCTAACACATACACTCTTGCAGCAAAGGCACATCCCCATATGGCACACAGGAAGTTTCCATTCTCTCCCTGCACACTTTGAAGCTCAGGCAATTTGCATATTAAAGCTTGAGGTGAAATGTTGTTACTCGAGCTCAAGATTTATTAAAAGCACCTCACACTGTTTTGTTCTTTGAATCATCTGAAGGGGAAGCAGTAAAGGAACCCCCCTGTATGTCAGAGGGGTGGCCCAGTCTCATCCTTCAACCAAAACAGAAGCACTTAGGAAGGACCTAAAGTAACACTGCTAAAGGCCTTGTATGAGCTTACTTTTCAAACTGTTGTTTCTATTATTACTATGATATATATATATTAGATATACATTAGATATATATAGATATATTAGATGATAAATTAGATTTAATGTATAAGAATATAAAATTTTGGGCAAGAAAAGAAATACATTGAAATGAATTTTTAGTTGTTGGATTTGTGGAGTGCATTTGAGATTTTGCTAGGATAAAATGATTAAGCTAAATGGGAGCCATTCCATGTCTAGTGAACAGCACATGGCAGCTCACTTCATTTAATTCCATGAGAAAAATTCAAACAAAATCTTCTGTTTAGTTCTTATAACCATTCAAAATTTCAAAGCTGTGCTCTGAATATTTTGTTTAGTTATGACTTTTTAAAACTGACTAAAATTAGGTTTTAAATACCTTAAAAAATTAACTGGGTATAAATACATATAAGAATAATTCAAGTAGACTTGTACAGGATATATAGTGAGGTGTCGTTGCAAGGTATAGTGTATGTAACAGATTCCCCAACAACAAGCCATGAATGAATTTATTACCACTCTTTAAAAGAACACAGACCTTAAAGATTCATTTGGAATTGTTGGATTTCCAGATCATTTCTTCATGTATGACTGGTGAAATATCTCATGTTGGAAACTTTTATGAGACATAACTGCTCTAACGTAAATAGAATTTGTCCTTTTGGGGGTAAAAGAAAAAAGAAGTTTTTCAGTTGAGAAGCCGATTTGGTGGTGGTATCTTGACAGATTGCATGCAGATTTTAAAAACATACTTTAATTCAACATAGAATGATGTAGAACAAATTCTGTCAAAATTAATTGGGAAACTGAAATATTAATGTTAGAGATGAATATTTCGGACTTAACAAATGAACCAATTGCGGGAGTTTGTTAACATGAAACTAAATTGAAGTATTCTTATGGTTGTATTAATACCTAGTTAATTCGTAAGCTCAGTTCTGATGCAACACTTTCTGGATTTAATTTAGAGCTAATACTAAGTTTAGAACTAATACTAATACCACTAAGACCACAAAATCTAGTGATTTACATATTGGCCACAAGTCGCACAATAATGAATCAGGTGTTAAACTTGTGGTTGAGTTGTGGGTCACTTCTGGCTGTGGTGGCTTAAATGTAGGTGAGATGCCACCAATTTACTAGCTGTAAATAGATTGGGTTCCTGCAACTGCATGTGGCCTTTTCTGTGCTTCTAATGATCCAGGGAGTGACAGATCACTTCATGGATTAAGTTGGTATGCAATCACAAAGAAACCTGCAATTCCGTGGCATGGTGTGGTATGTTGCTATCTATAAAAAAAATTGGCAAAATATTTCACATAGCTAGAAAAGTAGCAGCAGCCATCCTGAAGTTTTGAGCCATCCTAAGTTTTGCCTGTACTTTTGGTCCATTTAGTTAACAGTAAGTTGCAGAACGGCCTATATTTATTACAGTTCTCAGAGTAATGGCGCGCGATCACTTGCACCTTTTTCTCTGCGTTCTGCCATGCAGTATCACTTGGGTAGTCATTTCTGTTCTGAAAATAACGGTAAAAAAACAGAAACCATATAGTACATATCTACAACAGCAATGCACTGATTATTGTTTTCTTTTGCTATTTAATGCTACATTTAAACTTCAATAAAAAAAAATACAGTTTAGCTTTACAAGCTTACATTTTCTCTAATGTACATCAATCACATGATCCAGTAAGTTATTTCACTAGCAAGCTTGCTATCTTAGCAACTAACTTATTAGCTAGGTTTACGAGTTTCTCCACTCAGTCTTTTTTTAGCTAATTTTATTAGTATGTAAAACTGCTATGGATTATATGAAGAGTGAAAGAGCTACCGATTCCCCTCTCTAGATATTGAGAAAGTGTAATGTTTGCCAGTCCATGATTACTGGATTAGATAAGGCAATAGGGTGCTCATACTCATTTGCATAATGTAGGAAACTTCCATCATTCCCGACACTTTTTTACTTCTCAATTTAAGAACAGTATTCAGCAATGGAGCTGCTATACATCAACTGTCACAATACATATTGCGTAATAATATCTGTTCTTTATTTCTCTATTTATCAACTGTGTAATTGTATCCTACATTATTGCTGGTTGTAGTCCTCCCTCCTTGCACTACAGTAGTAATGTTGACTTATATTTGTCTTATATTTGTTTGTATCACTGTATTTATGGACAATTCCTCTGAACCCAACACAGAAAAAACACTTAAACTAATTAAATATTTAGACCTTTTATATTAACAAGGATATTATCATTATCTATTTAAATCTGAAACCTGACTGAAAGCTAAAAATATATAAAATCATTATTTAAAGGATATGTTCTATTGGGAGGCATCTGTCCAAAACCCTAACTCCTAATTTTATACTGAAATTATCTGAAATTACCAGGAAACCAATTTTTTTCTTGAGTTTGTATATGTAATGTTTATAATGGTACAATAGTCTTAAATAAAAAAAATAAATAAATAAATAATTCATTTGGCTTACAGCTCCCTGCATGTACTTCTTCACCATTATTGTATTCTTAAGAATATGTTTTAGACCAAAACTGTGATAAAAGAATGTTTCAGACATCATGCGGCACATTCATAATCATTTCATGTAGCAAACAGGCAAACGGCTGGTAAAGATGTATATCTGTTTCACTCTGTTACATGCATTTTTTAAGTAACAGCAATAAAATTCAGCAAAAATAATAAACAATAATTAATGCAAGTAATAACTGCATACGCAAACATATTTGTGATCACTTAACAAAACAAGAGAGCAGTTAATAGCAAGCATATGATGATTTAGGCAGAATCACAGTCCAAATTTTTGAAATACAAGTTTCCATGACTTGTTAGCCTGCCTTGTGATGGATTGGTGGCCTATCCAGGGTGTTTACTATCTTCCACTCGAAGAGTGCTAGGCTAGGCTTTCGCACCCCCTGTGACACAGGAGGATGAGTGGCTTAGAAGACAAATAAATGACTTGTAGTCTCATTAGGCTTTTAGTGGAAAAACCTACTGAGACGTCTAACTTCTAACTTTAAATGGTAAACATGTGTTAGCTGATAAACGACATTTGCCGTAAGAAGAAACTGTGTTAATGTTATTTTTGGTCAAACCTTTGCTTTAACCATACTCTCCATACTTTCCATTTAGCACACATTAGTTGGAGAAACAGACGGAGGTTTAATGGTACTACTACTAGTTCAAGGTTTCAGAAAACAGATGTAAATAAATCATGGAAAGATCTGACACGAACGGTTTCCAGCTCAAGTTCGTGGGTGTTCTTTCAGCTGATGCTTCACGTTTGCACGTTTCCTGTTTTCACTGTAATGTTTCAGTCTGCTTGCACAGTGCAAGATTTTTGTGGTGCACACCTTTGCGCATGCGAGTCCCCGGGTTTCAACGGTGGTCTATACAACAAAAAAGAGAATATTAAAAGGGATATCCTCTATCATCAGCCGTATACGAGACTACGGCAAACGGAACGAGGTTGCTGTGGTTTTCTACACTCAGAATTGGTTTCAAATGAGGGTCTTTTTTTAACCATGTCGTTTTTTTTAGTAGATTTGGCACCCCCACCCCATAGTTTGTTTCCGCTTTCAACCACATGCGTTCTCCCAGTGTGTGAGAACAGGCCTTGCCTTTGCTGAACTTTATTTCAGATTTACTTGAACTGATAGCTCTGATGAAGCCAGACTACTTTGAATTTTATTCTGTGCATTTCCTCTGTGTCTTGTTTTTGCAGATGCATGAGTTCTGTATTCATGTGTGTTAATTATTAGTTAATTTGGTCTTAAGAAACTAACCTGTCCTTTTTACTGACTTCCTGTTTACCTGGTATTTACTTCCTGAGTATGAAAAAATGCACAGAAAAAAGCTTTGCCATTCTTGCAGGGAAGATAAAAGGATGCACTGCAAATCTGATAATATGTCAAGATTCTCGGCTTGTGTAGCATTTTCGTTATCTAAAGAACTTGGAAAAAAGTACAAAAAAACCCATAAAATCCTTAATTAGAAAAACATGTCCAGGTAAATTAATGTGAAAAATAATTAAAAATCACAAAGTTTATCTTAAAATCATACTTTAAAATCATAAGGATGACCTTAAATTTGGAGTTTATTGAACAACAATCTGTATCTTCCAATCTCTTATGTAAATGCATTGTCTCATGCTTTTAATAAACTGAAATTTCAAAATTTTATTCTTTTTTAAGGCAATTTATTGAACAATTTTGGACACAGAAATGTATATGACATCAGGGGTTCCTGTTCTAAGTCCGTTTTACCCAACCTTAGAATAGCATGAGTCAGTGATGCCACAGCCATCCATAACTGAGATACTTCCTGCCGACAATGTGTCATTGAAACAATGCCAGCTAGTGGCCAAACTAAGTAAAGTATAAAAACAGTAGGTAACATGGTTGACTTGAAGGTTTAAGTTCACTGAAGTTCACTGAAGTTCACTGTAAAACACAAATAATTATTGTCAACATAACATTAGAGGTTTATTAACTCATAATTTCAAGTCAACCATGAAACTTACTTCCAGTTTGGTACTCACCAAAATGCAGCACTACCACTTCTACTTTTTAGTCTTTGGTATCCCGGGACGTTTTCTTGTGCACCTGCACTTCTCACAAGCTTCTCTCTCAAATTCAGGTTCACTGACCACAACAGGCCCCAAGCAACACTGGAACTATGGTAAGCAAACACGTTCAAACAGGTTGTACAGCGGTGTATGTTCACTGTATCAGCGCCAAACAGCATAAAGAGCATAATTAGTATGACTGTTCACTGTTTCCTCAGATTAAAACAACATCTTGATTATGCTGCATTCATCCCATTTTCATCATACAAAATAAATGAACAAATAAATAAATAAGTATGTTTGCTTTCTAATTAAGAATGATTATATTCACAAACACTGTTTTTTTTAAATAACACAACACAACATATTGTATGTGCAGTAACTACACAATGAAATTCTTAGCTTGTATTACAAAATACTATATTATTAAGCTATTATATTATTATATATGACGGAAATGGTGGTCCCTTTAAAAAAATACATTCATGCTGTAAACATCAGTGACATACAGTAGCACCCTTTAATCACTACTTAATGATTTGCTTATACACATGCCAGCATGTGAATAAAGAGATTATCAGCATTTTAAGCACTGGAAGTAACACACTCAAAAAGGCAGTGTAATAAGTTGCCTTATACATTTTAAATTGCACTGGGCTTTATATTTACAGTGTGAGGCAACCATTGCTGGTCATGACCAACCAGACTGCACACATGAGAACAAGTAATGCTTAATACTAATATTAAAACAGGACCTGTGGTTGATTTGCGGGGAAAAGAATGGATGAGGATGAATTAAGTGAACATCTACAGACCTCAAAGGGTTGTAAAAGAATGGTCTAAGATTTTCTAAGGTATATATATTAATTCATGCTTTAAATGAGCTGCAGTCCCACTGTTTATATATACGATATATTATTATATACAAAAGATATTAATAAGCATGCTAGATATATATAATCATAATTTCTAGGGTACATTCCATTGTGAGGTCTTTGTCCAGATGTGAAAATAATGATTAATGTATCTGTTTTAATTCTGTTTAAAGTGAAGTTGAAATATTTATTATGGAAAATGTATTACGGGTTTAATTAAACAAGACAGAAGTCTATAGGTAGAAATTAACTTTAGCCAAACCCCTGCATTATAAAGCACTATATAGCAATATAATATATTATTTGTATTTGTTGTGAATTATTCTGTAGTTACATTTTTCTCCACTGGGTGGCAAACTAAACTAAGCCAAGTACTTTATCTATCTTTTGGGTTTTCCTGTCTGTGCTTGGTTGTAATTCAGAACAGTGAAAATAGGGCTACACATCAAAATGCATGGCTTCGATGATATTTAATTCATAACCACATTATTGTACTTTTGCCCTTGTTTTGCCTTGGCCACTAGTCTTCTATTCCTCTTTTTAAAGATTAACTTAAAGCCAAATTCAATACAAATGCGGTTCTCCACAGTGGATCCACACAGAGACAGCATGGACATTAATGATTAAGTAGTGCATTTTAAATACTCTATGTAATCTATAGAGTAGCTTCATTCCTATTTATCACTTGCATCTACTAATTAACCCTGAGTCATTATGACGATGTGACTTTGATTCAAGCTGCCAGAACAGACTTTCAGTGTGAATTCAATGTGAATTGATGTATTTGGATTTGGACATACAAAGGCTGACACTGATGGATGAAGACAACATTTGTCACTTGAACATGGAAATTAGGGCTGTGCACGTACGTCTGGGCAAGACTGATGGTTACCGATAGGTAGAGTGATATGTAAGACACAAACCCAATTATGTTAAAGGTTGTAATGAATTTGAGATAAAAAAAACGTTTTACATTCATTTTGTATATCGTTGCTGTCCAAAGAAAAACATGTATCTCCATTATTATGCGTCATTTGAACACAGCGGCTGCTGTTTACATTGTGTGAAAATTTCATGATGAATGGACTCAGAAATGACCTCAAACTGCTTCTTGGAAAAAGGTCTGTTTCCCTTGTCTTACATTAAAGTTAGGTTTTTGCTATATATAGCTATATATATTTTCTATTAAAATGACTGAACATTCAATGTTGCCACTACTAAAACAACTATTAGACAACTGACACTTCAGTAGCTACATGTTTCAGTAGTGACAATTTTATGAAAAATTTGAGCAACATTTTTTAGCCAATACATAACTAGCAAATACTGTTTTAAACAGTTGTACACACATAAAATCATAATATTTCTTATTAAAATGCAAAAATGTTTAATTAAAAGCAAGAAAATATGAGCTTCCGTAGCAACAGTTCTTAATGTTCCACATGAATTTTCAGACGTTGGGACACACTTCAAAACGTTGGGATCTAAGTGCTTACCATGTGGTCATGAGGAACAGGGATGCAGTTCCTGTATCCTGCTTTAAAATGCAGGGGTGTAGTTAAAATAAGGTTCTGCCTATCGACTAAAACTCTGCATTTTGGTAGTGACATGAAATTGTGGGACAGCGTTTTTTGAAGTTTTTTTTTAACTGAAATATTAAACTCATGAAAAATGTAAAAATTTCACTTTAAATATTTCTTATGTCTTCACTTTAAAATAAATCAAATAGATCCTTTAAAATATGTTTTTAAAAATATATATAATTAAAAAATGTAAGTATTATTTGCACTAGTTGACATTTAAGGCTTAGGGTTTGGGACAGACAGTGTCAGGAGCTAAAAAACAGGGCTGACGTGCACAGAGCTAAAAGCCAGATGGACTTTATTAAACAAGCGAGTAATCGAGCACAGTAACAACACACGAACAAACATAGAGGGAGAAGGGAAGATCGAAGTCAAAGAACAGGCGGAGGTCAAAACCAGGGTAGACAGGCAGCGAGGTAACCAAAGTGGAAGGGCTAGGCAAGAGAATGGTCAAAGAAACAAGAGACAGGTCGATAGCCAGAGAGTAGGTAAAAGAGAAAGCCAACAAGGGATAAGCAAAAGAGGAGGTGGTCAAAAAACAGAGGGAATCAAACCCAGAGTCAGAATACACTGAGAAGAGACACTCAGAATCACAAACTAGGTTGGGCAAAACTTCGCAATGGTGTTGTGACAGAGAGGGGTTTATATACTGGACTAAAGTGGGTAAATTAGGGACAGCTGGGGCTAGAACTCAGGTGACTTAGAGTGGGACTGATTGGATGACTGGGGACATGTGGGTGTGACGTCATCGAGCGATGCCCTCTGGGAAGTTGAGTCCGGGGGAGCAGAGGAGCCGGAATCGTGACAGACAGTTTCCAATAGAAAGTACCCTCTAAAGTTTGTATATATTTAGCTTATTACTATCTCAATTAAAACTTTAGGATTAAATAGATCATAGCATTTATTTATTTATTTAACCTTTCATCACATCCCATTGTCTACTATCTACTCTCTATTGTATTGCTAATAAAAATGGTATATTTTAATGCATATTGTATAGTATACATGATTTTATAGTGTTTTGTAAAACTTATTCTCTGTATTTATTGTATTTACTGTTGTCTTCTGCATCTCTGTGTTACCATATGTTTTTCAGTCAACACTTCAGTGGTGAAAGGGAGTGACTATAAAGCTGGCCTTGACTACTGACAATCCTCCATTGATGGCACATCTGCTCTGTGGTATGCATGTCTTTGAGGGTGCCAGGGTTTGATTTTGTTTTTTAATCAATAAAATGGATTTGAATAGATTGGAGGAGGGGAAGTTTTTGGGGGAACCCTTGTGACACTGAAGATGACTTGCCAAAAGGAATGGGCGGAAACTGAAGCACATTGCTGAAAAATGCTAATGACTTTTTACCATAGACGTCTTAAAGCTGTAATTACCAAGAAAAGCACCAGTGTTATTAATGTGTGGTGTCTACATCAGTTTTTAAGAGGGTAATTTGGGTTTCTTTAACGTAACATATTTGTCTAATATTATGTAGGGCTGCAATCAATGATTTACAACACTGTCTGCAAAGAAAACACAGTATTTTGCACTCACTGTGGTTTGGTAAAAAGCCAGAAGTTTCTAAAGCTGTTTGCTACTGAAAGTAGTGAATTATTCACTAGTGGCTTCTGTTGACTTGATAAGATTGGGGTTGTAGACACAGCACTGAAGTTGCTCCCAGTGTTTCTGTTTGTGATGCACCTGCTAATAGTTCAGAGCATGGAGCATTTGAGTGGGTAGAGCTTCTTTATTTATCTGCAAAACAGTGTGGATGCTCAAGCTTAAGGCCATAAAGCCACTGCAGCTACATAACTGGGTAAAGATGTTAACAAGGTAAAAGAGCCTAGGGCATCACTTTAACTGGGTCAGAATTAGGTCAAATGACAGATTATATATAAATGTAACTTAATATAGCAATAAAAAAAGGAGTTAAAAAAGGGAGATTACAGAGGCTTCCAACATCTACACAGGAGCTGGTAGACCACCGAAATTGTCTTCATCAGATAAACAACACTTGGGATGTGCAGCTGTCAAGAAGCCCTTATTGAGGAAAGAAAATAGATTGAAAAAAAAATAGTACAGTAGACTGTCCACCCCAGAGTTCAGACCTCAATGAATATCACTGAATGTGTTTGGGATTATTTGGATTGTGAGAAGAAGAAAAGGCAGCTAAATTCTAAGACTGAATTTGGATGGTGTAGCAAGATTTGCAGATTTCCTTAAAAAAAAATAAAAGCAAGAAAATAATGGAAGCTAAAATAAATAATGGAAAATAATGGAAGCTAAAATAAATAATGGAAAATAATGGAAGCTAAAATAAAGTTAAAGGTGAATACAATACGTGCTGAAAGACTGACATCCTGTTTATTGTTGAGGCTTCTGTGTAATTTTTTAACTAGTGTTTCGCGCAGTACTATACCTGCGTACAGATTGTGATCTCATAGCAACAAAGTCATGGAGAGACATTCAGAAAGTACTACAAATACCTTTTCATAGTTTAGATATTATCAATTTCTTAGGTATTCAGTGTTTGTATTATGACACATACAGAGGAAACACATAAAAGGCTCTCATGCATTCTACTATACTATGAATGCATATATTCCATGTAAGTTCTATATACTTTAGAGAAGAGTGGCAGCAATGACAATCCTAATAGGTGCAAATGATCACACTACGTTACAAATTGTAATTGTTTTTCTTGTTTCCGGGTACTAAGTGTGTTTTCTTAATTCCTTAGGCCTAAAATGTAAAGAAATTTGCTTTTGGTCCCCATAAACTTTGCTTTTGTTGATGCATTGAAAAGTCCCATTTAATAGAACAACCGCGATACATTGAGTGCTGAGTAAACTTCAAGTAGCTTCTGGAACTGTGAGAACTCTCAGGAAGTTTATAGAACTGTCTGGCATTTTCTGGAGTTTTTGAAAGTTCTAGAACTTGGACTGTCCAATAGTATACATAGCAGTATAAATACAGGCGCAGTAAAACAACCATTTCAGCATATATTCCAGCTCAGTAAGTGAGTAGCGGATACAGATCTACACTGAGTTGGCATCAAGAGGTCACTGCATCCGGCAGATGTTTTTTTTTTTTTTTGCTACATCCGGCAGATGCGTTTTTGCTACAGCCGATTCATCAAGACCAGAGTGAAAAAGTGCTCTGTGAAAGCATCTGCTAAGATGTGCGAGGCCTACAAAGTATATTTCGGCATGCCTGATCAAGACAAAGTGTGGGCACCTCATTTCACATGCGAGCACAGCAAGAAAACTCTTTAAGGAAATGCTGCTCGCTTGGATGGCAGAATTGTATTTTGTAAAGTTTTGAGGATTCATTGAAGTAAAAGCTGGTATTAAGAAATGTGTCAGTTTCTAAAGATATATCTGAAAATATATTTTATACACATTACTAAGTACATAAAATACATAACTATCATTCTCCTGGTCACAGAAACAAAGTTTGTGATGAATTTGAATATACTGGAATATACACATAGAAAGCGGGAACAAAAATCCTACGTAGTTATTTAGTGTTAGAACTACTATCATTTAGTCATTAGTAATAGACTCAGCTCCAGTATTCACTGCTATCTATTCATTCTGCTTAATGAACTGTGGAAAAGTTAAATGAAATCAAATGAAACAAAAGCACCAATAGTGCACAACATGAACTATATGTCTTGGAAGCCTGGAGTTCAGTGACTGTTAAGAGATTAGATAGAACGCTGGACATCTGCTTGGCATCCTGCCATCACCTGTCTGAAAGAATGTAGCCACCATCCAGTGTCGCCTGTGACGTATACACACTGATAAGCATTTTTGGTTTATTTTATTTTTTTTGTGTGTGTGTGTGTGTGTGTGTGTGTGTGTGTGTGTGTGTGTGTGTGGCAGGATTTTAGAGATACGTTGTATGCAGGCATGCCTGCAAAAAACCTCTTTCTCTTTCTCTCTCTGCTACACCCATTCTCTACAATGCAGTATGTCTCACTCTATACTTAGAGCTAACCACAAGGCTTCCATACACTGCTCTTTTGAGAGGCTGGCTTTGCCACTGTTCACCGCTACCCTCGTGTGCTAACATGGCACACAGGGCCAGAAAAACAGCTTTGGAGAGTTATAGATTTTCATAGATCCTTACCGTTTCAAACAAACACACTGAAACATCATAGCTATCTATCTATGTACATGGAACAAGCTTCCTACCATGCACAGTAGTTTTACAATTACAGACTGTAGTTAATTTGTTTCTCTGCATACTTTGTTATCCCACCTTCACCCTGTTGTTCAATGGTCAGGACACCCAAAGGACCACTTTTTATCACTGTCAGTAATAAAGCTAAATAATGTCACTATATTAAAAAAATGAAAAGTGATGCTTTGTTTTTACTCTGTACTTTAAATTTGTTCACCTTAAATAACATAGTACACCAATGCAATTATTGCTGAAACTAAACTGACAGACACAACTGTATGGATGTAATGTGTTTGTCATTCATTTACATTCATGGCATTTAGCATATGCTCTTATCCAGAGTGACTTACAAAAGTGCTTTGTGTTCTGGCAGTGAGTGTATCCTAGCTAGTACAAACAGGTTAGAGTTCAAACTACCTTTGAGCTCAAACAATGCCGGAACAAAGGGCCAGTGCTGACATCTAGAAAGAAAATTACAGAGTAAAACACAGCATAGGTGCAATACCTACCCAGCGCTCTTACTGGGAAAGAAGATAAAGAGTTAAACTCAACTCGCAATACAATGCATTTTAATAAGTACTTACATTAGTGCTCACTGAAGTGGTTCACAAAAAGACGGATCTTCAGTTTTCCATGCATCCTGAAGGGTGGAGTGTCAAGCGGAGCTCTACTGAGGAGCTCAGGGTACAGATCGACTTTTGATCATTGAGGTAGGGAGAAGCTGGGTTATTCTTGGCTTTGTATGTATCACATTTTTTGAATCTACTACAGCAACCCAATAAAGAGAGTGCTGCAGTGGAGTGACATGAGAGAACTTTGGAACGCTGAAGGCAAGCCATACTGCTGCATCCTGAATCAGTTGCAAGGGCCTGATGGTCCGCAGAAGAAGACCAGCCAGGAAGTGAGCTGCAGTACTCAAGCCTTGAAATGACAAAAGACTGAATTAGTACCTGAGTGACCTCCTAAATGAGAAAGGGTCAAATCTGCCAGATGCTACAGATGTCACAGAGGAGACATCTGTCAGGTTTGCAATATGGGTTGAGAACAATAACTGATCATCCAGAAGCACACCAAGGCTTCTTGCATAGATAGAATGATCAAGGAGTTCTTGAATGAGATAGAAAGATCATGGTGAGGAACTGTAGTTCCAGGGATGTACAGTAGGTCACTCTTGCTGGGACTGAGCTTCAGGTGGTGAGCTGTCATCCATGACGTCAAACATGTAGAGTTGCGACTGCAAACCTGAGTATCAGATGGTGCGAAGGAAAGATAAGTGTGGTAAGGGAAGCCATGAGAGCTAATTACATCGTCAAGAGAATGGGTGTAGCATGAAAAGAGAAGAAGACACAGCATGGGGCCTTGAGGGACACCAGTGGAGAGCCTACATTTAGAGGACGCGGACTCTTTCCATGTTACCTGGTGAGAGCTCATTCAGACCTCTTCCATGCAGAGACAACAATTTCAAGGTTAGTGAGGACAGACAGGAGGATTGTGTGGTTAGCCCTGTAGAAGGCTGTGGAGTGGTCAAGTAGAATTAAAACCGGATGATAGTTTGGTTGATCTTGCTGCCTGGAGTCTTTCAGTCACTGCTCCATGCTGGAGCTGGCTCTTGGTGAGAAAGAGAGACAAGTGATTATAGACTGAACTTTCAAGATTTTTTGAGGGGTAGGTAAGGAGTGATACTGTTACTGTACTGGTACAGTACTGATACTGTACAGCTACTGATACTGGTGTTGGAGTCAGCATCAGTGACGATCTCACCTGGTCACACAACACAACTGGTCAAAAAGGCACAACAACGACTATGCCAGTCAGAATTCTGAGGAACTTCTAGGGGAGCATAATTGAAAGTATTCTCACCATCACAGTCTGGTTTGGAAACTGCTCCACCCAGGGCCGCAACCGTCTGCAATGGGTGGTTAAGACAGCCCAGTCAATCATAGAAACAGCCCTTTCACCACTAAAGGACATTTACCACTCCAGAAACCTCAGGAGGGCCCACAAGATCATCAAGGACAAAACTCATCCTCAACACAACCTCTTTACACTGTTCCCATCTGGCAGACAATGCAGGAGCGTGAAATCAAGGACCACCAGAATACGGAACAGTTTCTAACCCCAGGCCATCAGAGCTCTGAACACCTCACTTCCTCCAACCAATGTTCCACCTCACCTATCTCCTCTGCCATAAGCATCTGACCAGTCCTGAGTAGTCCATACTCAGTCCTCTCTCCTACGAGATGTCCACTAGAACAATACAGACTGCTTAACTGCACAGACTGACCACAGAACATTACATACTGCTTAACTGCACAGACCGACTACCAGAACATTACAGACTGCTTAACTGCACAGACTGACCACCTGAACATTACAGACTGCTTAACTGTACAGACCGACCACCTGAACATTACAGACTGCTTAACTGCACAGACTGACCACCAGAACATTACAGACTACTTAACTGCACAGACTGACCACCAGAACATTACAGACTGCTTAACTGCACAGACTGACCACCAGAACATTACAGACTGACCACCAGAACATTACAGCCTGCTTAACTGCACAGACTGACCAGCAGAACATTACATACTGCTTAACTGCACAGACTGCACTTTTTGGTGATTCAGTGCATCACTTCTATATAAGACCTGTATTATTATGTTTATACTGCATATGTACACATATGCATATGATACATGTATACTTAATAAGGATTTTGAATCTATATTGGCTGATATTGCACAGTTCTGTCATTTATTTGCACTAATACCGCACACTGTACAAATGTTCTGCTCCTATACCTTTCAAATTTATATACATACATATCTATTTTTCTTCCCTCTACTATTTTCTTTCTTATTTCATAAGTAGTATTTATAGTATATTGTAGTATATTGAAATTGTTAGTACCTGTAATCCGGGAGCCAATACAGAGTAAGAATTTAATTGAACAGTGCAACTGCTTGTTTCTCTGTGCGTATGACAATAAAGTCTTGAATCTTGAATCTAGCTGCTGATGACTGAACTGTCCAGCATGGGTAACTTCAGGATGGAAACCACCCTGGCAGTCTTGAATGCTGATGGAACATGACCTGTTGACCAGGCACTGTTTATGGTGAATGTAATATTGAGCAGCAGGTCCATGGACCTGGAGCAGTGTGGATGGGATGGGACCCAGCAGGCAGGTGGTTGGATTGCTGGATTTAAGTAGCTGTAGGACCTCATCTGTGGAAAGAGAAGAAGAGCAGTTTAGGGAATTAATAGCAAGAGGATGAGAACCAATTTTATTGGTCCATTCATCATGAAATGTATACAGTATGTAAAAGAAAATCAGGCATTTTCAAAAAACGTCAAATACAAGGCTGTGATATACAGTATGTATATAGACAGAAAAGAAAGAAAGATAGACAGTCCGATAAAGAGATAGATAGTCTCTCGCCTCATTTTAGAACAGTATGACAATTTCTTTGATGTGCAAAATTTGAATGGAAGAATCTTTCATGTCACGTATATACTGCTCAAAATTTCAGCACCCCCAACTTCCTGTGTTCCAGACTGACTGTCTTGATTTGCATAACTGGGGGTAGCCAAAAGGCCCACCCTTTCGCTAACACCTCTGCTTGATTCTGTGATGTCAAATGTGTGCATAGGTTCCACATGAATAAAATATGTGACATCAACACAATTTTTGATGTAGTGTGTTGCATTAATATGGAACCAGCATTCACAGCTGAATCAAGTAAATTCAAAGCAGCCTTTTCAGTGTAGTTTTCAGTTTATGTGCAGTTCTCCCAAGGTTACAAAAGACAAGGCATTTACACATGCATCTGCCAATTTAGCCCACAGCAGTTTAGCTTCACCCACTCACACTGAAGTATCATCCTAGACTGCTTTGTGAATGGTTTTGGAGCTTTTACTTAATATCAGTAACACAGCAACAAAAAAGCCTTAAAGAGCTATGGTGTGGGGTGGCGGGTATGTAATACAAACTGTGATCCCACACAAAATGTCAGGGGTGAAAAAATAAAATAAATAACGGCAAAAGTTACTTTTACGTATCCAAATGATAGCTTCAGCCTTTACATACTAATGAAGCACTTGTTCTTATCTCCATGCTCTTTTACAGAAAGGCGTTTTAAGAAAGTTCTCTTGTTGACACTTTTGAACAGTTTGAGAACTGAGAACGTCTCCCACATAAGGCCTGCTCTGATTGCGGGGTCAGATTGAAGTCTGTGTGTGTGTGTGGCCATGTGTCTGCATGGCTGCATAATTAAGATCAATGTAACGCCTCTCCAGCTGTTGGAACAATCCCACCACATCTGGGTGAAGGTGATTAGGGACTTCACACCCATTACTACAGGTGATGCGAAACATTGTCCTTGTCTGCTGATCTAGGAGCAGGCTTGACTTGCCTGTCATGACTGAGGAAGATTTAGCCCAGAAATAGCAAGCTATATATTAATGCGTGCTACTGTACATAACCAGTTTTATAAACCATCTGTGGCTGCATGCGTATTACTGTCTGTCTTGTTCCCAGTGTAACAGTGGCATTCATTGAAAAACTGATACTCTATAATGGTGTGGACACAGAGCCAGAGAAGGACATATGTTTTCTAACTGGTAGTTACATGATGCAGACTAGACCACCACAAACTCTACCCAACACACCACGCTAATGTCCTGCAATGTCATTACATCAGGCTATTCCTAGCAGCAGTGTAGTTATCAATCTACCTATTCCAACACTATAGCTTTAATAGAAAACTACAGCAATCAGTCAGAAAACTGGGCTAACTTAAACATAACCAAAACTGAAGCAGCTTCACTATAAAAGTAGGGCTAAACAATTTGGGGAAAATATCTAATTCTGTTTTTTTCTGTCTGACCAATATTGCAACTTTGATTTAAATGCATTATAAATACGTAAGATATGTTTTAGTGTTTTAGTTGTGTTTACATTGTTGTGATGCCTTCTGACTATCTAATGACATAATGCAAGCTCTGTGCTACTATGTTAAATTTTCTCCATTTAAAACGTAAGAAACATTGCTGATAAAGTATTACATAATAGAAATTGCAGCAAATTGAAAATTGCACCAGTTTGAATTGCAATTTCAATATAAACATGATGAATCTTTCAGCCCTACTGTAAAGCATGTGGTTGCTCAGTTGTCCAGAAAAGATGACAAAATCTAAACTTTGAAACTAAACTTTAAATTCACAGTTAAAAAAAACAACAACACAGGTTACCTCCACAGTGGGCAGACCCAATGAAGACGACATGAATTCACAGAAAACCGACAACTGCAAGGTTTTTACATTTGTTTTCACCTTTGAACTGGTAGAAAATGATATACTTTGAGGGGCAGATATACTTTTAAAGGTTTACCTGGAGCTTCAAATTCAAAAACTGGCACACTGATAACAAACTGAAGGTTTGAAGCAAATGCAGTAATAGTCAACCAGTACTACTTTGGATAATATTGTGGCCAGAGGCTGAAGAGACTGAAGCTAGCTTCTTATTTGAATCCACCTTAAATTGTTCTGCAGTTGCACACTAGCACTCATCCAGGCATCTGAACCTAATGGTTACATAATTTAAGGTGGACCGGATATTAAGCTAACTTCAGGTTCATCTCTATCCACTGCATAAGTGTCAATTACAGTTAGCAAACCAAGCCTGTGGGGTGGGGGTCGCTGGTTTAACCCCTAAATAACAACAGATATACAGTGTAACAGTTGTAGTTTCCTTGTCAACCGGCCCACAAGGACTTCTCCTGACTCTTCTGATTACCCACTCTGGTCCTATGAAATACACAAAATTAAAAACAGATCTCTCTTTGAGTACACTAAAGAGCCTGATCACATGGACTCAATTTCATTTGTATGCTTATGAAAGGAGGCTTTCAATATGCCATCAATGGAAGCCACCCTTTGCCTTTCAGAGAGATAGAATGGAGGGCACAAATGAGCTTAGGTCTGACCAATTTAGGGTCGGTAGCGGCTCACTTTGAAAATGCCTGACAGAATGTTGAGTAGACACGCACACGGAAATGCATTAAGCAGTGGTCCTTATCGAAATGACTCTCCCTCCTTCACCAAACAATAGTAGGCTCTTTTAGCTCGTGCTTGCAGTATGCTGCACTGGGATGGGATATAATGATTTTCGGAATGTATTCGGAATATATCTTCAGAACACTGATGGAGTATCTGGACTCAGTCCATGCCACACTATGAAAAGGCAGTATTCAGGACATAGTTCAGGAAAACACTTTTGAAATACTTAAAAATAAAAAAAAATAAATCTAATAAAACAAACAACAAAAAGACACACCATCAATAACTGTTTATTTACTCTTTTAAAAACAGTGAGACTGTGTGGCAAGCATCCTTGTTAGACAGACCCTATGGAGAAATGAAAGTTCCTACTAAAGCATGACAAGTCAGTTATTTATCGTAGTGTTACTAAACCCTTGTGAGGGATTACTGAACTGTCAATACTGTCATTAGTGTTTGTGTGTCAGTAGTGAAAATGATCAGGAGGGATAAACTTAGAATCAGTGTTGCTGGGTTTCCTGGTATAATGTCACTATAATTCCCATTAAGTAAAAAAACCTATAGCTACTCAGCTAATAGTCAATTTGTAATATTTGGTTATTTTGTTATTCAGTTATTTTAAGTAGAAGAATAATTGTAAGAGAGACGCCAACCAGTAAAAGTGTAAAACAGCCTGGGCCTATGTTCTACATGCACAGAAAATTAACTGAATTTGTTTCTTTGTGTTGTACTGGAATGCATTAATTCTGTTTGATGTAAGTAGTTGAAAGTGAGACCTTTTACTTATATTTCAAACAAAACAAAGGCTTGTTTTTTTTTGTTTTTTTTTCTACTTTATTCTCATGAACCAAGATGGCGGCGCACATTTCTGATGCAGGTGCTAGCTCAGATCCTGATATGCAATATGGTGCCTTTGTTACTTTTAGTAAGTTTTCCAAAACAATTCAATCCATCAGAAACACTGGTCAATATTTCCATCACCATCAGACACCAGTTTGATCCAGTTTCCCATTCATATATATTGTTTTGTTGTCCTGTCTGGTATTTATTGTATATTCTGTACTTGTTTCACACTCTCATGTACCTGCACCCTATTTAGTCCTGTATAATATGCTCCTATTGCGTGTTGTTACCATGGGGTTTGAAGAATGACATTTCATTCCAATGTACACAACTTATATTGAGAAATGTCCATATAAAACACTTGACTTTGCTGATTTGAAGTGAGACACAAGTGAGTGTCATTCAAAGCACAGTTTTTTAAGTTCAAATTTGATCACTTTTGCGACCTTTTTAATACCTCTAGCAGGAAAAAAATAATAACAATACTGCAGCAAAAGAAATTACAAACTAGACAACAGTATACTCTACTAATGAGAAATTCAGTGCACGCTAGTTAACATAACTGCCTTCTTATTAATGAAAAATAAATATATTACTATCAAATGAACATAAGACATCACTGTTAAGACAACTCCTCAAACCAGTCACTACAACCTCTTTACCTAACTACAAAAATATGTACATAAGATAATCTCAACTTGCTCCACAAAAGAGCAAAGAACCCTTAAAGGAGGCATAAACCTCGTGCTCTTCAATTTTTCATTTCTCAATCAATAAGCACCAAACCTCTGCCAGAAACAATCTATATAGTTGTTTGACCATGTTTGTCCATGGACATGTTTTCCATGTATTGCAGCCTTCCTATCAAGTTCATTTTCTTCTGCTTGTCTCCTCAGTATGTTTGTTTGTGTTATCAGTATTGCCATTGTGGTCCCTGCAGTATTCTCGGCATGTTCTGCAAAGTTGTCTGCATCCTTTAGGAGACTCTCCCACACATCCTGTATAGAACTTGTCTTGTTTAGGTTAAGTTTTACGAGTGCAAGCGTGGTGCTTGTGCTTTCCAGATTGCATGTGAGAAACCAGTGCTTTACAACCCACTTGTCCCAAGTTTGAATGTTTAGTGACAAAGTTCACATTGCGCCTCAATACATATATAGGTATTTTCTATAAAGTGGGCTAAATGTTCAAGTTTCAAGTCAAAGCTCCACGTGAGACGTCACAAGCTCTTATTAAAAAACAGACATACTTATACATGTAATAAAAACAAGTAGTTGTGACTGTGCAATTTTTAAAAGCCTATTTGTTCCATTGTTGGTACAAGGACAATTTTTTTTATTTTTGTTTTTTAAGAGATGTGAAAGGCCACCGCACTATTCTTTATATAAGGCCCACCACCACCTCTCCACCATCTTCTCTTATTACCTCTGTGTGTTAAAGTTGATGAAAACTGCACAGATAAAATTTTACAGTGATGGTGGTGAGTAATACTGAGGAGCTGAATGTGTGGCTCTATATTAAGAGCAATAAAGGTTAGCATGGCTAACACAGTGTCTAACACAACAGCTAAAGAATTTATGGAAATAGAAACTGAAAGTGGGAAGCAGCGATGCTCCGATGAACAGCACCCTGCGCAGTCACAATATTCTTAATCTCCAGTTTATCACACTTTGGTACTGACATTTTCCAAGTCGGTAACAGCGGCTGTGATTTACATTTCTAACATTATTTTGATTGTGTGATTGCGTCTCAGCTGTGAACGGCCAATTTCTTTTTAGCTCATAAGACATAACAACATAAGACATTCTTAACCTCGACTGAGTAGTTTAGCCTTTTAAACTGGAGATAAGATGTTGTACGATAAGGAAATTCCTAAAAGATCAAATTTGCTTCTGTAGTATGAATCTGTGAAGGGGTCGCTGGGTTTGTGCGCACAGGGAGAGGTGGGGGAACATCAGAGAGGAGTGATGCGTTGGTATGACTTTGGAGAAGAAACAGGTCATGTATCTCAGCACAACATGAAACTATATCAGTGTCAAATACTATATATTGTCTGATATATATCGATACACCATAAAACTCAATGTACCGCTCAGCCCTAGTTTCAGCCAGCCACAATATTTGTTGCCCTCCAAGTACTTCTCACACAATCTGCATTTACCCAGTTGTTTTTTAATAGTCAGGACCCCCACAGGACCATCACAGAGCAGGTATAATGTGGGTGGTGGATCATTCTCAGCCCTGCAGTGACACTGACGTGGTGGTGGTGTGAGTGGATCAGACACAGCAGTCAAGATGCTGCACTTCATCACGCTAGAAGGTTTCCTACACGATAGTAGTTCCTGTCCCAGGACTTTTGGTACATCAATACTACAATTTTCATACACTACAATGTTTAATAATTGTGTCCCAAAATAATCTTAATTTATTCACACATGACTATTTTCCAACTGCTCTTAAAAAAGGTGATGGAGTTGGGGGGGTTAACAAAGTACAGAGAGAAACCAATGAACTACAGCCTGTGATTGTAGAACTACAACGTGCACCTACGTGGTACGTGGAGCTGATAAAATGGATAAAGTGTTTGAGCACATTGAGGTGGTTTTAATGTTATCGCTGTATACCCCTCCAGAAGGACTCAAGACTGCTCTACACCATCACATCAGTGAAACTTTTTACATACATACAGGAGAACTACATGAAATGTAGATTCTTCTAAATCATGCATACTACTACACTACTAGTCAAAAGTTTAGACACTGCTACTCTTAGAAGGGTTTCCTTATTTTTAGCTTAGCTTTAGTGAAGACATCAAACTATAAAATAGCACTTGGAATTATAGAGTCACCTTAAAAACCTCCAAAATGGAACTTTACAGGAGGATAAAACTGCTTTCTTAACTTGGAGGTTGATATAACAAGATTGTTTTCTAAGCAATTTTGGGCTTCTGGAATTCTTTTGGTCTGTCCATCAAGAATATTCACTAAATTGAAACTACAGCTTTAAAAATGTGCAAAATAAATTGTGCAACAAAATATATATTAGAGGTGGCGATATGGCAAAAATGTAATATTGTGATACATCACAGTATATGTGGTATATTAGGATACGTGTTATTTCAGACATCTCATCAGTTGGAACTGTTAAGCATAAGCCTGTCTGAGTCTTTAAGATAACCAAAACCATTCAGTTAGTTGGGTGTGTCTAAACTTTTGACTTTTTGATAGCAGTATATAAACTGATTACGAAGTATTGTTACCTCAGGCCTGAGAACAGCTAGACCTGTACAAGTTGTGAGGCGTTTTTCTTGTGAGTGAGGCTGAACACTGTCCAGCGTGCTCATGGCAAGGCGACATGAATTACTGAAGTTTGAATAAGGCACGATAGTGGGTGCCAGACAGATGGGATATTCCATTTCTGAAGTTGTGCGGGCTTTTAACATTCCTCGATCCACAGTGTCACATGTTCACTGGGAATACATCATAGAAAACATTACCACCCACAATGGACAGTGTAGTGGCCGCCCACAGGTGCTTAACGATCATCACCAACAGTGTCTGGCTAGAATTGTCTGTGCAAACAGACAAGCGACTGAAATCACATCCACATTAAATGCAGGAGGCCCAACACGCATATCTAACAGGTCAGTGCAGCGTTCTTTAGCTCCCATGGGATGTTGGAGCAGAAGATACACCAGAGTGCCTCTGTTAACACCAGGACACTGAACACAGCACTTCACCGACATGTGGTGTGGTCTGATGAGTCGCAGTACCAGTTGTTTCGGGCTGATGGTAGCTTTTGTATGTGGGGCAGACCCCATGATGTCACAGACCCCAGCTGTCAACAAGGCACTGTGCAGGATGGTGGTGGTTTCATACTGGTGTGGGGTGTGTTCTCACGCCATGGGTTGGATCCACCTAAACACGTTACTGACCGGTGCCCACTACGGATCACTGCTTGGTCAGCATATGCAGCCCTTCATGGAGTTTATGTACCCCCACAATGATGGGACACTCCAGCAGGATGATGCAACATGCCATGAGGCCTGAGTTGCCCCGACCCGGTTTGAGGAACATTCTAGAGAGCTTTGAATGGTGTGGCCTGCACGTTCACCCAACATGAGCCCAATCAAGCATTTATGGGATGTGGTGGAGAGGTCCCTTCAAACCTGAGATCCTGCACCTACAAATACCACACAGCTTTGTGTGGCTATCCAGATGACCAATCGTCTATCCAAATGTCTTCTGTCCACTTTTGGAATTGATGCCACGTCAAGATGCTGCACTTCATCAGGCTAGAAGGTTTCCTACACGATACTAGTTCCTGCCCCAGGACTTTTGGCATGTCAGTGTACTACCGTTTTCATGTACTACAACCCCACCCCCACATGTCTACAATCTCACAATTTGTTTGCACATGACCATTTTCCAACCACTCTTGAAACAATTTGAAACAATGCTTATAACATCAATGTTAATGGGTGAAGCTAAATGTCTGTGGGCTGAATAAGTGTATATATATGTGTGTGTGTGTGTGTGTGTGTGTGTGTGTGTATTGCTAAATGCATTGATCTTCTTGACATCACAAAAACACCCTACTCCTAACCCTCCTAACTTCTTATAGGCGTCAAGACTATTTCATGCCCCTGGCAACAATCACTTGACGTGGGTCATTCAGAATAGGCTAAACTAGGATTAGTACATGGAGTATACAATCTGACATCCATTACAAGTGTGTATATGTAGTTAGAAATGGAAAAACAATCCAGCTATACTAAATCTTGAACAGTCTTTAAAACCAACCCACCACGGGCCTGACTGCACTTGTATTAAAACAAACACTTAATATAAAACATTTCAAACACAGTTATCTTAACAAAGTGATCTAACCTAAAACAAGTGAGCTATTATCTCAACAATTCATTTTGGAGTTAGTTTGAATTTTCCTGCATACAGGCTTTAAATGTATGTAGTATCTAGAAGTTGTGTTAACTAAATTCTTTTTGTCTTTGTGCAATTAGGTTTTACAGCGGAATATTACATTAAATTCGTCTTTGTTATAATAATTGTATATGCACTGTATAATGTATTATTGAATATTATAATAACAGCAGTGACACTGGAATCCAAACTTGTTTCTGATTGTGGACCACAAACCTAATGAAACATCTTGTCTTATTAATAGGAATTTCCACACAGATACACACAAGGCACACCGAATGTACACCACAGTGTTCAAGCACAGCCAGAGAGTGTTGTTTTTAGTCTGGACTCAGGCACCACCTAGTCTGGGCTGTAATGACACCTGTATTATAGCCTTAATTAGAGAGAAGAAGGCACTGCATGTGTGTGTGTGAGTGAGAGAGAGAGAGCGAGACAGAGAGAGAGAGAGAGAGAAAGAGAGAGAGAGAGAGAGAGAGAGAGAGAGAGAAACAGCAAAGGAGACGGTTCGGAGTCTATTCCCACTGAGTGTGTGGCCTCAGCGACAGGTGTCTCTGAATGAACTGGTCAGTGTGTGTGTGAAAGAATGTGTGACACAGGGGAACCCTTTACACTGACAAGGAAAGTAGCAGCAATGAACCAATCATAAAAATACCTTAGATAACATTTCACTTCCGCTGTTATTCAGTGACACAGCAGCTACCCCGAGCAGACACTACAAGGAACTGAATGGATTACAGTTCAAAATCACCTTATTTAACAAGTGCAGTTATTTTGTGTAATAATAACTCATGCCCTGAGGCTGAAATAATAAGGAATTTTCAGGTTAATATACAATATCTTGAGCAAGTTGTCAAATGGTAAATAGTACACTGTACTTATCAGTTTACAGTAACCCCTTGGTCCCTGATAAGTTTTTTGCCTCAAGATTTAAGACAAAGGGAGAACGTATTCTGTGACGAACTGACATTACTAAAAGTCTCATTATGTATAAGAATTTATAAAGTAATAATACACAGTAATATATGATTATTATCACAGCATTAACCTTTTTTTATAATGGCGAGGGCACTCAGGTCTGTTTCTTACAAAAAGTTATATCTATTTTGTCTGAGTAGAGCGTTCATGCCAAAATACAGCCCCTTAAATGAGTACATAAGCTTTCACTCCAAGACCCCACAAGTCTGACCAAACTGCCTTTTTAGTCTAGTACATCCAATCGAACAGGAAGTGGAAAAACAGACGTGAGCACAAACAGAATTATTGATCTTAAATGTTTTAAAATAAGTTCAATTCAAACTCAAAAAATTACTTTGATTGAAAAAAATAGTTTGCTCAAAGTCTGTTTTTTTTAGATTTAATAAACCAAGTTCATTTGTTTGTAACAAATTAGAGTATTTTTTTAGGTTGGACCAATGAAACACTTTACTGTGTAGTTACCTTTAATCATTAGATATATCAGGAAAGCTGGAAAGGCTGAATGAGTTAAACGAGATATTGTTCCAGTGTTCTTTACTAAGTGGACAAAAGAGAGAGACCAACGACTTGATGCAGCAACAAAATGCCTGCTAGTCTGAGGATGTTGTCAGTTTTTATTAACAGATAAAGTTCTTTGCTTGTTTACACAAGATGAATTATTGGTATTGCATATATAAACCTTATTGGGGCATATGTGTCTTACCTGTCAGTGTTCCCTTTAAAGAAATTACTGATTGTTTTTTACTATGCTGGGATTGTGAAACTTAAGAAGAGGAGCCTACTCTATTCATGTTTAGGCACTTATTCCTTTTTTAGTGTCTTTCATTTCATGTTTCATGCTTGTGACAACATCCTTACTGCTTTAAGATTGGTTACATTTCTAGCTTTGGCTTGTGAAAGAAGGGAAGAACATATGTCAGACAAACTTCAACTCCCATGCTGGATTCAAGGAGTTCTGCTTCCATCCCATTACTGTAAGGGAATCCCCTTCAATTCATAGTGGTTTGGTGCGAAATGCTTAATTCCAGAGAAACTTACACTGGTGTCATTAGTAGTGATGGGAACCCGATGTCCTCCAAGAAGTCAAGCTTCCAATAAGTGGAGCTTCCAAATGTTTGGTCACAGCAAGTTATTACCTGCAGTGTATCCAGCCTGATACCTGAAACATTGTTTTAACGATACGTTTGAGAAGGTTCGGGTCTAAAATGCATTTTTAAAAGACATTCTTGGTGGAGGGATACATACAGGGCAAGTAGTCCCAAAAGAATATACACTTATCAACAAATAAATAGCTGCACAAATAGTTGCACCCAGAAGGAATCAACTGACAGGAATGAAACTTGGTGCAGTGGGTTTGACATTGTGAGACATGTGAATGGTTCAAGGTTCATGCTCAGTCCCGAATATGACGTATGTAAGGACGAGCCTTAACACTGTACTTGACTGACCCAACAGCCACAACTGCCGACATGCAGAGAGCAGTGATGCCCTTCAGCGGGTCATCTTCAGTGACGGGTCCTGCTTTTGTCTTGGTGGAGACGACCAACGAATCTGTGTGTAGAGGCACTGTGGTCAGTGTCAAGATGAACATTTTTTTGTCACAAGCCATGTCCAGAAGGCCTGGTGTCACTCCACTTCCACCTTCACATGGGAAGGATTGTTGCAGTATATGCACATCAAACCACTCTGTTACATTTCAAAGACAGGATTGGTCATACATAAATAAATAAATAAATAAATACATAAATAAATACATAAATAAATAAATCCCCTTTAGTCATCTTTTACTCAATCTTCTACTCAAGTTGTTTTCTGGGAAAGTACTTTTACCGTTGTACCAGTAGCCAGAGTGTTAAGATGTTCACCTGAGGGTCTCAGGTCAGGCCACTCTCTATAGGTGGTATGTCCACAGTAGCGAGCCTCTGAGGATAAAGCTGCTGTCAGTCGTTTGCGTCCTTACAAGCGACAAATGAGAGGGGCGGGGATTCTCTGAAGTGGGCGTGGCGGAGCAGCAAAACGGGCGGGGCTCTCGTGAATGGTCACCTTGGCCACTAGAAGAACTCACACGCGCCACAAGCTGCAGGCAGAGCAGCGCTGTGAGGACCGTCAGTCAGGCACACTCAGAGAACCCGTCAGTCAGGTTTAAAGGAACCGCAGCACTCTTCCGTGACAGAAGAGACTTAAGATGAAGAAGAGAGATGAGTGACGCGGCGTGTTGACGGTTGTTTTCACGCTAACGGGCTTGTTTTCTTGTTCTCCTCGACATTCCCTGCGGCATGATTCCTGACAGTTCGCCCTGTGAGAAGGAAAGCTACCCATGGGATGTTGGGCGACAGGTTTCAACTTCGGACACCTGAAAGCTCAGTCCAAGGTGTCCGTCTTCTTCACCATGTTGGTTCTCCTCACCTACGTCTTCTACTGTCTGACCGGCTGCTGCGACCTAGCGCCGAGTCCGCTGTACGAGCGGCAAACTTTCAGAAACAAACTCTCAACGGAGGACGGAGCGAGGCTCCACAGAAACATCACCGACTGGGGCTCGAGCCAGGGCTTCCCCGACAGGGCTGGTGACGGCTCCAACCTCTCCGTGGCCAACAGCTTCGGCAGCAAAGAGTTCCCTCAGGCCATCATCATCGGCGTGAAGAAGGGGGGCACGAGAGCGCTGCTGGAGTTCCTGCGCGTGCACCCCGATGTCAGAGCCGTGGGGGCGGAGCCTCACTTCTTCGACAGGTTCTACGATAAGGGGCTCGAGTGGTACAGGTGGGTCGACCGTCCAGTTAATATGGTCCCAGATTTGTAGGTTTTCTCAGCTGGACTCTGAGCTGAGGCGGGCAGACTGAAAGTATTCACTGTGAAAACTGATTCTGACTTAAAGTAACTCAATAGCACTCAAAATAAATAAAAATAGTAATGCACGAAATAAAATCATAATTGTATGTTGGTTCTAGATAGTTTTATATTCACAGAACAAACCGGTTGCTGACCTCAACAAACTTGTACTTCAGATTTCTAGACTTCAGAGCAGCAGCAATTAACTGAGTTGGCACAATTATTTCAGTTCAGTTCTGGATATTACTTTGGCTACTATACTGAAAATGGTTCTAACATTTAAAATCATGCTTCTACATAGAACTACATAGAAAATGGTTTTTTATAGAACTATAAACACTTACAGAATGTTTTGCATAACTGAAGGGTTCTTTGGATCATTAAAGAGTTCTTCAGATGGAGAATGGTTCTATGTAGAAACACTGAAGAACTATCTTTTCTAATAGTGTAATATTGTTACAAGCCTGACTGTAACAATAGCAAAACCATTGGTGCTATACACTCTTAAAAAGATGCTTCGTCAAGGGTTCTTTATGTAAAGAAAATGGTTTTATGTAAAATCATGAACACTCAAAGAGCCTTTGAGATTGGTGGAAAATGTACTATAGACGGCTGTATGTGGAACCTTTTTGAAAAGATTTCTATATATCACCGTACAGGGTTCTGCTGACATCATAACAATAGCAGAACCCTTTTTGGTGCTATATAGAACCCTTTTTAAAAGGGTTCCATGTAAAACCCTATACAGTACACTCTCCATCAGTCTGAAGAACCATTTAATCATGCATCGGATCCTTTGAGTGTTCAGTGTTCTATATAGAACCCTCTGTATGCCTCTTTGTTTTGTCTTTTGTCAGTTTTATGCATACTGGGCCAGGCATAGTTCATGATGCTATCTAGGGCTTTAAACAAGCTCTTGATAATTTTGTGGTTCCACTTTTTATCCCTGAGGGATAACACCTTTTAGAACATGTTAAGGTAGAACTGTGTCTACTGCTGCTTCCACATGTGGAATGTCAGTGTTATGTTAGATCGTTTCAGGATTGGTGTTCAGTCAATGCATCATTCACTGACTGTGTTATGTCTATTTCTGTGTAGTACTTAACTGCTGTCTTGAACAAAGAAGGAGGAGGGGGTTGCACAGCATAAAATGTGTCACACAAACATTGTTCACAGCTTAGGGGCATTCAATAGCAGCTTACAGAGGAAACTACAGTACAATCAGAAGTGGAGGTCTGCATTTTGTGGTGATGTATGTGAGTCACTTTATCACAGTTTTATGCTACAGCTCATATCACAGCTAACAATAGCCAGGCAGGTTTCTGTGTTAGTTGTTTGCACTGAGAATCTGACAACTATAGAAAATCATGTAAGGGTGAAGGAAGGCCTGGGGTGATGACAGTGTTGTGAAGTAAACAACAATAACTACAGCCATGTGTAATCTCCAAAATGATAACTTTAAAACATAGCATACCTTTAATGTAAGACAAATGTTCTGTGTTGTACTGATATACAGTGGAACCCTTTTAGTGCTATATAGAACCTATAAAGAAACAACTTACAAACTTTGGTAACAAATATTTCTTCCATTATAGAGAAGAACCATTTGACCATGCCAAGAACCATTTCTGCATCAAATAGTTCTTTGAGTGTTCATGGTTCTATATAGAGCCATGTCTTAACTAAAGAACCCTTGAGGAAACATTTACAAGAGTGCATATACAGTGTAATAGAAATTGGTCAGTAACATAAACAGAGTTATATGTAAGTTTGTTCCCTGTGGACTTATTTTCACTTTGGAGAAACTTGGCCAGCAGTGGTCAAACTTATGTACTTGTGTTTCCTTCCTCTTTCTGGGCAAATTGCTATGAGATGCATGAAAGATGCACATCCATCAAACTTACTCAACGTGTTTGTCACACAAGTTGTTTTCATTAAAAAAGAAGTGGGGGTTCGCATGTTTCTATCTCTCATTTCATGCATGTTGTAAACTTTGGCTTTAGTGATGAGCCATGAGAAAACATGTTTCTCTGTTTGAACACGTTCCACTTACAAATGCTTAGTACGTAAGTGATTTAGTTTCTTTTAGGTATTTTTAAACAAGTTTAAGAGTGTCTGTAATAATGATGTTTTAGCAGGGAGTTTATTCAAAGAATTCATCAGGCTAAAGACAGGTTTTGTCAAAGTGCTCAAAAAAGATAAAAAATCATTCAAAAGATAAAGAAAATAAAAAGGATAAAAATGATAACATAACTGATTAGTGATGCTAAATACCAATAGTACAAGTTAAAAGTAATTGAATTAAAGTAAAATCAGAATAACAGAGCAACAAATGATATATCAAAATAACAATGGGCCATTCTCTGCAAGGTGTGGAGGCTTTAGCCCTTCCAATCAGGCCTAGGCTATAGGCCTTCCCAAAAATGGCACCTCAAAAACTCTCCCGGCTTTCTTTGCCCTAAACTCTCCACACCACCTTCGGAGTTGGTTGAAGTCATGCTTGACCGTTCTAATCACCCTCACTACATGTCAAATCCTTGTGGATGTCCCAAAAAATGTTTGTTCAGAAGAGTTACAAGGCCTTACGTTATCTACTGAGAATTATCTGCTGGACCGGTTGTTCTTACCGTACTACATTGTTTACGTAACTGCCATTACCTCCAGCCTTGCACAGAAACTCTGAAGACACCCAGATACACAGAAAGGAATGCTCTTAATTACAATATCGATGACCAATACAGGGAAAAATAAGTAACAATGGAATAGGACTGTAAACTCCTTACAGTACTATATTCTGGACTCTCCACCATGCGGTTTGTGTTGCTTGTAAGACGCATGTGATACAAATCTGTTACAGGCTACAAAATTTATGAGTAATTGCATTCTTGTACAACATTTCAAGTAACAATAAGACAATTTTCAGCAAAGTTTGAAAAAAATTAACATATATAAATTACAAAAATTAACATATATAAATTCTTACAAACAATTTCTGGTTCCATAACCTACATCACCAAACTGTGCAGCATCACAGTAGTTTTCAAGATAAATCTTTAGTATGAAAACATAGCTTCTGAGAAGAAAAATAAGTGTTTATCTCCATCACTGTGTTACCCTTGGACGACCTCTTAATCGTTTTTAACAAATCTGGCATTTGGATGGAAACGGACGCGGAAGCATTTTCTCAGTTTGAACCTGTTCAAGAAAGTTCATATGTTGGATTGTTACAGTATTTTCACCTATACACGTTTTAATGATTGTATTAATTGAAAGGTAAGCCTTTGGTCCACTGTGCATGAGCCTTACAACACTCATACCTCGGTAGTATCTAATTTATCCTGATTTTAGCCTTTTTAGTCATTTATCTCTAAAGTCACCAATCTGCAAATGAATCCTGTAACCAGTCCCACTGTTTTCTACTGTGTTCTTTGAGTATCTTGAAAATCACAGTACCAGACGAGTTTATGTTGGTATTGTGATGAATAAAGATATTTGTGTAATCCAATAAAAATAAATGATTTTGGTGAAAACAAGGCAGTCCAAACTTTAGCCATAGCACGTTGCTGATTCAATAATGCGATTAAAGGTATATCCCAATTGCAATACTTATCTAGTTAATCACTGCACTATCTTTTTGTGCTTATATTATTTATCAAGTGATCGTACAAATGCCACTAGCTGGGACTCAGCCACACTTCTTGGCTCCCAGCTGTTGGGTGTGCCAAGTTAAGTGGTGCTTTGATAAGGTGCTGTCTTTTCAGTAATTGCTCTCCTGTTGATGAGTAAGCAGTTTTCCGATCTTTGTGGTTTTTAGAGTTTTCTCTCTGCTCTGTTATCAGGGTTGTCTCATTTCCCAAGGTGTGCTATTTGTTGTTCCATTGCTCTCTTCTGTTTGTGCATTTCATTCTACACCTGCATATATCAAAACACATTACTGTATAACAGTCATATAAGAATCATTTTATACATGCGTCTGAAACAAATGCAGTTAAAATCGAAACCTTTGCCTTGGAACTTTTATTCTTTTCGAGGAGACTTGCTTTCAGTTTTTCAAAGAAATCTGCAGGAATATTTTTCCACACCCCCAAAGGTCAGTCGTAGACGTTGGGTGTATTTTCTGTTTTGCACAATCCAAATAATACCAGACACATTCATTGATGTTGAGATCTGGACTCTGGGGTGGTTCAGTCCATTGAACGGCAGCAGATTCTTTGTTTAATTGGCAAATGTTCATCTTTTTTGTTCCTATATCCTTTTCACATTAATAGCTGTTTAACAGCTACACATCCCTTCATCCCTTCACCCTTGACTTGTCTTCTCACAGTGGAAGGATAGACAGAAACAGCAGTGGGCTTTTTCAGATCTGAAGCAAGAGTGGAACTTGGTTTTCCCCTCTCTGTTAAAGATGAAAGCTTTAAGCTTTTTGATGGAGACACTTTTGGTGGTCTACCAGGTCTTGCATGGTAGTAGTCCCATTTTCTTAATTACCTTTAATTATTTTTTGAAATTTAACACTTTTTTAACACTTATTTTACATTGACTTTTCCCTTCCATATGCAAGGGGATTGTTTTGTATCTAATCTCCTCTGAAACATCCCCTGACAAACGAATAACCTGTACATAATGGCCATTTTAGTGGAAGATAAATAAATGAAAGGTGCTCTCTTTAACACAATATGTTTAAGTATGTTTAAATGGATGTTGCACGGTGTATGTTTAAGTTGCTGTCACAGCGTTCGTACTGCACTACTGCTGTGTAAATGGACGCGTGGGCGTATGGTCCGAGTACTGTTTTGGGTATGTTTGCATGAGACTAGTCATTGACTCTGCAGGTCACTTGTCAATCCTTTCGGTTCATTAATATCCCTTGCCAATAACCAGCAGAGCTTAGAGCACTGTCCCATTGGCAGGACATTCAGTCCCCTGCCAATAAAAAAGTCTCTGTATTGACCCACATCTCTCTCTCTCTCTTCTCTCTCTCTCTCTCAGTGGACTGAAACTGACCTGGATCAATAAGGTTATGAATATTCAGTAGTATGAATACTATTTCAATAGTGAACAAGGATGGTGAGCTGAGCCGGGGATTGTGGGATCCGAGCTGTGTGTTTTTCTTTCTGCTAGACTGACCTTGCATATTACAGCCACACATGCACGCACACACGCATAGGCATACACAGGGCTTTGCTACAGTGTGTGGTCACTGACTTGTGTCAACAAAAGTCTTTTTGGGGACCGTAGCCCTTCGACAGTCTTGTCAACACCAGTGGGCTTGTGTTTTTTGTGTGCGTGTTTGTTTAATTACAGGTTAGCTATTGAGCTTGCCAGCTGGAAACTGGGCCCACTGATGAAAGATTAAAGAGTTTGCCACAGTTGAATGTTGGATATAGGAAGTGGTCACTCAGTGTGTATTTGTAACAAGGAGATATTTCATGGCCAGGTGTCCCTTAAAGTGCCCACATCATGGAAAATTGATTAAAAAACACAGTAATCTGCTGTAGTTTTCAAACCTTACATTCACTCTGTCCATGCAGTTCATACATGCCATAAACCTATATAAAGTTAACATTAATTGGCTTTAACCTATACCTGCCAATTCTGCCTAAAGCCTGTTTGATCCTAATAAGTACAGAGAGAATGAACATATGGTATTAAAATAATAAACTAAACAAAGAACATCCTGTGCTATTTGATGAGTGCTGACCAAAATATGCAATGGGTTTAGATTCAGATTAGTTGTTCCTGAATGATGAGCTGGATTTCTCATCATTACAATGGTGCCATATAACATATGGACAAAAATGCCACCTTGTTATACATGTTGTAGTATAACAATATATTGGAAATAAATGCAAATAAAGTGCAGCTTGCACCAAAAGTATTTGCATCATGTGACTGATTCTCCAAAATATTTAACAGTAAAAAAATGCAGTCTTCAGTCTTCTGTGATATCAATTCAGCAGCAGCCTATTATTATGATGATGATTAACACATAATATATTGTAGGGGTACATATATTTAGTTTTTATATTGGTGCATATATATGTTTTTTATAATTGAGTACATATATTTATTTTTTTAAAAGTGGAATCATCTCCTGATGAGGCCAGTGTGCTCTGACTGGTCAGTTCGCCAGTTTGCCAGAGTGACATCCTGCTACAATTTCCGCCCCCACACTGCTCTGGCTATTCCTACAATGGCATTGAATCTGCTGTATCAGTTTGAGTCACAGTCTGTTGCTAAACATCATGTTAAACAAGTTAATAGACCCAGTCCATCTTTGCAGGCTAGACTGTAGCAGGATGTTTCAGGCTGGTACTTTTAGCTGTTTGTGAGTTGTGTGAGGGAATGCCAAGCTTGCTGGTAGGTGGGGAAATGAGGATTGTGTTATGAAATGACATCGTCTTGTAACAGAGAAAAAGGCTGGAATTCCAACAAGGCGTTTTAGGCATCTGAGAAAAGTGGTTTCAGCGGGAGAGAGTTTCTCCCTCTGGCATGTACTTTGGACTTATAGCTTTGTAGACCATTTACACGCACAAAAAGCTCCTTAACAGACTAAAAGAAAAGGAAAAAGACAGATAAGCATAACTCAGATTAACTTGTAATTTGACCAGAGCTTTTCAAACTTCTATGCAACTGTATTTGTGTTGTGGATCTAATACAGTAACAAGCTACAAAAACAAATCTATAAAAATTGTAAATATTGGAGATGCTGACATCAGTTGGAAACAAGTGTTCTGTTAAAAACACCTCATGATATTCCTAAAACTGACAACTACCATTGTTTGCAGTCTAATTTATTTACATATTTTTGCATTTAAAGTTTTCTTCTAAGTCTTGTAAGGAAAATACCTGTTTGTGATAATTATGCTTTCACCAGACCCTGCAATATTGTTTTGGCAATTTGACTTTTTTGCCCGAAAAAAAAAGAAGGAAAATGAATGTCGGCGCTGGGGCTGTTGTGATTAAACCAAATGTGGGTATAGTTACACACCTAATAAATTACAGTCCTACAAGATGCCTACAAGATGCTGTGTAGGACCTAAATAAGGTCCTACACAGTGACCAGCTCTTCCCTGTGACTACACTATCTTCAGCTATCTCCTTCATTTAACATGGCAGTAAAAACTACTCATCTTCTGTGTTTTCACGACTCCATAAATTCCCAGCTGGTGTAAAAGTTATCTCCAGATCAATTCCATGTGCTCATCGATCCCTCTCTACCTGACTTTATTACACTGCTGCCTGACGAGAGTTAATTAACCTGCGCATATTCAATCTTGTTGACAAGCGCTGTTGCCCTTATCATCTGTTGACATTGTTTACGGCGCTCCAAGGTGCTTGACTGTAAGTGGCTACGTGTTTGGAGAGCGTGCATTGTTCTATTGTTTTCCTCTTTGATTATTGTCCTTACTGGCACCACAGGGCAGTTTTATGTCAGCTTTTAAAAGGCAGCAGTGGTCAATTTTAGGTTTGTTTATAGTGGATGTTAATAGTGCTCATCAACGGGTCCAGCCTATGTTCAAAGTGCAATGAAATGCAGCAGTAAAAATGTGTTGCTGTCCTAGCACAATCTCATATATCCATTTTTAACACATTACAATTATTTTTTACATTTTATGATGAATGGGTACATTTAGGACTGAACCTTTTTCCTTAAAATATTGTAGTTTTTAATAATTCTGTCCAATATTGTGACTGCAAATGAAATTGTGACCTTTTTTTTTTTTTGAACGAAGGTTCAGACCTGTTACTTTGGCCAAGAAGACTAACATATGCACTTTTTATCTTCAAGATTGAGGCCAATCAACTGCCACTTTGTTGTTGTATTGTTGCTTTTTATTGCATCTACAGGATTCCCATATCATCTTCGTTATACCCAAAGGCTGTTATTACTGATAAAATGTTGAAATGACTAGATTGACCTATACTAAAATTAAAGGGAAATATAAAATGTATTTGATGAGGGCTACGGATGCAATAAAATGAATTAAATGTAGATATATTAGCATGGTAACCCAGCTTCACCCAAAACACCTGCTATTCCAGAGTACAATAAATACGTCATCAGAAAATACAGTCAAATCAAAACATTTTTATGATGCTAATTTTTTTTAAAGCACATATCTGATGATACTGATATTAATTCAATATCATGCACCCCTACTACAAAGTTTACTTTGTATGGAATGTATTCAAATTTTAAAAAGGTTCTTCACACTCACATATCTCTAAAGAACCATCCACTAAGAGGTAATTCAGGGAACCAAAAATAGTTATTTTATGACACAGTGAACCTAAAACAAGCGCTATAATCAGTTCAAGCTTCTGGTTATTTGCAGATTAGGGAAGAGATTGTGGGCTGTATAGATCAAACTGTAATGGAATTTGACATAACAGGTAATAAACCATTGCATAGCAGGCGATAAACCATTATGGAAATGTGCTTCACTGCCTGTGGATGAATATAGATTTTCAATGTGGAGAAAAACCTACAGTCAAACAAGTGATCAATGCTTTGGTGTGTTAGTAGATTGACCTTACTACAAGCAATACTTTATCGTACTAAACTACACAGCGTGATGGAAAGTGCTGATACAAGCACAAGATGAATATTCCCTCAGGGTAAACACTAGAAAAGGTTGTGCATTTGATGCGAGTTATCTAAATAAATTGATGTGAGATCAACACTGATGCAGGGATTTGCTGTTGAAGTTAAAGGTTAAAAAATCATTAGCATGTTGTCTGATTTGATAGGCAGTAGAGGCACTACCTCACTCTGAACGTGAATGTGTGCGTTTCTGCAGTTTGGAAAGGAATTCATACAGATTTGCTTAGTGCGCCTGAATGCACTGTATTGCACATTTTAAGGAGATGCACAGATATTTCAGCTTTTGAATAGCTGATTTTACGACCTCGCCATCCTGAGTGCTGCAGACCAGAGCTGCATCTCTAGTCGAAACAGAAACTGTTTCAAAGGTGAAGCAGGTAAACAATGACCTCAATGACCCCCTGAATTCATGTTTGAGCATCTATTTTACTTTAATGGACCAAATAATGTCCCAGACCCCCCAGGATCCCCGAATTTCTCACCTTGATTGAAACTGATAGCTAATAATTTGACTAACTGGTTCGTGGCACATCACTGAATGTGTTGATGTATGCATGTTCCTAAAGATGTTCCTGCAGATTCTGCTAAAGTGCTAGAGTATTGATTGCCAGAAAGAGGTCACTAACATTAATAGGCATTGACTGATCAGGTTCAGAGATGCTGAGGTGTAAAAAAACGATCATCTTCCCTTCTCCTGTCCCCATATCACAGCTCGGTGATAGATGACTTCAGGCTCCATTACACATATAGACCTGGCAGGCGAATTTTATTGAGCAATAGTAAAACCAGGCATTTAAAAATGGTTTTGGGTTATAGTGGTGTGGAATTTGTAAATAAAGCCTGTTGTCTGTGTTCACAGGGTTATTTTACAATAGAGTTTCTAGATATTGAAAGTAGAAGTGATTAGTGCTGGGCAATATCAGTTATACTGGTGTTGGTGTCATACAACAATAATATCTTCATTTCGTGTCATTTGTCTGCAATGCATGTCCATTTTCTGGGTTATGTTGTTTTCAAAGAACCTATCCAAATACATGAGAACAAAATAAATAGAATGCTTCCTTCCTTTCCGTAAATATAGTTTGTTTGGTTCATGTTTACAACACTGGTTAAAGTTTCCCCTGGTGCCATTATAAGAGAAGTAAACAGAACAGTGTCAAAACAGGCTGTGTCAAGTTCTTTTAGCATACAGTGTACTAGTAGTATGTAGGAAACACTGAGTCATTAACTTTATTAATCCAAACCTAAATATCATATGTTTGTAAAATATTGTAGTATTAAAGGTTATGAATAACACCCAGCACTACAAACGTTGCAGTAGTGAGTATAATGCCAGCATTCATTCATTTGCTCCACATTACTTTGCCATGTAATGTAACCTATTCAAATGGAGGAACTCAATCCATTAGCTCAGGTGGCTAAATGGCTAACCATGCCTAAGGCCAAAGTGAGGTCAGCTGTATCTAGACACAGGTGCAGTAAAACCATAGAAAGCTGGGTGGCCAATTCTCTGAACTCACCTACCTTGAATAGAATAGAGACTAGTCTGGTGTGACAGTTGCAGGCAGCTACCTTGTCTGGTACACTTAGATAACTGCGAATGACAGTGATAATTGGAACCATGGCCGTAGCTGGTTGCTGTTAACAGATTTTGATAAACTAGAGCTGTGTAACTTGACCGTATTTTATTCAGATAAATTACTTTGGAATACACTATTTTTTACTGATTTACATTTTTTCATACTCTTCCTTCTCAAATAGCTTATTTTTGTATTTTGTATTTTGTGATGCATATTAATGTGTCTCATTAAAATGCCTTAACAGTGACTTTTTATGATTCTTTAAAATTAAAGATAAAAAAGAAAATGCACTCAGAGTCATTCACATGAGACTAGAAGAACTTAGCAAGTTGTTTACAGTGGTTGTGATAGAAACCAGACATCTGAAGCATGTTGCTAAAGCTCCCTCATATTAAGTTATAATATGGAATGGTTATGAATATTCTGCCCAAAGCCCAAGACACTATTTTAGGATAAGCCTGTGGCCTAATGTTTTGCTGTTTTTTTTTAACTATTCATGCTGGCAAAAAGAAAATGTTATATAAAACTTTAATTAAATTTATTTCATAGGTATTTTTTTATGCAAAAAATAAAATATTTTTTATTAAACTTTTATACAACTTAAGTAAAACTTGTTTATAAAATAAGGTTTTTTTTCCCCAAATTTACCACTATTTTACTATTTAATGCAAAAAAAAAAAAAAAGTTTTATAAAACTTTTAGAAAACTTATTTTATAGGTAAAAATCTATTTTATAAAATGTTGTTTATGTAATAAGGGTTTTTAATTACCACTGTTTTACTATTTTATGCAAAAAATAAAGTATTTTTTATAAAACTTTTATAAAATTTATTTTATAAGTAAAACTTTTTTAAACACTATTTACCATCTTTCACATATAAAGCACAGAATATGCCTGTGGGTTCACTGGTGGTTTTGAACAGTTAATAAAATGACTGTATTTTCTGTTGCAGACATCGCGACCCCGTCCTTGTCAGCACCACATTCCCAACAATGCACCATTTCCTATCAAACCACTGTGAATGCTTTTCTTTATGCCTCAACGATTATATTTTTCAGAAGCCCGTGAGAAATCAGTGGAGTGATATTTTTGCCATATAGCCCACCCCTATGTAAAGCTGGTATTTATTACAAGGCTTGTTGTAAACAAATCAAAGAAAGACTAAAGAAGAGAAAGAAATGAGAAGATCTCTTTCTGGAACACACCTGTGTGAACTGTACTGCAATGTAGGTCTAGGAGAAAAAGTGCTTAGCTTGCTCTGTGGTTATAATTAGGCTTATGATGTGGTGAGACCTTTATTTGGAAAATCACTGTCAAGAGTGAATTTCCCTGCAGAAGAAGGATTTATGCTCAGTGTCTGCATGCATAAGTGTGTGGCTAGCTCCCGGCTCATAAATAAACTTTGTAAGCCTGTATTTAATGAGTAAGAGGGTTTCAAGAAAAACGGAGGAAGTTAAAACCTGCTTTAACTAGTCCCAAGTCGATCATCACTTTACAGCTGCTCGAGTTCTTCTTTAACGACTACTTTCACTCTCTCTGTTAGAAGTAAGTGTAAAAATGTCGGCCAAGCCTTGTATTTCTGAACCTCAAATGAACGTCATATCTCCATTTTAAGAACTGCATTTGCATGATTTGTTGCATTGGATGTTTCAACCAAATGGGGCTTGTTTTTTCCATCTCTCTTTTCATCTGCCTGGATGTGCTTATCCACATTGGAGATTTGGAGACCTCTCTGATGGAAATGTGGAATTGCATGCAACATGTGGAAGATCATTTTATAACAGGGGCTTTACTTCGGACTCATGCTCTGAGCATGTTGAAAGAGCAATTAAAGAGAACCAAGTCAAAACATGGTGAAGGACTCACGTCAGAGGATGTGAATGAATCATCTACTATTGTCACCATAATCTTTATCAGTATAATGATGATTTTACATTACACATCAAGCTGGAACCTTTTTGAGCCGGTGTATGTGTGTGTGTACCCCCCATGAAATATGACCCGACACTTTACTCAGAAATGCTACATCTGTTGTTGGGAAGGAAGTACAGTTCCTTGGAAAAGCTTTCAGTTTGCATTAATATGAAGGTCTTTAGACTCTCACATCTCATTTACAAAAACGGTTCTTTACAGAAGATTCCACCGAAAGGTTCTTGAGGCATCCAAAAATGTTTTTTTCTATGGCCTTGCTACTAGGCTGGGCTGTTTGAATGGTATCTAGTGAATCCAGCTCATACACATTCCCATACACTTCCACAGACACACACTCACACACCCTGGTTTACGAGCAGCAGTAGAACATAGAACAGCTGGATACAGTCTAATCCTGGGTGAAGCACTTTGTCCCTGACTGTTAAAAACGCAACTTCTCAAGAGCGAGGGATCCGTCAGGGTGGGCTGTTAACTGAGGGAAGGAAGTGGTTTCCTTCAGTTTTTTATGATTTCATTATGGCGCTCCATACTGTGTCAGCTGTGATTTCAGGGTGGTGTAGATTCGCTCATTTAGAATTACAGAGATGCTTATTGTTCAGTAACTACATGTCAGTAACTACATTTTTGGCATTTTTTGAATTATTTTACACAATTAAAAACAGCTTTTAAATTGTGTCAGTCTTAACTGAGCATTAAACATTTAATTAAGATTTCTTTAAATTTCTTAATTGAACAGTTGCAGTGTCTGCTGTAACACTGCTGTGTTTGAGATGCAAAGTTTTGTTCTTTCAGCTGTGTTTATGAATTGAAAACTGAAGACTGATGTGGTCTGTGGATATAAATCAATTAATCAGTGTTGTTGCCATTATACATTTACTTATTTTATTCCTTTTTCATTCAATATTATCATTTATGAGTTATCATCTCTGTATTATGGATCAATGCTGTACTGTTCAAAAGACCACACTTCATTTATCTTATTTCCTTTCAATTACCATTACATGCAAGTTATTTATTTTTCAGCTTTAGGAACAAAACAGGAAACCATATATGTTATTTGTTAAAAATATATTTAACATATAATATATTTATAATATCATATATCATATATCATATTATAGTGTCCAATCTTTGTCTAAAAGTCCAGCTTCCATTCATTTTGTGAGACTTGCTTTTAGCTTTTTAAGTCTTCCTGTGCCTCCAAAGTGTAGTCTTGTAATTTGAGTAATCCCAACACGTTCAGTGATGTTGAGGTCTGGACTTTGGGGTGGTTGGTCCATTGTTCTGAAAACACCAGCAGCTTCTTTCTCTAATTTGTGAAATCTCCTTAAAGTTTTCTAATGCAGGTAGATTATCTTACGATTAATCTCTTCAGAAATATGTCTTATGATAGATGTTGTCTCATTTAATGGCCTGTTTGACAAAAAAGTAAATAAATGACTTTTGCACAGTACTGTTTATGACAGCCATTTAGTTTATGACAGGTATTTCCAGACACAGTGCACATGCCTTAAAGGAATATTCTCAGAATTTACTCACATGAGTAAATTAATAAGACCAAAACATATCAACACAATTACAGCCAAAAGCAATTAAACTGAAGGACATAGTTGTACTGATGTAATTAAATATTTTATACTTATACTGAACACAGAGTTCAGTGCAATATAAACATTACTAGGCCATCCCTCCCAATAACCAGACAAAACAATTAGTGCGCAACCTCAAGAAGAAGGAAATGACGATCCAGCAGGAAGATGAAATAAAGCATTTTATATGGAATCAAGTTCTTCTGGTTAGGAAGTAGATTTTCTGGAGATAAAAGTTTTGGGGTTTTTTTTGGCAAATGTACACATGTAGCAGGTTTATACAAGATCTCAAGATCTCTGTTCTGATTGACTGCCCTGTATTGTGCTTGAGAAAACAGTCCTAGCTGAAACACTTCAATGAAAATAGGTTGCGCTTAATTGTTTTAGGTCGCATTCAAAACAGCCTGTTTTTTTTTTTGTAGCGTAGTTTCCATATGTGGACTTCATGGACTGACAGTGAATAGTACATTTTGAAGCATTTCAATATTAGCACTCACTTTTGTTTTGGCAGTGTCGGAGCTGAAAGGTAGTTTGGACTCTAAGCTATTTGTACTAGCTAGGATATATTCTCTGAGTGGACAGCAAAGCACTTTTGTAAGTGTCTCTGGATAAAAGTGCTGTAAATAAAAATTAAATTGTACGATTTTTACCTCTATGCTTTTTACGTGCTTAGTGGTGCATGGCGCTCCAGAAATACAAAATTCAGTATGAGCAGGGATGCTCACATATAATAAATAAGCAAAAATATAGCTGCTAAAATCAGTTTTAAATTCAATTTTCAAATTTAGTTTTTGTAAATGTACACTCTCGAATCATTAAAACTACCACTGACATAAACCAAGGTAAGCAATTCAATACAACAAATAGCCTGTATATAAATACATGTATATAATATAGAAGAATATCAATAAGGGAAGACAGCCATTCCTAATTATTTCATTCAAAAACATATAAGATTAAATGTATTCATTTTATCGTTTACTTTGGTCTCAGTAATAGTGTCAATGATCATGTAAAGAGTCATGTGACACTATGCACTAATTTGGAAAGACATTGAGTTCAGGATGAGCCAAAACACAGTCAAAATAAATAAAATGAAAATGACTTAAGCAGCTAGAATCTCTTGCTTATTTAATTGTTGATTGTTGACGTTTTGAAGCATTAACAATGTTTATGTTCAGAGTCAGATTTCTATTCAGCTTTCCATAACATTTAAAAGAATGTTTTCTGAGGCTTATTTATAATCTTAAAAGCCTCACTCAGAAAACCCTGGCAGGACTATGAAGCAGTCAGAGAGTGTTATCAGATAGTGAGACGTCACGGAACTATGACGTTTTGGCTCGCCATTACAAGGAGGAAATTCTCACTGTTTAAATCTGACCTCTCCTGTCTCATGCAGTTGTTTAGGCTTGTAGTCAATACTGCAAATTAGAGATAACCCCTGTCTCTCTACCGCCACCACCTCCTCCCGCCACACGCCCCCATACACACTGAGCAGCCTCACAGCGGAACTGAAGCTGGTAGCTGATTTTCCCAGCAGATAGCAAAGGCAGGAGGCAATTAGAGACAGCCCGTAAACAACCACTAACTGAACATACACGGTCGTGTGCAAAGGTTTGAACACCACTGCTCAAATGACATGTTCTGTTGAAGTGAAAATAAGTTAGCGGTTTTTAGTGCACAGGTTTTATTTATTTGCTGTGCTTAACACTTTGGAAAAAATAGAGCACAAAATATCATTATATTGCCTTTTTAGAGGTTACACTTGATGTTTGCACAATAACAAATAAACAGTCATTATAATGCACAAGTACGTTCTCTGTAGAGCATGTGGCTATGTGATCAGAGGCATCCAGACTACTGCACACAACACTATTTCACCGTTAAAGTACTGTTTATAATAAAACACGAGCCATTGTAACACTTAGCTTTTGAGTGGCTTATAGCTCATAAAACAGCAGCAAAATGCAAAATATAAATATTTAAGTTACATAATATACTGTATATAAACTACACCAGTGTTTGATAAATAAATAATTATTATTATTATTATTATTATTATTATTGCAATAAACAAAAATTATAATCAAAACAATCAGCAGTCTTGAAGAACCTTCATGTGTGATTTTTTTTTTTCTTAGAATATTTTTTTGATAACTTTTGTTGACAGAAGCCATTCGTTTGCATTGGTCTTAAGGGCTAAACATTCAGAATTAATCAAGCAATCTAAAATGGTGAAATTAACAAAAATTACCAGAATGTGAAGCATAACAGTTTTGACGGTATATCACAAATGTGACGGTATAGATAGACATTTGTGTGTGTGTGTGTGTGTGTGTGTGTGTTGAGATATCTACTGAAGTTAGCACGCTTACCAGCTATACCCAACCTGTTCTGTCTTGTAATACCAATTTAACCTCAAAAGGTGATATTGAGTCACAACAGCGTCAAGTCAAATCAGTCCAACATGAGAGAATGACGAAGTAGTGCTGCTACCCCTATGCCGTGTTCTAACTATAGTTGTGTTGAGGGTTCTGCTCCCGGTTAGGTCATTTAAGGGCAGGTAGCCAATGAAAGGAGGAAATGTCCCGAGGGCTGAAGCTCTTGGCAAGCAACCATTATAATGACTGCCGCTGTCCAGCAAGAATCTAAGTCTGGCAGCAAACAAAAGAAGTGATGTAAAAACAACTTAGAAAAACAACACACGTCATTTGACCAGAAGTTTTGCGTACAGCTGTATGTTACAGATGAGTAAGGTCGGAAGGTCATTATCGAGGGATATTGCTCATAGATCCCTTCTCAGCCAAGCACACTACAAAAACGAGCTCAGTCGATCTGCATGTACAGTATTTTAATCATTTTGAAATGGCTTTGAACTGGAACAATCCAATGACCAATGATAATTAATCTTTGTGTTTGGATGCTGTAGATAAGCTTCTTTTCCTCGTCTTGTGTATTTCCTGTACATCTGTCTTTCTCCATCTCTCTGTTCCCAGCTACTGGAATGCAAAACACACACACATACGCTGTCATTAAGGCTGAGGTAGTGTCTCCCATGATCTGATGACACAGCTCCTTTGGGCTTGTACTCTGAGACCTAAACGTTATGTGCTCATTGCCCCCCCTCATAATTACTTTAATATGCCCCCAGAGACTAAATCTCTTCAAAAGTCAAGGCCCGATTTATAGCACTGCTCATAATGCTCAATGTGTTTTTAACATCAGGGACAGCTGCTTCGTATTAATCCAGTATTTCATAATGCCGTCATTTCTGGTCTGTAGCTGTATATGCTTGTGCCTAAACAAGCAAACAAACACCCCCTTCACTTGTTTGTGTAGTTTTTACAGCTCCTCCGCTTGTTGCGTTTCCAGCTGACGCTTAATTGCTTCCCGCAGTCTTCTTCCATCTGCCTCTGCAATGACAAGCCTGTGTGCTCCAGAGTACACTTACAGTTGCAGAGTGCACTTAACCTGATTCCATGTTTACATGAGCTGTTTTTAAGGCTTTTAAGGTGGTTTCTAAGCAGATAATGAAGGAGAGCCGGGATAATTGAAAGGGAACCCATCTCTATGATGGGAGCTCATCTAAGAGAGCGATGCAAGTAGGACAGTGCTGTGTTTCAACTAACTTAGCAAGGAGGGTACTTGTGCAAAGTGCTTTTGTTTTTGTAGGAGAGGGAGAAAACAAACTAGAACATAAAATGTGAAATACAAAGTAGCACTTTGAGGAACATTTGAACAGAGCAAAATATTTATGGGTCTATATATAACTACATAATATAACTACATGAATTTTTGTGGAACCTCTGAGTAACCACAATTTTCTCGTTCCTCAATTTGCGTAGGTCTTTAAAGAGGGAAACTCGATGTTTTCAGAAAATGTTCTGAAAACTTCTTCTGGAGAAAGTTAAAGGTAGCAATGTAGGAACTGTAGCTTTTCTGCAAACTTAGAGTTTGCATAGTTATTGGAGGAGCCTGTCCAAAACTGCTACCAGTTGATCCATGTTCATTTTGTATATATAGTTATAGTTTTAAATTGACATTAACATGCAGTAGAATTAAAGATTTACAAAAATAGTTACCATCATATAATGAAAACTAATAATATATAATTTTTTATAAGGCTTAAATGTTGTGGTTTTGCCTAGTAACCTTTGAATATGTGCTAAAAAAAAATGGTGGTTATCCAGAACCAGTAACCGCAGTGCAGTCAGGATGAACACATAACATGGAGAAATGGTGATATATGTAGTGCTTATAAGATAACATTGTGTTTGTTTGTGTGTTTGTTTATATAAAACTTGAGCTATTTCACACAGGTAAGTATATACACAGTATATACCAGTGGTCTCCAACTATGGTCTTGGTGATCTACATTTTTGCAGAGCCTAGTTCCAACCATAATTTGTCACATTGGCTCCAGCTATTCACCCTCTGTTCCAAGTCCTTGATTGGCTGGATCAGATGTATTAGAGTTTAGTAAGGGACATGGGAGCTTACTGGATACAGGTTGTAACTAAACTCTGCAGGAAAGTAGCTCTCCAGGAGGAGAACTGGAGGACATGATGAAACGTACTGCACCAAATGGGGCTGTTTATTAACCAAATAACTGATTTGATCGCAAAAATATAAAAAAGAAAATAAACAATGCAAGTGATATAGTCAACACCACTTAAATCACAGTGGTTACTCAGAGAAACCACCTCAGAAATATGCTAGTAACCCTTAGAATTCTAGGGTTAATGAGAGTGAATTAATTACATTAATTAAATATGCCATCTTCTAACCTGCTTATGCTTCTGGGTCGCACGGGGTGATGGAGCTTATCTCAGCACTCATTGGGCGGAAGGCAGGAAACACCCTGGACAGGCACAATTAATTACATTTAGATTTAATTTTAAAAACACAGATAAAAAGTATACCAAAAGCTTATAAAAGAAACAGGAAGAGTTTTGTAATTCCATGTTAACCTGTACTGAAACAAAAATAATGTAAAAACAAAATTTATAAAGCTTTTTTCTAAATACATGGTCATTACAGGTACGTTTGATGACTGAAACACTCTAATGTTAGAACAGGGGAAATTTAAGACTAGGAATATTGTTATATATATTTATGAGAACTCTCGTGCGAAAGAACAAGGCTGACAACTATAACTGAAAGCCTGTGACCTTCGATCCCTGTTTTGAAAACCAGCACGCGTCTGTGGCAATCCGTTGTCAAAAAACACTGTTCATCAGTGCATCCATAAATGCAAGTTAAGACTGTACTATGCACAGCCGAAGCCATATGTCTACAAAACCAAAGAGGCTGCCAACGTCTCTGGGCTCAAGCTCATCCAAAATGGACAGATGCACAGTTTTGCGGCATGTCACGAGTCAGGTTGGTTATAGAAATAAAACTAGAATGATTTCACCAAACAGTTTTTGTTAGCAGGAAAGGTGGTATATCACTTGTACTAGTTTCCCTGAAATTAATTTACTAATCACTCTCCCAACTTGTAGATGGAATTAAAGTTTGTATATTCTGTATTGGCAGGGTTTTGTACAAGACTTTACAACAACTTTCTCAAATCATAATAAATATCATCAGAGGTACCCAAACATTTACATACAACTGCAATCAGTTCTCTATACTAATATGAGCTAAACCAGGTTCACAGTATCTTCACTAATGACACAAAAGTGAAATAAGGCATGTAAGTTATCTCAGTGGGGTTAAATAGTAGCTTCTTTTTTAACTTGTATAACATCTTATTCCAAACTTTGGCTGCTACACTTAATTTGTAACTTAATCAGTTTTAATTTACTTGCTATATATTCTATTTCTACATATATATACTTATATACATATACTTCCCTACCAGCTAGGAGACCAACTTCCTCAGCTGTTTCCTATCTGAGGCCTATTCCTGCCAGATGTGGCACAGATCTCTAGGGGAGCATCCTGTGGCACTGCGGCCAACCTAAGCATCAGACGCACAGGGGTGTGCCGTCTAGATTGGTTCCTCTGATTATAAAGGAAGAAAAATAAGGCTATTATTGCACATCAGGGTACCGTATTTAAATGAAGCAGATGAAGAGGCACCTTAGGTAGGACGGATGGATGTACTGTAGACTGTGTAACTGTAATTTGGAATGCCTGCATAATTGGTTTTATTAACTTTATGGGAACCGCTTATTTTTGTAACAACAAGGAATCATGAGAAAACATTTTGGTGTTTTGGGGGACATGTATTTTTTGGGGATATGCATTTTTGTATGTATGTATGTAAGTAATTATTTGTTTACTGACTGAAATAGAGATTTGCACTTGGTTCAGGAATGTAGTTTTGATTGCAGAGGTAATGGTTAGAATTATGAATTGTTGAAAAACAAACCCAAAAGACTGGTACGGAACCTTTATGTTGAATCTTGAGGATTTATTAGGGGTGGGAAATATTTATACATAGTTACAACATTTTTATAGTTATTGTGATAAATTAGGTCACAATACATTGAGTGATAGTGTGTGTGTGTATATATATATGTATGTATACACTTTTTTTGACTGTCCACCCTAGGTTCTCTAAAAGTACTTCACTTTGTTTGCACATCATTTACAAAAAGGGTTCTGCAAAGAACAATCCACTGAAAAACAATGACCAATAATGTTCCGCTATAGGACTGTTTGTAGCCTGGTCATTCTACCATTGCAGGTGCATGTAGTAATGTTAATATGTACAGTCATACACAAAAGTTGGAATATTCAGGGTCAATTGATTGTCACCTAGAAAATCAACAACGCGTCCAGTGTGAACAGGGGCAACCAAACTTTTGTACATCAGTAAAGTTGTAATCACCACTTCAAAGTCACACTGTGTGTAGAACTTCACAAATATTGTCTGTTTTCTTAATTTTATTTCTATCACCTTAGTGATAAACTCCAAAAAATCTTTGCTAAGTACTTTGCTAAGTACATAGCACAATACTTTTCGGAATCTGTGGACATAGTTTTTCATGCACAGCATGACCAAAAATCACTAAAATACAAAAAAGAAAGAATAAAATAGAAGAATCATAAAAGTTTTAATGTTGCTTATTTTATGAATAGAACTAAGAAAAAAAATCTTCTTCTTATTCTTATGCTGAGCTCATTTTCATGGCTTAAAAGGTCTGGACACCCTTTGCAACCACAATGGTTGAATGACCCAGCCACAGTAATATACAAATAGGCCATAGAGATGATACAAATATGTATGCTGGGTTAATGGGGCATGGTTTATTGTCACCTTGTTTGTTTTCCTTCTGTGGGCAATCAGTAGGCAAATCTGGTTTATCTAGAGGTTAAAATCCCTGAAGGTTCTTTCAACTGTGGCTACCTAAAAGAGACACTAGGTGATCTTATTCTGTACACTAGCCCAAATCCCCAGGGTCAGCATTCACAAAGCATCTAGGGCTGTTGATCTAGGCTCAGATTCCCTCTCTGGTCACAGTGATCTTAGTCACAGATACAGCTACTGATCCAAGATCAGATCTGCACTGAGATGTTCTGTGAATAGCTGCTGTGTTGAGCACTGAACTCAATAGCTCTTTTAGGACATCTGCAGTTACAGCAGTGTATAAAGCTGCCTTTTTAACAAGCTATTAAGCCATTATTTATTCAGACTACTGTCCACTGATGGCCTGGTTCTGTTTAACTGCATATTCATTTTGCAGGCCACCTACTTGGCTACTGGCTACTAAATAGAGAGCTAGCCATACAGCCAGGCCTCATGCTGATAAACACATCTGTGCAGCACTGCTGCAGGCTAGCATTCTTGACCCAGATGCTAGCTGCTAACACTACAGAAGGTGTGATCAAAACAAACAGCACAGTCAGTTTGCAAGCCTCTGTATCTTGCTAGCAGCTGCAGATGTGTCTCGATAAAGCCTAACAGTTCTAACAGACTAAGCGTTAAAGGTAGATAGGTAATAAGAGGCTATTGCAATAAAGGTAGAAACAAGCTAGCCGAAGTTTTATCGTGGGCCTTTGTAGCTTTGAAGATGAAGGGGTGGGACGGGTGACTGAGAGGGCTTTTTTCAGGGCTGGCGGTGTCCAAACTATTTGCTGATTACAAGCCAGCGCTCCGAAATGTAAACATGATGTCAGCGGACAAGGCTAGCTCCACTATGGGTTCCATTAGCTTGATTACACGGAATTAAACACGCACTTAGCCGTGTGTACTCGCACGCGGCCAAACAGCGCTAGCTCTTGAGACTAGCAGGGCAGAGAACGAAAACATGAACTCATTTACCATGAGATTGTGAAACTGAACTGTCTAGTCTCGTCTGGACACACACCCTTTTTTAAACACATGCCGTGCATATGCTGCTAAAAGAAAAAACCCAAGCTTTTGATTGGCCCAAACAGGAAGGGGACGCATAAATCCACTTTATTTACACCCCTAATGACTTGCTCGAATGTATGCTATACTATGATGAACACCATCTTTATTACAGATATTAAAACATGCTTTCCATTAACATTAGCTGTTATGCTTTTCAAACACTTGCTGTGTTCAAAGCCGTTAGAAAAAAAGGATATACAGCATTATGGAATGAAACTCTTCAAGTATCCAGACACCACAAATCAGTGGCATTAGTGCTTTGCAAAGTCGTTGTTGGCAGTTGCAGCTTCGAGACATCTATGGTAAGAAGAAGTCTGCTTTTCGTAACATGGCAGTTCAGTTTTGATCCATTCCTATTGGCAAATCGTCTTCAATTCCCCAACTAGTTATAGTAGGTAGCATTATATGATTAACACTCCTGCACCAACCAGTGAACCGCATTACATGACATGTTTATATGGTACATGACATGACAGGATCCATGGTTTCTTCTGTGATCTCAACTACGATTTCTCTCCTTCTCATGAAGCTAAGAGGAGGTCTCACACAGTAATATGATTCATATTGGAGCTCTGCATTACCCTCATGGCAATGACATGCTGGTTAACCTCAGAGCTGGAAGAAAGAAAGGAGAGGAGACAGCTTGCCACAACCAAAGCACCAGGCCAGACCAACCAGGAGCTAATCTGTTACACATGCTCATCATGGAAATAATGAGACAATGCTAGAACTTTATTTGCATTTGACTTTGGTAGTAGAAGACCTCTATGGTTTATTTTATTTAGATAATCTCATCATAAAGTATGAGATTTTAGGGCTTCTTCGTGGGCCATTTTAAGCATCAGTAATCCCTCTGGAATATAAATATGGTAACTTTCCAGAGCTGCATTCCATAGCTGATGATGTACTGCTAAGGGGATACAGCTACACTCTTAATATTAAGGATTTATATTAAAAAGAGTTCTTTGCGGTGAGGACATAGAAAGATCACTTTTGGTTCTTTTAGAGAGGCTTTAAGGGTGTGGTTCATTAAAGAATTGATGATGTAAACTTTATCGTGAAAAAGAATATTAATATAATGCTGTATTCCAATTAAAGCTTTACTTGAACCCTGCTACATGATAGTGTATAAGTATACAATAATCCAATAATCTGAAGAGAATCTGATTTTGTCAGTAATCCGTTCACTGTGTTTACATGCTCTTGGACAATCCGATAATGGGGAAAGTCAGTGGTCTGTATGAGACAGGCAATCAAATTTCTGCCTTGCAACCAGTCAATAAACCTTACAAAATAACATAAAACTCATTGAGTCACTTTGTAAGGTGGCCGAGAAGTGCAAAACAAATGACCATTTCAGAGAACAAAATGACAAAAATAAAAAAATTACAAACAAAAAAAATACCTTTAAGAAAACAAAATTATAAAATAAAAAAAAACTGCAACATTTCAAAAAACAAAATTACAAAAGTAAAAACAAATTTACAAGACGTGAAACACTTTCACCAGTACCAGAACAGTTTTACAAACTGTGAATTCTCATGGAAAGGGTAGGTCTAACACACAGGAAGTACTTTGTCAATCAACCTTATCAATCAAACTGTTTCGAAGAAAGAGACAAACAGGCGACCACTTAAACCTAACAGTCTAAACCACTTGGAGTTGGAAATGTTTACGAAAGTAAGTGTGCTGTAATGCTAGCTATAGTGGATAACCAGTGGTTTATAATCAACTCCAAGTGGTTTAGACGTTGCCTGTTTGTCTCTTTTGTCCATCTGCTCTTTTAAAAAGTCTAAAGACCTTCCACACGAAAAACAAAAGCATGCCAGCTGGCTAAAATGCATGCCACAAAATGGACAAAACATGCTTTAGCGTTGTCACCACTCCACTCACTCTACCACCGCAAAACAGTTTGATTGACAAGGGTCACAACAAGCACTTCCTGTGTGTTAGACCTACCCTTTCTGTCAGAATTCACAGTTTGTAAAATTGTTTCGGTACTGGAAAAAGTGTTTTGTGTCTTGTAAATTTGTTTTTACTTTTGTAATTTTGTTTTCTGAAATGTATTTTTTTATGTAAAATTGACATTTTCTTGAATGTAAAATTTATTTCCTTGAATGTAATTTTTGTTTTTGTAAATTTGTTTTTTTTTTTTGTATTTTTTTTTTATGAAATGTTAATTTGTTTTGCATTTCTCAGCCACCATAACTTTGCCTGAAAATGTGAACATACACCATTCTGAAGATGAATATTCTTTTGAAATCCTTCATTTTTTTTCAAGCACATATTTAGTTTCCGAGTTGCCCCAAAAGTGTTTTGTAGCTACCTTGTGGCTGCTATGTTAAATGCTATTTGCACTTGTTTTTGCACTTGAACAATGAAAGAAATCAGAGTAAGAGTATGGACACACACAGACTAAGAAATTTGACCTGAGCTACTGAGCTAAAGTCCATCTTTCTTTATCAGCTTTTTTTATCCGATCTAAGAAACTGGAGTATGCTGTTTGAGTATGCTATATAGAGTCTTCCATAGAGACAGTAAACTGTTGGTGTCCATGGTGATACAGTTTTCCCACAGCATGGGAGGCCCATGGCCTTCAGTGCATTTGTTGAGCCCTGTGGCTTTGGGCAGCCACTGCTCTAAGAACAGCTTCCTGCGCTTAGAATGTACCTTCAGTCGACCCAACAGACAAGGCAAACACGGTCTCAGATCAGCATCAGCAGGACCTCAGAGAGATCATTCATAAAACCTGCAGAGGAAGTCCCTCAGGAAACGACTGCTAAGAGATTATTGGGGTTTTGAGGTTTTCTCTTTAAACCAGCCAGATGTATTTCTTCTGGCTGCTCATGCTCCCTTACGTTCATTTCACAAGGGTGACTTTTTAATAAAGCAAATGTCCGTGTTTATGTAATTTCAAGGTTTTGGATTATTAAAAGAAGACTGAAGAACTCAGGGCTGACCTCTTCAGAGAGATGTTTGCTGGATGTGTATTAATAAAAGAAATGATCTATTTTTCCTTGTAACAGCAAAAATGCAAAACACATGGCAAAGGTTTGATCTTTGCTCATGCGGACAACCGTGACACATTTGAAGTGGCTCTGCAGCCACTTTTAATAAAACATTTTTATTCTGATTTCAGTTTGAGTATGCCATGGTCTAAAACTTTGCAGACGGTTTAATGGAGGCTCAGATCATGCAGAGTTTATCTCCATAGATTTTTAGAAAACATTTTGCTGTTTCAGCCTCGAGTCGTTTAATGACTAATGTTTTTTGCTATTGGAACTGATACTTCGGTCACAGTTATTACATGTAAAATATAAATGATGTAATGTACGTTTGGTCAAATTAAATCAAATGTGATAAAAGGGTACATACATATGTAGTAATATAAGGGCCCTTAAATATTCTTAATATTTAAAACATCATTACAAAGCGCCATTGCAAAGTAATTTAACTTTTACAGCAGAGATTTAGTTAGTGCCCCACATACTGTATCAGTTTTATGAAAGATTTTAAGAACCTTTAAGAACTGTATCTTTTAGTTTGAAAACATCTTTTAATGTAATTATTTGGTGTTCTTAAATAATTATCTCTTTGTTATTAATGGTAACACTTTTCTACGAAGACTGTATTCATAAGCCATTAGAAATGCATTATAACTTTGGTATAGGTAACAGTGCTTTGTATGCATATTTATAAATTCTATAAATGTGTTTTAATAAATTATTCTCTGATGACTAAATCAAATATAAATATGTAGTAACAAATACCACGTTGCATTATAATTCCTTTTAAATAGATGATGACCTGTATAAACTTATAAAGCACCTATAATACTCATGAACTATTAAAAAAGCACAATGAACATTGTAAAATGTCACCAATGAGTCCTTCAGGTAAAGTGATCAATATTTGATGGTATTATTGCATATAAATAAATAATGACCAAGTTACTATGAACTTACTTTTGTAATCTGAGATGAAAACTTTTATTCCAAGCTAATTCCAAAAGCATGTGCCCATTTTTGCATTTTAAAAGTTTCAATTCCGCTTTCAGACTTCAGTTTCTTTAAGAAATAACAAATGAAATATCAGTTTATTTAATTTCCAAATGACAGCATTTTAAATGTTAATTTTCTTATAATTACATTTTCTGATAATTGTTAATGAGTCCTACAGGTGCTTTATAATAATGAAGAGGTCATTTTTCTATACACGCATCATTGAAGACTTCATTATAATACATTTTTAGAGGCTTATGAGGCATTATTACTGTTTAAAAGTATCCTTACAAAACATTGTTAGGATACAGGCTTCATTGAAAGTGTTACACAAATATATGTCACTTTAGTCAACCACACCTTGCATCAACACAGTGTCAATTATTTAATAAAGCATCTTACTAATACAAGCTTTTCTTAAATACACAGTTATTGTTTATTTAAATGTTATTCAGTGCTGATGCATTGTGTCATAAAGTGCATGTAAGCAGCCTTCATATAAAGTGTTACCAAAAATATTTACTGTATATTTTCCACCTTACTGTAAGGCAGTGTTCATGGGGATATTTGACATCTACAAAAGCCTTTCATGACAACAGACTAAAACCTATAAACATTTTCAAGCACAAACAATTTCTATATGTACCATTCTTAATAAAGATTGAATATACCAACCTTGATGTCAAACTGACATAACATCTTTGTCAGGTGGCCATAAATTGGTTTCTGGGGTGAAATGGCATAGCAGGTTATGACAACATATGCTACAAAGCCAGTTATGTCACACAACATAGTGCCGGAAATGTAGTCAGTTATCCATTTGGGCTTTTGTTGGTCTTGTAGCCTTATGAACACTGCCTTGCAGTGTTGCCATAATGTTGTATAATAAACATCAACATGTTTATGCTTTTTTGACTGAACATATATTACTCTACCAATTCATATTTGTAGGAATCTAATGCCCCGTACTTTGGAAGGACAAATCACCATGGAGAAGACCCCCAGCTACTTTGTAACGCGAGAAGCCCCTGCTCGTGTCTTCGCCATGGGTCGTCACACCAAACTCATCGTGGTGGTCCGAGACCCCGTCACCAGGGCCGTTTCAGACTACACGCAGACTCTATCCAAAAACCCAGGACTGCCCTCCTTTCAGAACCTGGTCTTCAAGAACTCTACCACAGGTTTGATAGACACGTCGTGGAGTGCCGTGCGGATCGGCATCTACGCCAAGCACCTGGAGAACTGGCTCCGGTATTTTCCACTCTCACGGTTACTCTTTGTCAGTGGAGAAAGACTCGTAACGGACCCGGCAGGTGAGATGGGGAGAGTGCAGGACTTTCTGGGATTGAAGAGGGTGGTCACCAACAAGCACTTCTACTTCAACCAGACTAAAGGCTTTCCCTGCTTAAAGAAGCCTGAAGGAAGCAGTAGGCCGAGGTGTCTGGGCAAATCTAAAGGAAGAGCTCACCCTCAAATACCATCCGAAGTGCTGCTGAGGCTCAGAGACTTCTATAGACCCTTCAATCTGAAGTTCTATCAGATGACGGGTCAGGACTTTGGCTGGGAATGAAATGTCAAACCAGTCTCGACTTGTCGCTATCAATTCTATCAGTAAAAGAGTAATCTACACTCTCAAAAACAAATAACTGATGTAGAATCTTTACCTTATATAGAGGTTCTCAAAATGTTCTCAAAAAATTCCAAATTTTCCATCACTTTTTTTTACTTAATTAAATTATTAAAATGTAAACAAAGTCATTCAGAGTGGTTTGATGTGAAATGCGTTATTTAAGAGAAACTTCAGAATTGTTTTGGTGATGACATCTGAACCGATGTCTCTAAAAGGTCCTTCACAAAAAGTTATTGCACAAAATCTGAGGTGATTCTTGATGAAAATACAATCAATCCATTCAGCGCGTTTACATGTACTTGTGTAATCAGATAATGGCATAACAAAAGATATGATGAACATAATTTAAAACTCAAACTTCATGCCTTTTTTTTACTTTAGCAGATAATATAAACAGACATCTAGAATAAATAAGAATATTTAATTCCTTCATTTTGCTAAGCATTGTAGTTGCTTTCAGTGTTGCAACAAAAGAGTTTTGTTGCCATTTCACAGTTGCTGTCTTAAAAGCTTCTTGCTATTTTTTTGTTGCGGCACATGTGGACCCTGTGAAAAATGAAAGAGTAAGAGTACACATCCACTGAAAAACCTAATATTGAGCCAAAATCCAGCTACCTTTATCAGATTATAAAATACATGACTACTTGAATAATCAACAATTGCAGAAATCTGATTATGACTGGATTATTAATTGCATGTAAACACAGAATTCCATCCATGGCGGACTGGTACCACTATTTTACTATCAACATTACATATAAATACTCAGAAGACACATGGTGGTTTTGGATAGTAAATAAAATGCCTGTATTTGTGTTGTAGACATCATGATTTATAGTCCTTATTACCACCACTGTAAATAAATTACATTTGAGAAGATTTGAAATTACAATGAACGATTTCACATCAAACCACCCTGCAGACATTTAGAAAAGGCAGTGAAAAAGTTTTTTTAGGGAAGCAGCAGTGAATCTCCTATAGCAGCACTCCTAAGAACCTTTTCTGGCACCTTTTGGACAAATAAAATACAATAATAGTAATGAAAATAAAAAAATAAAACAATAGTAATAAAATTCTTTTAAAAAGGCCAAAAAATAATGACCTATAAAATAAATACAAATGAGTGTGCTCATTAAGCTCTGTATCTCACTGTAGGAGAAATTAAAATATGCAAACTGGCAATTATTCATTGTCATTGAGAAAGTAAACATTTAACTAGTGTTTTTAGGTGGGTAATTCAGTTTAAACCAGTAATCAGATCATGTGGGAGTGCTGGGTGTTGCAGGTCTCATTTTGCCGTTCTAGTCCGTTGATCACCAATGTTGATGCCACACCAGAAGCTATTATGTTTATGCTGTTTTATGATGACTGATAAGTCGTATGTTGATGTTGTTATTACAGTATTCTAGCCAAGTTCTTTGGAGATTAGTGACAAAGTGCAGCAATCTTATGGTTGTTTGACTGGGCAATACAAGTCAAACACAGTCCTCAGTGAAACTGAAAGTCTTTTTTCTCTCTGACTTTGTTTAAAGCAAAGCAATGCTCCAGAATTTTTCATCTTCATCTTAGTTTGTAGCATCTGTAGAATACAGTTAAGTAGAATGGACAGCAACTTTCATCATGTTTTCCTCTTCCAAGTAAAATAACAGAATGAAAAGACTCAAAACTCCCAATTGCCCATTGGCTTCAGTTATGAGATTATAATATTGTTGGCTTGTCTTATAAGATTACACTGTTGTATTCGTCCTGACAGGTTCACCCTTTGAATTAGTATAACATATTGCTGCTGTCAGAACAAAACATTGCATCTCTAAAATGAAAACTTTAGAGGAGAAGGAAAAACACACTTTATTTTTTATTTTTTAAGTCTGTGTAACCAGACCCAAGTAATTATGGACCATTTAGTCCGTTCATCATCAAATTTACACACTAATGTAAATGGCAACAGACATTTTCAAATAATGTCAAAAACTGAAAAACGACTAAAATGGAGATATGAGGTCAAATTCAGACAGCAGCAATATACAGATCTCCTATTACCCATTTGCTTCTATGTTTCATCTTCCCATAAGTGCAAAGGTAAGATGAGACTAGTAGATAATGCTTCTGGGTTAAGTCAGTAACCTACATTGTATATATTTCCCTTTCTAAATTGTGCCATTTGTTAAGGGGAAAATTTAATTTGCAAGCAAGACATTTCTTAAATTAGTGTTCAAGTGCAATTAAAGAATTTAATTAGTTTATTTTATTCATTTGATTGTTGTTCTACCATTCAAACATTCTGTTCTTTTTTTTCTTTACTGCATTTAGCATTTAAAAATTATGATGCCAACTACCACTATTCTCTCTTGGTTAGGTTCAATTGCAGGTACAGAAGCTAGCAGTAGGATAGGTCCCATCTCCTGCCTCATCTCTTGAGATGGTTCTGTCTTCGGTTTGTGGTCTTTAAATGACATGGCTGCTTCTTCTATATCTGACATTTGCCAAAACACTGAACACATTTGGTTCCTATCATCTGACCACTGTTATATAATGAACCTGGAGGAATGAGGGTTGTGCACATTTCACTTATCCTTCTGTAGGCTCTATACTTCTTTTTCTTTGCCTGTTGTATTTCCAGAAAAGAAGCAGACAAAACCATTTTGTGTAGATATATATTTGTTTGCTTTGTAATGCACCAGTGTCCGTGTTTTAATAGCCCAGGAACCCAAACAGATTTTTCTCAGACTCTTTCTAGATACCTGTACCTGCCCAATTAATAGCATTTGAAATAAATAACACACTATAAATGTCATTATTCTGAGCTCTTATTAAATTAGATCTCATAAGAATACAGTGGTAGGATGGACCTTGTATAAGTCAGCTACAGCGACAGTGCAAATTTTTTTTTTTTTTTTTTCCTCAGTGAAATGAAGAAATCAATAACATTTTATTTAGCAACAACACATTGTTGGTTTCAGCTGTTCCTAAGATGGTTCATATTAACAGGAACAGGAAGCTCCATGTTTAAAAAGAAAAAGGAACTTTAGCTCTATTCTGTCACTTGTGTGGAAAATTCAGAAATGGATATATGATGGGATATTCAGACAGTAGCAATATACAAACCTTCTATTACCCATTTGCTTCTATGTTTATCTTCCCATAAGTGCTATGGAAAGATAAGACTAACAGGTAATGTCTCCGGTATTAAAGTCAGTGATCTACTTCACTTGCAACCAAGTCTTAAATTAGTGTTCAAGTGCAATTAAACAATTTAATTTTTTTGTTGTTTGTTTGTTTGTTTGTTGTTCTACCATTCAAATATTCTGTTTTTCCATATTTTCTTTCCTCAGTGAAATAAAGAAATTAATAACCTTTTATTTAGCAATAACTCATTGTTGGTTTCAGCTGTTCCCAAGATGGTTCATCTTAACAGGAACAGGGAGCTCCATGTTGAAGAAGAACTTTAGCTCTTTTCTGGTACTTGTATGGGAAATTTAAAAAATGGATACATGATGTGCACTGTAGCTGACCTATCCAAGGTCTTTCTACCTATTGTTTTGCACTGGTCATCTTGTTGTCTGAGACGTTCATAAAAGGAGTTATGCAGAGGTGGAAGTTACAAGCTGTGCTGACTATGCCTTATATTCATGCAACACTGGCAGACTGCCAGTCTATATTTTGGGTTTATTTGCTGTATTTTTGTTTATTTATATGTAAAGAAAAAAACATATTGTGGAAATTTACCACACGCAATTGTGCCTGTGATTGAGTGGATTTCTCTGATTTTATTTTCCAGGTCCACTACTGATGAAAATGTTCTGAAATCTAATTTATACTGTGTACAGTGCAAGCTGCTGATAAGCTGTTCGAAATAAACATAGCTGACATGTAAGGTTTTAAGCCTGGCTTGTTTTCTTGTTTGCTTTATAGTCAAAGTTTGTTTCAGTTGGTATAGTGTTACATACAGTCATCAAACATATCAAAACCACATACTCACACACTTGGTCACACTTGCTGATGTCATACTAAAAGCTGTTATGTTGTTTACGACATTCATGGTGACTGATAAGTCGTGGCCTTATATTGCTTTTGTTATAAGAGTATTTAGGCCAAACTGTTTGGAGATTAGTGACTTGGATCCAGCAGACAAACCTCAGCAGCAATCTCATGACTGTTTGATTGGGCAATAGAAGTCAAACACAGTCCACAGTGAAACTGAAAGCCCTTCTAAGAGAGTGCAGGTGCTAGACTGGCCTGCTTGCAGTCTGTTGAGAAGCTGGAGTGTTACATCAAGCAAGAAACAGTAAAATTCCACTTTCAGCTACAACAATCGGTGTCCTTAGTTCCCAAATAAGTAAAAATGTTGTTAAAAGGAACGGAATGTAATACAGTGGAATACCCCTATCCCAGCTTTTTTGGAACATGTTGCAGGCACCATATTTATAATACATGTATATATACAAATGCCAATTAAGCAAATTAGTTAAAAGATTACATATGTTGTCCTCCTGTTGTTTTGAATACAGATCATAGTTTAATACACTCTCTACAGACTAACCAGCTATTTTGCCTCTTTCCTGTAAACACTTTTATTGCATGTAATGCCATGTTCTGCCCATCAAACTGAAGGTTATTCTATAATTAAAGGCTCATTATCTGATCTGTATTGAACCTGATGCCACTGTGGATAACAGCTTTGCAGTAATGACGGTACATGACTTTAATTAAATCTTGGATGTACTGAGGGTCCTTCATGTCACACCAACGAAATTATGAAGGAATAGGCTCTTTTCCCCTCTATTAGACATTTGAAAGTGGATCTCTGGATTTTACAGAGTTAATATAAGAAAATAATTACTTCATAAAATAAAACTTTAAAAATTAGATTTCTTTAATAGACAATTTATGTTTAGGATGTCATGGGACTTTTAAGCCTTTAACACATATTATATTATATTATATTATATTATATTATATTATATTATATTATAATTTATTATATTATATTATATTATATTATAAGCACCTAAAGGGCCCCATATCTTGCATTTTATTTTATTTTTTTATGTATTTTATTTTATTTTGCCTGAGATCTAAATATAATGTTGGTTTGGTTTTATGTATTATAAACAGTCATAATTCATTTTACAGGTTTCTATTCTTGTTAACAGCTAGTTTTGTTACTGTGCCTTTAAGAATGGCGTTAGACAAATTACCTCTGGTTTGATTGGTGCCTCATTCAAAAAGCAGTCCATGCTGAAACACTCCTTATAACTTCAGAAGGAATGGGTGGATCTAAACCGCTGTATGCTAAATAAATGAATTGGTTTTATTGACATCACAAACAACGCAATTGTTGCATTGCAAACGTGCAAATACATTTTTGCAGCTTATTTTCCATATACTCACCTTATGAATTGGACAGCCATTGGTACACTGACACAAATATTTACATGCCATATAAAACTGTTATTTCAGAACAATTGCTTTTCCGTGATATGGGCACTTTAACTGTTGCCTCACACAGAGCTTTCAGTAGAAAGAAGGAGCTGGAGCATGCTGAAGGAGCATGCTGAAGGAGAAGGAGCATGCTGAAGGGGGACTGCACTGCACTTTGAGCTAAATTTGAAATTAACGTGGCGAGAGGAAGCTCTCCGATGTGTGAGCAATCAATTTGCAGGGGGTCACTGGAGACCTTTGGCATGGCAATCTTTGACCTGTGACCCTCTGAACAACCCCCACACTGTGTCGTATTAAAGTGTTGACCACCCCAGCAGTCCCGTCTCCTCGGGACGCATTCATTTTACACATCCACTGAGGCCTCATTGAACTACGCTGATCAATAACTGCCTGTTTTAGTTTATAGTCACAGCACCAGGTTCCTACATCTAGCCTGTCCCAGTGGCATCATGATTTAACCCAGGTCAAGTAGAGGCCGCTCTCGCACATCTGTAAAATATTCCCTAACACGAGATTTATATTTCAGTATGCTGCACTGATCACAGACGGCCATGAAGGTGCATATGAAGACATTGGTGGCACAGAAAATGTGGTTTTAGTCTTAATGCCATTATGTATTTTATAATATATATGATACGCATGATATAAAGATAAAAAATATGATATATAACCCAAAAAGAAAAAAATATTTTTTACACAAATGACAAAATGTAGTCATTAAGACAGAAACATTTACCTTGCTAAATCAAAAAAAAACAAAAAAAACATTCTTTGGGCTTAAAAGCCAAATTCCACTGATTTGTGTAAATTTCTCTTTAATTAAACAATTGGGACATAAACGGAATCAGAGCTTGATGTGAAATGCTCTGTTCTAGAGAAACCAAGTTCAGAACTGTTCAAATTGCTGGTGATATGAACCAGACGTTTGAGTAGCTTAAAGGAGAATTCAACCAATTATTCTACATTTCTGAATAATATAGATATCAATCATTTAAACCCTATTTGGACAGAATTAGTTTTGCATAAGGAGGTGAGCTAATGCAATGTTTCCCAGCGATACTCAGTCATTTTAGACCTGTCTGAATGTACAAGGTCAATTCTTTTTACTGACTGTGCACTCCTGCGTCCTCCTTTGCCTTTCATAAAATAAGCTGTAGAAATGACCTCAGGGTATATAAATCCAGTGTGAACTGACATCCGGGGAAAATGCCATCCAATACTGTGTGTAAAGTATGAAGAACCTCAAAGAAGTGGTTACCTGTGTTCTCTGAAATCAAGCTGACATGTAAGGTTGCCATCCTACCTCATGTGTATAACTCGGGACATGTACAATACAGGGGAAAACGTGATTGATTTTATACGGTGCACTGCATTCAAAGCTAATGGTGAAGCTCCTGATGCACTGCCTGTACTTCAGACAACAAGGTAAATGGTTCGAGTAAACAAAATATTGTCTAAATGAAATGTTTTAACATGTTTTCTTCTCTTTTCTGGAGTAAAGGTGGTGCATAAATCAAGTAGTCACTCTCATTGGGATTTCTTATCTAGTGCAAAACTGTCATAAACCTTATAGACATACTGAGCTAAACTGGAATTACCCCACCTCCCCATAGATAATTAATCTTTTCCAAATAGGGCTAAAATTTGGGTTCTGGGGGCTTTTGACTAAAATGAGAATTTGGAGTTGGGTGAACTCTAGTTTCTTAACTCTGGAGATCTGTGGATCTGTGGAATACATCACCTGCTGAATACTCAGTTTATACTGTGTATTTTCAGCTAAAGGAACCATGTATTGAAGATTCTTTAGGATTCCATTTTGCATTCTAGGCAAGCAGGAGGTTTAGCTGTTTGATAAATGTTATGATACTGCCGGTATAAAACAAGAAACAAATGAAATAAAGAAGAGAATAAAGAAAGAACAAAAACATTTTGGCAGCGACATAACGCCTGCCTAGCCTACGTGGTCAAAAATGTTTCTCACAAAGCTTCTCTCTCTCTCTGTCTCTCTCTCTGATGGGAAGGATTATAGGAATGTCTTTGAGGGATTTCCTCAGTAAAGTTCTCTTTGTGACCCCCTCCTCTTTGCCAGACCCCGAAAGCTGAGATGCTATCCCATAGCAGCTGACTAGATGCATTCAGAAGCTGCAGTATTGATATGCAAAATAAGTCAGAGAGAACTGCCTGTATGAGTGATACTACAGACACTGTTGTAGCCTTCTATGCCTGACTTGGGAACTTTATAGGAGACAGTAAAACAAACTTCAAGGAATGTTTATGAAATGAGATTTAATTGGATGTAATGAGATTTTGTTTCAAGGAGGTTTGGATCATTTCTATCAGTCCATTGCTGATACAATTCATACAATATAAACACTCATTTTCCAATGATGAATGAATGAATGAATAAAATAATTTAGAAATATAGAGTTATACGGTTTTATATCATCACTGTCCAAAAAAAAGCAAATTTTCTTTCATTTTTTTTCTTCATCATTTGATCCCATTTTGATCCCAATAAAATTGTGCAAAATGACTGAAATTACTTTACCTTGTATTAAACTGTATACATGCTCTTGCTTTCTCCTATAAAGGCATGGAGTTATATGCACATTTGTTTTTTGTTTTTTTTCTTGACCACTGACACTACAACTGGGTCAAGTGTGTCATTTCTCATGATGCAACACTTTGAGGCAAGCACATTTTTATGGAATTAATGTTTAGTTCTCCCCACTTTGACAAGAAAGGGCCGTTTAATTAATATGCAGAAATGACTGACGCCCAGACCACTGTTTGTGTATTGTGTAATGGTGAGACGTTCTCGAAATGGGGTTGCAACAAAAACAGACCCTCAGAAAATAAAGTGATATGCCTATGTGAGGACCTCTCACTTATTAGCTTTTAAATACTTTAAAACTGTTAAATAACTACAACAAAAAGTACTAGACACATATATACATAAACATGCATGCACAGAAGTTTGCCTGTGTGGTGGCTGACAAAGAAAGAAGGATCGATGGCGCAGCTAAAATATATTCTGCCCAGTGAATGCTCAGGAAATATAAGCTTGTCAAGGTAACATTGTGAACAGACAAACATTTTTTTCTTTCTTCAGCCATCACAGTTAGCCAATTCAAACACACTCCTGCAGAGTTCTTAATCATTTCTGTGGCACATTAAGACACTCGTATTGCAGCAACGGTAGACTTGGCCATTTAAGCTACTATAGGCACCTTCTTAAACACTCACTTGGCTACACGCTGGGACATAACTATTATAGAGCAGAATAAATGTTTTACATGTCAGGTTTTCCAGTAATCGCACATTATTTGCCGGTGCCAGTTTCACTACACCGGTACACAAAAGTGCCTACCCACAGATAACCAGTAAAAGGGCATCTGACAAGAGGCTGTCCGTACCTCTGGGGGTAAATTAGAGACTAGTTGCCTTAAACTTAATTTTAAGGCCATTTAAGGCCTTCTACAAGCCATAAGATCTTGTCTATGTTTCCAAGGCCCCTAACTGGAATACAACATATTTGAGGTAGTGTGTCTCTCCATTAAATTTCACTTTACTGTACGGTTATATTCATGACACCTACATAAGCTTATGTCAGGACAACTGACATAACCCTAGATGAATGTATGTAAATGCTTATTCCAGTAGTCGTCATCTGTTATAAAGTCTGTTTAAGCTAGCTTTGATCAAAACTGGCACATTTTTGAATAAACATTTATAAACATTTATGTAGAGTTATGTTGATTGTCACGACAAGTTTATGGAGGCATTCTATTGTTTTATGCTAATACTATCCTAGAGTAAAGTGTTACCAAGTTTAACCCTTAGTGAGGTACTACTAATATAATTATCAACGCTCTTCCTTCCATTTGTTTTTAAGTCAGTATTAGAATAACATGGAAAAACAAAATACACTTCTACTTACAAACATTAATGTGCAATTGAAAGTTCAGAATCAGCACTTTTACTCGGGTTGCTCTGCTTGTTTCAATGAGCTACAAGTGAGAAATCAACACAATGTAAGCACGCAGCTATTGCTGCCTAGGATTAGAAGATTATAGGAGTGTTGACAAAATCCTTTAGATTATACCACTTCTACTCTCTCGCACAATATGAGCGGCGACCCACAAAGCAAGGGTCAAGCATCGATACAAAACTGTTGAAGAGGCCGTTGAGTAGCAGTGTTCAGTTATGCATGATGCTGCCGGGTTTCTAATCTGCCTAGTGTTGGTCTCTTTTGGGCTGCTTTGCAGGACAATAGATCAGATTAAAACAAGCTGGAATGGCCGCACAGAAGCATGATTACTGAAGCACAAATGGGCCACTGAGAAATCAGAGTGAAAAAATGAAACCGATATTTATTGATTACCGATGGGCCTGACGTCCCTGGACATGAAATTATTAACTGAGAAAATACACACATGCACACACAGGCCTGCTGGGATGGGAGGTCATATGAGTCCTATATAGACATACAAATAAGTCCAAATAGGCTTGTGTTAAAATCTTTTAATGAACAGACCATCTTCTATTGCAATCAACATGGCTAATATTAATGTCTTTATATACATTTCTGGGCTGCCTAAGATTTGTTTATGTATATGATTTACAGTCATGAATGTTCTTGGGAAGTCAGCGAAGTTCTTGCTATTGTTGTTTTAGCTGTCTGCTATGCTTATCAACTCATTCCACTGCGTGACGCAGAACAAATGTACCAAACCAAAGGAAAAATGCCCAAGGAATAAGTGATATGTAATAATGCTCTATATGTTCCATATATATCACAAACCTCATATCTCCAAACTTTACATGAGAAGGAAAAAGCTTTCTTAAGTGTGAATGGAAGATAACGGAAAATGAAAGTTTCCTTTGCCTCATTCATTGTAAAATTCTAACACACTGTTTGTAAGGAGTTTAGAGTCCTGTTCCATATTTACTCATATTTTACTCTGTATTGATAATCGATAATGTAACCAAGAGCATTCCTTTCTGTGTATCTGGGTGCCTGAGAGTTTCTGTGTAAGCCTGGAGGTAATGGCAGTTACAGTGTAGTATGGTAAAAACAACTGGTCCCTGTAGATAACTCTCTGTAGATAATGTATGGCCTTGTGACTCTTCTAAACAAACATCTTTTGAGACATCATCAAGGATTTGGTGATTAGAACAGTTGTGTATGATTTCAACCAACTCCAGCAGTGTTGAGGACCGGGAGCCCTGGGTTTATCTGGAAGCCCCGGAACAGAGAGAGCGTTAGCATTACGGTTGGTGTAGCAGTATGGAGAGTGTAGGGCAAAGAAGGGCGGGACTTTCAAGACACTATTTTTGGGACGGCCTATGGTTCCTAGATCCTAGACCAGATCATAAGGCTGAAAACTTTGACAGAATGACTGATTGTTACTTTAATAGATCAGAATTCACTCTGTTATTTTAAAGATCCATTAATTCAATTACTTTAACTTTTCTCATGTACTATTGATTTTTTTTTGGCATCATTAATCAGTATCGTTTTTATCTTCCTTTTTGAATGATTTTTACTTTTTTTGACCACTTAGCGATTAGCCTGGCAAATTCTTTGAATAAACAGTGCTGAAACAGCATTTTGGACTCATTTTTGAACTTGTTTGAAAAACCCAAAAAAACAAAAAAAGAAACTAAAATCACTTCAGTGTAAAGCTCAGCAGGCATCTTCAAATTCGGTGTATGTATTGTTTGTGCATAGGCACCTATATATTTGACCAAGCATGCTGATGTAACTAATAAAGCATTGAAGTTAGCTGCCACCTTTTAGCTTGACGTTATTTGCATTTACAACGTAAGGAACATTTTGTTGGACCTAGCGTTATAAATTACTCCAGTTTTTCTGTTTAGTTTTTTCGAGTTTCCCTACAAACGTTAACAAGTACACAAACACAAACATACATTCACCCTCTCATTCTTCTCTCTATCTCCCCCCAACAGACTGCAACAACTGCATATCTGCTTGGATCCTTCGTTCTTCCGCTCAAGTGGCCGTCTCTTTCTCTCTGTGGGGGTCTGATAGGATCGCCATGACCTTCCAAGGTCAGAGGTGAAAGTGCATTCTTCAGGCCTCTCCCTGATAGTCATCATGACTCACATCCTGCCCTGCTTGCTATTCTCAGGAAGAAGGAGGACGATGAACAGCATGGGTGGGTCACACTGAATGACTTCAAAATCTAAATTTGATGAGTTATTTGCAGGGGTTGTCACATCCTCTGAAAACAAGTTTAAATTAAGATTTTATGGCCATCCCGAAATTGGATAGCTACTGATTACAGTTGATGACAATTATACTTATATCCATATTAGCTCAGGAAACAGGAATACGTTTACCCATATAAACATAGGATGTAGGATTAGAAAATGAATTAATGAAGCCGATAAATGAGGGGTCTACATTCTAAATGGAGTCATGTGTGAAGCCATTGTAAAATTCTCAGTATTACTCAATATAAGGTGCAAAATACAAGGTGTCCTGGGGTGCCTGGGGCATCCTAAGTCAACTCTTAGACCCTCTGAATGTCTCAAAACTAAAGTTCAGTTATAATGACATTATGCTTTCCATTAAGGAATCTGAAATCTGAAAACTGAAAAACAAACAAGAGACTGGTGGACACTCATTTCTCAAACCCAATAAGAACAAGATGTGTAAAAGCTCACTTAATGTGTTTAAGACCACATACCAAACTAGAAAAGAGCATTTCAAAATGGAGTTGTTAAACCAAACAATGTTGATACTGAAGCCAGCATCAACTGCAATCAGTAGTGAGTGAGTTACCTGCCAGTAAACATGACCACTCAAAATAACAGTGGACATTTCACACACTGAATATGACACATGTAAATTCTGTATTAAAGCTGCAGTTATTGCACTCTTCATATAACCTTGATCATTATGTAGCCATCAGCTACTGTTAACCAGAATTCATGATAATATATAATCAATTGAATTCATTATGGATATTGGTGCATTTCTCACATTATAGAAGCAAAGGTACATGTTTGAATATACTGTACATCTGCTGTTTAAAGTCGCTTAAGTTGCACACCTGGTTAAACTGTAATTCTGCTCAGCTACATATTCATGCTAACTGTTGTTTAACTCTACAGTTACTGTTCATGCACGTTTTTGTATTTACTGTCTATGCACATTGTCTTTATGCTTTCAGGAGATTTCAGGAGGACCCTGATTGTGCTTTGTTGTGCTGTGCAGCTTTGTATTGGTATAATGACAAAGCTGAACTGAATTAAATACAATGGTTGTAGACGTCAATTGAATTCTGTATTATATTTTAAAGAGTTAATAACGTTAATAGAAACTGTGCACTTTAAAGTTAATAGAATTGCTAAAATCCATGGAGCAGTCATTCGATGTTTATAGAATAATCTAAGAGTCGTATGCTGCTTGGTGGTTGTAGTTTACTGTTATTGATTGTGTATTTAATATTGTTGCCATTTTACAAATGCAATGAGCCACGAGAGGCCATGTATTGCAGTGATTTTCCAGCAGCTAAAAGATGTTAGGCATGATGCAAAGGTTTATACAACAGGGCGCATATAACCACCAGAACAAGGATGAGTCATAATTTGATCCAGTACTTTTCAAAGCAATGGGGCAATGGCCCACCGCTTTCTGATTGGGTTTAACCTGCTTATTTAGGGCCTTTTCACACTAGAGCTTTTTTCCAGACCCTGGACTGCTTGCTCAGTGAGTTTGGCATATTTGATTAGGTATGAAAGCAGTTTTTGAGCCCTGAAGCACTCCATAGAACTGATCTCTGGTTCCCCTGAAATCAGCGGTCTGTGGTTCACTTCCAGCAAACTCTGGTGCGGTCCGTGGCAAATGTGGAAGCTATCCGGTCCTGGTGCCGTGTGTGGAGTTGTGTGATTGGTTTAGTTTTGACTCAATCACTCTACTTCCCATTTCCAGTTTTTTGTTATGGACAGAAAGTGCTGTTCTTTGCTACTGGAATGCTTGCATCCAAGGAAAATGAAAAGCAGCAAGTGGATGAAGTACCTACAACTATGCAAACCTGCACGCAGCAAAGTGACATATGGAACTGCGCAATCAATCTATTCGGATAAGCAAACCTGCAATAATGAGCCCCTCCCCCAAACAAGCCCAGGATCGGTCCTGGGTGCGGCCTCCACTCTTCCTAACTGCATGTACTCCTGACCTACAGGAGTGGGACAACCAATTAAAATCTCCCTTTCAGGTGGGGGTTCATAAAAAATGACCCCTGCACAATTTAGTGTTCAAGATGAGGACCCGCTAATCTCACCAACCCAAACCCACTAATCCGTTCAATCCCATCAATATTTATGTGCATGAATATTTATGCGCTTGTTCACAGCTTTAGCCATCGAATTCCACTATGTGACTAAACAGCATTTAGAACAATTTGTACTGCTACCTTGATAAGATTGGACGATCTTCAAAGACACTAGAAAACTATATTACATTATAGCAAATTGTAGACCTATGACCTAAACTGGGTACTACAGACCATTGTTTCCCAGCCTTGGTCCTGCAGGCCCACAGCTCTGCACATGTTAGTGATTTTCTGTTCCCATCACAGCTGATCTAACACTTTTTAGCTCCTTAACAACCCCTGCTGAAATGGAGTGGGTGTGTTAAAGCTGGGAACCAATAAACTGAACTGAACCAATACATTTTGGCCCCCTATTTTTGAAGTGTGGCCCCACCACTGCATACACCTCTACAGTTTGCTCTTCGTTGTTATACTATATGGAAAAGGTTAAGACTAAGACAAAATTGCTATTAGATTGCCCTCATGGTCTAACTGCCCTCATGGTCTGAGACTGACTTTCAGTCAGAGCCATCAGTCAAATGGAGCAAGCAGCTGCTGACCTTTGACCCCAGTACTTAACAGTGTCAGGGTTAGTGAGAGTTTGCTGTCAGTCATCACACTGTAACACACGTGTCCACTAAATCATCTCGTTCTTGACTGCCGTCAGACCCACCAATGAAGTTGTAAAATACGATACAAACTGGGTCCTACAGGCCATGAGGAATCTGACCATGAGGTTTAGGATCTTACTAATGCTGAGTTGATAATGTAGATAATTTTGTGTACTATGTAACAAACATGGTCTAATAATGCTGAACATTTGGTTTGTGTTACAAACTACTATATGGAGCAAGAAAACACTTCTGTCGTCTTTTATTGTCACTCTAATGAAACAAATCAATAACAAACATCCGGCAATAAAGGCAGCCTGGAGTTTCTGTGCCGCTTGCACAGTGATAGAAAACATGGCAGCACACAGTAAACCAATTCCACATGCTGATCCGTTTTACTGCCCAACAAAGATATAAACACTGTCCAACTACTCTGGGGCAAATTTAATGAGTTAAAGCAGAAAAAGGTGTCACAGTCAACACATTGAGGCTGTATTTTTACACTTGTCCCAAATACTTGAGTCTGCACCCAGGACTGATTCTAGGCTCATTTGGGGAGAACTGCTTTCACACATAAGAATTCCACCTGAAGCATGGACTGATAGCACAACTGCATACATCACTCTTCTGTAAGCAGGTTTGCAGAATGGTAGCCACTAGCTTCATCTGTACGCTTCTTTTTCCCCTTGCATTCAAACACTTAAAAGGAGCTTTCTGTCCCCAACAACCTTTTACCCGCCATCACAACATCTGAAAAGGGAAGCAACGCGATAAGTAGAAGAATTGTTCTAACCACACCACTAATTTCAGGAAGACCAGAGTTTCCCTGGACCTCTGCTGGGTTAAAAAACAGATTTCACATTTGACCTAATGTACCAAACTCATAAATTTGTGAATGTCTAGTGTGAAAATGCCTTAAATAAGATTAAGGCATTGGGGTTCCCAAGTGGCACAACTGATTAAGCACTGGCCAGATCATCTGGAGATTGATAGTTTGACCCATCTGTGGCCAGGACTCTATGAGCATAACTGACCTTGCTCTCGCTGCGTGGGTAGGACAGCCCTCCTATAACCCCAGCACTCGGCACAGTGTCACCAGTGATGTGACAGAATTGTCAGTGGTCTCCTCCAAGCAAGTTGAGCTGCCCAATGACATTGGTCTAGCTGCAGTTTACAAAAGCTAAGACTTCAAACAGTCATGTAGATGAGCAATAATAATAATCAAAACTGCTGTTTGTCTCCAGGTCAGGCACCTGTTCAGGTCACATAACAAAGAATGTCCTCACAGCAGGTTTACTTACCACTTAATGACCAATAAATACAACATCCCACTGACTTCACAGAATACAGCAAACCAGAAGCAGGAAATCACTGGTAGCACGCAGTTGCTGACTGTAACCACAGTTTTTAAAATAATGAAAATAATTCACAAACAGCAGTGCCATTTCATGGCCTTGGATAATCAATCAATCTCGGTTTCCAAGGAGGTTGGATTTTGTAGGCACATAATGTAGGCTCATAATGCTCTAGGTGGTTCCTAGAGTGTTGCTAGGTGGTTTCTAGGGTAACCTACATGATTATTAGGGTGGTAATTATGGAATTCTATTATCATATTCTAAGCTGGGTGCACAAACCTTTGCACCCCATTGTTATGGCCTGTCTAGGTAGACTGCAATGCAAAAAGGTCTCCCCCAACCTTCTCACTTCCCACTCCCAGTGAGCCCAGACCAGGTAGACCAAACACATAATCCTAGTCTCAAAATGTGTTTTATCAGCAATGACGGAAGCATAGGAAGTATAGGAGTTCAACCACTGGTCTGAACATTACATTTACTAGCATAGCTAGCTAATCACACATACAGGAGACACAGCAAACATTCAGTCTGGCAGGAAGAAGCAACACAGGAGAGCATGTCGTCCTTCAAAATGCTAACCGGTGCACAGTTTTATGTGCATATCAGCAGCAGCACCTGAAACCCATAATGAGAGAGAGAGAGAGAGAGAGAGAGAGAGAGAGAGAGAGATGAAAACACCAAAAAAATAAATAAAAATACGTCCCAGGATGCAAGACCCATTCTTTCCTATATGGAAAATGGTAAGCCATATGTTTGATCAGAAAGCTGTATTCAAGCCCACCACTAACACAGAACATTCAGGAGTTGGAACGGTATCAATAACTCAAATGTGGGAGGAGTTAGCAAACCAAAATCTGGCAGAAAAATAATAAGAGGAATATAACTCGAATAACAGTAGCATTGCCCATTGCTTTGCATCAGGAATCATTTAGCAGTTTTCTTATTTAAACTGTTTGTTCGTCACCTTTTTGGATCATGTTCCAGTGTGTCCTGAATTTTGAAGTATTTTTAGGGAATGCCTAACTAGCAGGTAGACTGGTAGATCATGACTAACACGCCCCTACCCACTTACCCCCCACCCACCCTACCCCCCGTTTTAGAGCCCAGGAATCTAAGAAGAATGAACAAGGTTCTAAGGTATAACGGTATTCGCTGGAATGGTGATCTTCAGGGTCTAGCAGCCTTTCAGTTCAGTATTTAGCAGTCTAATATAGTGGGTGTTTGTGACACAAGCCCAATGAGCTTTCAACACCTCTAGCTACAAAACCAGGCTGAGCCATTATAACAGCCATTAAAAGCTCCAGCTGTCACATTACAGACAGGTCACCAGAACTGCTCCAAAACTGAAGCTCCAGTGAAAAGATTTTGGAACCCTGACAGACATTGTAAGGCGTTTTAAGAACCAATGGAACTGGAGTTCTATAATTTTTCCCCTTCAATGGTCTTCTGCATGAGGACCATATGTTGGAACCAGTAGCCAGCTGTCGAACAGCTCTAGAAGGCCAATTTTTTTTCTTTCATATATAATATAAGGTTTCTTTCTGCCGTGGCCTGTAATTAAACAATGTGTTGGTATGGTCAGAAAGAAAAAAGCGCACTGCTTCGGAAACGTTTGCACCAGCGTTTCCTTTGTAATTAAGCAAAAAGCTGATCAAACATGAGAGCCGGCATCCGATCTTATTATAAGGTTGCGTTTATGAGCTGGAGAACTGATATTTGTGGTTAATGTAAGAGTTTGTTCAGTGTTTGTACTGTGTTATGTTTAAGAGGCCCAGAATAAGGAGTTTTTAAATGAGAGGTTGAGAGTGTGTGCATGGACCATGTGCTGAGCTGTTTGGATTTCTGGCTCTGGTTGCAGTGCTTGTACACGGACAGCTGGAATTAGAGGAACACGGCTTTAGAGTGAAAAAGGAAGAGTGTATCCTAAAATAGTCAGAACAGAAGCAAACCAACAAACAGATTAACTCCAGTTCAAACAGGAAAAGAGCAAAGTAAGAGTTTAACAGGGATTATTTGGGGTCACCTAGAACTAAAATATACAGTATATCACCAATACAGTCAACCTTAACCAATAATGCATTCCTTCTAACAATGAGCTTTACCACCAATTAATTCCTCTCCCTCTTCGTGCTCTGACCAGCATCTCAAAGTGATGTACACATCTATTACATAGTTATGGATTTCCTACCTCGTCTTATCTATTTGTTTCACTTTTTTGCTATTTTGTTTATTTAT
>CM067495.1:14869829-14927259 GCA_034552555.1 Semaprochilodus insignis
CTCTCTCTCTCTCTCTCTCTCTCTCTCTCTCTCTCTCTCTCTCTCTCTCCCTACATATGGTTAGGAGAAAGTCCCGCCTCCCTTGATAACAAGCTCCAAACTTCTTCCTCCCTCCCAGCTCCAGCACTGCTCCTCCCTCCCAGCTCCAGCACTGCTCCTCCCTTCCAGCTCCAGCCCTCTTCCTACCTCTTGCCTCTAGTCCTTCTCCTGCACCCCAGCTTCAAACCTCCTCCTGCTTTCCAGCTCCAGCCTTCCTCCTGCCTCCAAGATCCCACCGTCATCCTGCCTCCCAGCTCCAGCCATCCTCCTGCCTGCTAGCTCTAGCCTTCCTCCTGCCTCCCAGATCCCACCATCATCCTACCTCCCAGCTCCAGCCTTCCTCCTGCCTCCCAGATCCCACCGTCATCCTACCTCCCAGCTCCAGCCTTCCTCCTGCCTCACAGATCCCACCCTCATCCTGCCTCCCAGCTCCAACCTTCCTCCTGCCTCCCAGATCCCACCGTCATCCTACCTCCCAGCTCCAGCCTTCCTCCTGCCTCACAGATCCCACCCTCATCCTGCCTCCCAGCTCCCACCCTCATCCTGCCTCCCAACTCCAGCCCTCCTCCTGCCACCCAGCTCCAGCCCTCGTCCTGCCCTCCAGCTCCTGTCCTCGTCCTGCCTCCCACTCCAGTCCTCGTCCTGCCTCCCACTCCAGCCCTATTCCTGCCTTCCAGCTCCAGCCCTCCTCCTGCTTCCCTGCCTCTATACTGACAGTTCTGAATTTCCACTTGACTTCTTTGTTGTTTTCAGGTCAGAACCATAAAGCCTGTCTCCTGTTTCTACAGAACAGACCTGTATATCCAACGGTACAACAACATTACATCAGATCCACATCATAAACTCACCGACTCGCTTACAAACACTGACAAGTTCACAATCTGCACTTCTCCACTTTCGGTTTCAGGGAGAAATAATTAATCAGTAATGAATAAATCATAGTTCATATCTAAAACCCAGAGAGTCTCACCTGACGCCGCAGTTTAGGAGCTCGAGAAAGCTTGATGAAGGTCAGGTGAGGTTTGAAGTCTTTTTGATCTCCAGGCGAGACGCCTTTCTCTTCAAACACCCTTCTGACTGAGTCTGAGGAGAGAGAGGGAGAAGGAGAAAGGGAGAGAGGGGGGGGAGAGAGAGAGAGAGAGAGAGAGAGAGAGAGAGAGAGAGAGAGAGAGAGAGAGACAGTCAAGTTTACAAAAGTCCACCATGTCAGGAAGCTACCAGGCTGGGAGGGTGAAGGTGAACATGTGCTTCCCCCAAAACACCTGAAGATAGCCACCACACCATGCTAACACAATTTCAATGGATAGCTCAACAAGCTCAGAAGAGAATGCCAAGTGCCAATTCTGTCGCATTAGCTAATAAATGCCTGAATGCTGGTGGGAAAGAGAGGACCGTCCTACCATCCCAAAGAGAACCGCCCACCCAAAATACTGTTGCGGTCACAACAAATCCTCCTATCCCCAAAATGCTAACTTTACTAGAGAGAAAAAAAACGACTTTAATTTTTATGTAGGTCAATGCAACCAGACTTAGACTCTCAGTTATGGTCAATGATGATGATAAAGATGCACTATGTAATAAGTATTGGGTATCTGGAGACCCCTCTGGTGGAAATGCGCAATTGCATGCAACGTGATATTTTATGATGGTTGTGCTTGCAGATGAATCTTAATTGTAAGTGTGCTGAAAGACTATTAAAAAAAACCTCAGGAAAAAAACCACACTACTGAGGATGCAAGTGTCGATTTCAAATGGAGGGCTACAAGCTTCCATCACCTGTTAGCTAACTACGCATCGTAGCTCCAACTCAAAATTGAAGAAGCAAACCTCAGAAATGCCTTGGCTGATTGACTACAACTGGGGACATATGCATAAATGCATAAAATCTCCTGTTCTTAGAAGCAAGGACTCCTTTAAACAACACCAGAACAAACATTTTGAACCTACATGTGCAGAGATCATCTTGTGAATGTGTATGGGTTTTACCTTGTCATTTCTCTCACAGAGGAATTTGAGTCTTTGTGCCCTCTTGTGCATGAAAACACCATCCAGATGACCTGTCTCCACAGAACGGATCTCTATAGCCTTCTCACCCCAGCCCATGATCTGATTAGACCTGATGTATGCTACGAAGGAAAGGAGACAGTGTCAAAACAACTTAGGACAAGAGTGATTGCAGGAAGGAGATGGATCCTATGGAATGTAAGCTAACCACTCAGTTTCAAACTGCAGCAGTATGTTTAAAACATACCGACACAAAAGCAGGTAGCATGATGTATGTCCAACACTACATACTAAAGGACGCTGTGTGACCTACATATACACTCAGTTTGCACTATTAGTTGTCTGTACTATTATGATTCTGAGCGTATGGTTCTCTGTGTGAGTGTTGGTGAGTCCATTATACCGACGGAGGTAGGCATCTCTCCCCACTGCAACACCACGTCTTTGGTGATCCGGCCATACGTGTTCACATAGACACCTTCATCTTCGTAGCAAACCAACAGCTCAATGCCATCCGTGTTGGGTAGAATGATGATAGCATGTGACTGGATACTGGTCTGAATCTAAGAGAGGTGAGGAAAAAGCCAAATGGACATGAGGCAAATAAAAACAGGATGAAGTGTACCAACATGGTGTCCATCAGAAGCGATGTAGAAGCAGATACGGTGCTTACATGTGTGGGCAAGTAGATGTCATAAACAGCCCCCGAATCCACATCCACTGCATGGAACCCAGAGCAGGACCCATAGATCACCTTCAATCTTTGCCCTTCCTCTACAGTCAAGTCAACTAACAGGGGTTTGTGTACCAGGTCTCCAAAGGACTGCAAGAGAGGAAACATTTGGTAAGGGAAAAAAACAGATCAAGGTTACTTTCCAGTTGGCCTTGCCACTTCCCCTTAATGCGTAAGTTACTTGAACTCACCTTAAATGCCATGAATTTATGGTATGGCTTTGGTGCCCATGCATAGACCTCCACAGAATTTTTCAAGGCAAGCACCAGAAACTTGATCCTTTCGTATTTCACTGGTGAAAGACAGGACATTCAGTTTAGTTTAAATCACTGACGGTTTTGGTTATTACTGCCACCATTGTGTTAAATCAATAACAAAAGCAGGTCTGTTACAACAACAAATCGAATTTCCACTCTTACTCCCATATTACTGCACACATACCGACTTTATAGTGCACACAGCCCTCCAGCTCGCCCACTGTAGTCCAGCCCTGCTTCTTCTCCACCTCTGGGTCATTGTGCAGAATTTTGTTTCTCAGCCAGGACAGATAATACACTCGCAGTTTGTTCTTCTTTCCTGCAAGTTTCAGGGTTGAATTTTGTCATTGACATACGCAGCACAAAGTGTTTCCTCAACATTTTCGAATTCCATAAAATCTATTCATGGTGGAGACATACAAACATTGAAAAAAAAAAAATAAATCAGGAGAATAAAAGGCTGTGGGGTAAAACATGGATGCAGCATGACTCGAAGACAAACAAACCTACATAACTACAGCTCTTCACACAAGGAATCAGGTTTAATAAGGGAAGTTTCTTACCCGATATCGTGACCAGGACATTAAGGCCTTCCAAAACATCCATTTGTTGGAAGCGACGTCGGCTGATGAGAGGGTAGACCTTGCCCTGTCCACTACGGTCAAGAAGCATAAGTCCACTCTCTGTCCCTACCAATAGATTCACCCCTACAAAGAAGGGAAAAAAAGTTCTCTGATATCAGAACCTCCACAGTCTGCTGCATTAATAACCAAATCAAACACTGCAATACAACTGTCAGGCGGACATGCATTCCTGTGTTTTCTATAACTTCACCAAGGACGGGCTTACAAGCATAAACCTTAGTGTTACAGCTTTAACCTCGACCCCACACAGCGTTAATGTATACCATACAGCAGGATTGCAAGTAAGTAGAGCTCAGTATCATCATTCAGGAATTTCCTTATGGATCTTTTTCCACATAATAATGATAGCTGTGGAAAGCCACCCACCCCAGAGTGCGGCGCACAGGATCTCAGAGTTGAACCTCTTCTTGTACTTGCGGATCTCGGGCGTGTCACTCTGTGGGCGAGTGTTCACTGGGTTCACATTAACCACTGAGCCTTTTCTCGAAGGGTCTGGCCTCAGGACCTCCTGTAGCCGTCCATCATTCCCAAAGCCTGCTGGAGAATCAGAACAAAGCTTCATCTACATCTGCTCCTAACTGAACTGCTCTAACAGAACGCATTGCAGTTGCGCAGGTATGCAGATATAAGAAGGCACAAATTGCCACAGCTTGACAGATCTACAGATTTACACAGATTCACAGTCAGGATCTACACAAGCTCTCCAATAAAGCCCCAGTAAACGTTAGATTCAGGAATGGGATGCTATTCTAACCAACTAAACATGCTGTCTTATTTGAGAATTCAACAGTAACTGCAGATTTCCATCCCTGTTTTTTACTGGCATCAGAACAAACCAAATACTAACTTTGAGTACAAGATTTTACGCTTTCTTGAGGTAGATACTTTTTTGCCAATAAAAAATAAATCCAATAAATATGACTAAAACAAAGTCATATGACTGATCAGGTGATACTGTTAATATTGGCAGAAGGCAACAGGTACCAGTGTACTAAAGAAGAAAATAAAAGTGCGCTTTATCTTATTAAAGAACAGACAGATTTAAGCTGGTAAATCATAAGACACCAGCAGCTGATCTTTTTAGTTACATGCATTGTGTCTTTGCGATCTTTCTTGTGAAATAAAGCCATTAAATGAAACAAAACAGCAGAAGTGACCTAACAATGTTTCTTTGTAAACCTGCTCTGTATTTCTCAGAACTGTTCTTATAAACATTAAAGAGAGCTGTATTCTGTTGTACAGAGATGATGGAAATGCATACAGCCCAAGTTGGGCTGCAGTGATGTACAGAGATTTTTAAACAGTATTTTAGTTATTCACTTGAACTTAGACAGATGGGTGGAAACCTGGTCATTGTGAATTCAAGCTATTTACCTGTTTTAAGTTCTTAAATTTTTAAATGTCTTGTTTCATATTATTCACTGTTTAACACTCTATTTGTTTGGTTTGTTGAATTTTTGACAGATTAAACACATTTAGCTTTGACATTTACAATGTTGACCAATTATATATAAACTAGCTATTTATAATTATTAGTGACAATTTTTACTACTAACAAATGTTTTACTACTAACATGCGTCACTTTTATACCAACTTACCCATGTTGTTGAGGGAACTGCCACTGGAGGGTGAGATCTGCAGGAGGCGAGGGTCAATGAATGGAGTAAAGGAAGAAGAGGACTTGTGTTTCTGAAGAGTACTACTGGCAGACTGTGTCTGAAACAGACAGGTCACAATTACGTGCAGGTCTATGGTGGATGAAACTCACTGTGGCTATAGAAATCTGCGGAGGACTACATATTTATATGACTACTTAAGGTAATTTGCTTATTTTACAACAGTGGTTTTCAAAACAGTTTCAGGGCCCTAAAGACCACATATGTGCTAAGCCAGTGGGCAAAATACCTGTACTGTGTATTTAGTGTGAAAGAGAGATTCCCTTAATTAAAAAAAAGAAATTGCATAACTACATCATTACAAATCATCCTAAGTGGTTGGATGTGAAATGCTCCGTTCTAGAGAATGCATTGTGCACAGTGGTGCCAATAGGAACCAGAATCTGAGGGGCTTAATGCGTCCAAAATGTACATCACAGAAAGGCATTATAATGACAAGTACACTGCATGATACACGAGACTTGGGGCTAAAATAAATCTATTTTTTCTCTAATCCATGCACACTGAAGAGGCACACGCAAGCCATTTTAAGTCACTCAAAAAATGACAATTTTTATTTACCATTAACATTACATACACGAATTACATGGGTAGTTTTGACCAACAAATGAATAGCAATATTTGTGCTGTAGGCCTCGTGACTCCTGGTTCCTATCACCACTGTGAACTCCAATTTCTCTGAACATATCAAGAGTTAAATTATGCACAAATTTAAAGAATTTGATGGAATCTCTGTTTGGAGAAGCACTGTTGAACTTTAGCTATCAAAATAAATATTTGCACTCTCTTTTCTATTTTCCATTCCAAAAGTAGATTCAACATGACTCTAGGCTATAAGCCATAATAAGTGGTAATACCCACTGACAACGAGAGTTAGCAAAAGATTAGGTATTTTGTGTACATAAGTACTTTAATTAAGGAACAATGATTTTTTAAATACAGTTAATAAGCCATAGCAAAAACGGCATGCATTCTGGTAAAGGTGGGCAACAAAAAACAGAGCTAGAAATTAAATTGTGAGATGAGAAAACACAAATGAATGTGAAAACACATAAAACATAATGAGGTGGATAAAAGTGTGATGAATGAACTAAAGCTTAAGAAATGATACGGAGAACTGAGAAAATCCTAACCATTTAAACTGAAATGTATACTTTTAGTTCTGCAGGAGCAAAAATATTAGAATGGAGGGAAAATAGACTGAGAACTAGACCCTCCAGGAATGGTACAGACAGCGAGGCAAAGCCCTCCATCAGCACTCCTTGTCAAACTCTGTACCAAAAACACTCCCAGTTCAAGGTCAGTGCTTATCTGCGTCTAAGAATTCTCAGACAGTCTTACAACCTGTTGTTGAACCCAAGCTGGTTACTGAATCATTACACAGCTTGTCAGGATAGGCTTTTGGCTGACTTGACTAGGAAGAATTATTGATTTGGGTTTTTAATTACTACACTCAGATACTCAGTGCCTCGTGTGCATAATACTACAGTCTTACATAAATTCTTCAGCTTGGAAAAACAAGGAATAGCACAGATTCTTAACTTTATATCCTTAAAGATCCATCCACTAAAAGTTTTTTTTAGGGAATCACTGCAAAGAGCCCTCACATGGAAGGTTCTTTAGGGAGCTAAAAGTGGCTCATCTGTGGCATCACTCCAAATAACTTTTTTTTGGCATCTTTAATTTAAAAAGAACAGTAAAGGCCTGTCAGACATGTATGGTGTCCAACTTGTACTTCCTTAATTTGGTACCAGAGGTATGAGGTTAACACTGCTAACAAATATACAGTGGAGTCACATTATTATGACTAACATCCAGAGTAAACGCCATGTGCAGCACGGACAGTAGCTAGACTGTCTAGGCTTGACTCTATAAGGGGGAACACAACAATTGAGGTGGTCCCACAGATGCTCAAATGGGTTCTGTGTAATGACGGGTTCCATGTTAGTATTCGAAAGTGTTGGGAATGCTCTTCCAACCAACGTCAGCATGTCGCCTTGTCTTGCTGGAAGATCCCATGCGCCCCAGGGAAGATAATCAGCATGTATGGGTATATGTAATCTGCAAGAATGGATTCATACCCAAATCGGTAGAAAATGTCTTCCACATGGATGAGTGGGCCCAGAGAATGGCATGCTAACATGACTTCCTTCAGGAGCTACACGATGCCACCATTGAAAGTAGGAAGTGGTCATAATAATGTGACATGACCGTGTATTAGGAGTCAGTAGTCACCAAACTGTTCCCGTAAATACATCCCTAAAACTCCTCTCAAACCACATCCAGTTCTTCAAGTTAAGTTTGCTCAGACTCGCCAGATTGTTTGAGAACTCTGTATGAGCTATGCAAATGGAACAAAGCTAGCCGTCTTTCCTTCATGTGCACAACATTGTGTTAGACTGACTACATTGAGATACGTTACTAAGGTTACACTGTTTGTATTGTGTGTTATCTGGTGTATTTGCGTTATCTTTTTAGAAGAATTACAAACAGTATATCACCCACTACTACTGCCTTTCCAAAATACTGATGCAGATGGGCATTTTCACAGCAGGCATGTCAGAAATTGCTTTGTGGTATCGGTACCAGTATCCTCATCACCGATTTATTTACATGACCGTACTGGCAAACGGTACTGATGCAACCCTACTCTACTCCTTCCATTTTTAACATGTATATCCAAATATACAGAACAACTAAATATAAACAGCAAACAGAACTTACAAACATGCTATGTAGCGTCTATTTGCCTGTGTGGCCTGCACACAACACACATTCAAATTTCAGCATAATATGGCTACCTCCAGTTTTCAGCTACACAGTGAAGTTTTGATCATTTTCATAGCTCATGGTAATACTGTGTCTTGAGATCACATCACCATCTTAGTGAAGACCTGAATGTAGATCAAACAAGCTGAGACATAATTGGAAGACTTGCGTATGGACACTATTTGGATGACTACTGACTTCAACTGTTTGTTACCAATGTTAGTTTTGCATCTCGCGCTCTAAAATAAACCACCATACATATATCGGTTGATTGACTACATCTGGGGTAAATGCAGAACTGAGCAAATTTGATTTTGTGTCAAGCCATTCCTTTAAGAGTGTATTCTTACAGTGGTTTGAGTATTAGAATGCTCACAGACACAGGGGAACCAGTATGCAAGCTATAGCAGCTGATACTAAATGCTGGTCCTCACTATTGGCAAAGACTTTCTTCTCCGGAACAACGAGGAGGATATAAGGGTAAAAATTTGGAAAGTATGTTCTCTGTGAAGGGTAGAAGACTACTGATGATAGACCATCTTAAAAGGAGTCTGTCTTGGCGGTATGAACTTTGCACTGGTTAAGACTGGTTAAGCAGTTTGTCCAGCACTCAATGTCAGAATTGTAAAGCAGCGCTAAGGTTAATTGTGGTAAGTAGTAAGAATAAAGCCCAGTAAAAGCCAGCCAGGAGAGTTTAGCACATCAAGGCACTGCAGTGCAGTGGACAGACATACCTCGCTGGCAATCAGCTTGTCCAATGGGATTTGGGGGGACATGGAGGGGCTGGCATGGCTTGAGGCAGGGGAGGAGGTGACAGAGGGGGAGGGGGAGTGATGGCTCTGCTGGATGAGATCGGGCAGGAGGTGAATACGGCCTGCAAAGCCATTTCGCTCCTGGTGGCCAAGGGCATGAGTGGGGCCCAGAGCTGGGCCATGACCAGGACCAGGCCCGGGGACAGGCCCAGGACCCAATCTCTTTTTCTCAGCTACACTCTGGAATCAAAAACAGGCACAGTTGAGTCTGTACTTGGCAGGTAAAAGGGACGTGAGCAAGGAGAGACGTTTTGTGCCGTCTAAGCCAGCAAACTGTTTCAATTTGATCACTGGTTTGGTTTTAGAAGTCAGCTAATTGGTTGTTTCACAAGCTAAACTGACTGGACTTACAATCAGCAAACTGATTTATTTGGTGTTTAGAAAATATATAAGACAGAAAATTAAACAGAAATTCTGATAAATAAGAACATAAAATGCATACACAAAGAAAGGATGGATGAACAGGGGATGAAACACAAAAATAGGAAATTTTAGAAGACAAGAAAAGAAAGCACCCCTTACTCCTACCTGTCTGACAATTAAAGTGCCATCTTTAGAAGGTGTGGTGGCCGGGTCGCTTTCTGCTTCATCGTGAACAATCATGGTTTTCACAGACTCTGTCTCACCATTACTAAGTTTTGAGGAGCTAAAGGAGAAATATTCAGAAAAGGTAGTTTATCTCCAAATAAAGGCAAAGTCTTTTGTAGCAAGGCACTTAATTCATTCCATTGCCCAAATCTTGGCATCATAGTTTACTGCATGATTAAAAAAAGCATGATTCTACAAATCAGGTGAAAAGAAGAAAACCCTAATACCTTGCCCTTGAGTCCTCTGCACCAGAAGTGGATTCATTTCCCAGCTCCTGTTCCACCTCATCATCCTCCTCGTCTGAATCAGAATCATCACTAGATGATGAGTAGTCTGTCACCTTGTGAGGCGGGCGGGCATCTTCAATTGTGCGTATCTCATTGGCCAATAGAGTAAGATCCTAGAAGCAAGGAGTAAAACATAACCATCAGTCATTGTTTACAGGGTACACATTATCCTAGCTAAGTACAAGGTCATTTACTCTCTTATTATTATATATAGCCCAAGGTCACTGACAAGACAGTAGGGTGAGAAATACTGATGGACCAAAATCATTATTTAAAGCAGTAGAGGGGGAATGCATGCCAAGTAAGCATAGGTATGGAGCACACTAATAAAGTAAGCGGACACTGAAGTGTAGCACAACATGTTAAAATGAACTTACAAAGAGCAAAAGAAACTGCACTTCATCGTGTTTGGGTAATTTGTTTAATATTTATCGTTCCAAAGACCAAAACCCAAAACCAATGCTTACAGGTAGCGTGCGGCACAGCAAATAATTAAGGAGTGGAGCTGAATGAGCTTTTTATTTACACCAAAGATTGAAAGAAAAAAAGAACATTAAAATTTGGTTTAAAAAGCTTAACGTGCAGCTGTGTCTCATGCTTTGAACACTGCGGTGATGTGCTCAGGCATAGCACAGGGATATGATCACCACCTCTATTTGAACTCACCACTTCACCCTACATAGTTTACAAAGTCAGTCATCAATTGGATGGAGAAGTTAATGCAGAAGACAGAGCGTGGAAAGTCCATTAAATGTCCAGGGGATGAGACAATAAAGGGGGAATACAAAGAGATCAGCAGTAAATTAGCAAAAGCGCACAAAATCTACTGAATAATCAGTTCTGTAATGTGTGGTAAACAAATGTGAAGTACACGATGTTGTTTTTTAAATCGGGTATTTCACAATTAGAGCATAAGCACTTTCCAGGTCCAGCACTGGATACAATGAAGTCATAAAATAAAAAACAAAAAAAACCCCACACTTACAACAGGCCTGGATGGTCTGACAAAGTCCTTCTTCTCCTCTGACTTTTTTCCAGCATTTTCTGGACGCTGAAGTGGAGAGCCCTCAGACTTTGAAGAAGCTTTATTTAAAAATAAATAAATAAATACATAAAACAACATGTGCATCAATACAACATCTTTCAAGGCTGTATGCTTGACATGTTCAGGTTTATTTGCATGTTTCCTTAATAACACACTGTACTAGGTATACTACACAAGAAATGTGCCTTTGGCCTTTGGCTACATTGCAATGCCAACGTTAGTCCACCATAAAAAGGTCACATGTTTACACTGAACCCATGTGGGACAAACAGGCAGAATTATTTGTGCTATGCATCCAAGAGTGAGCTACTCACAGCGGACCCTGAACTTTTCTCCTGAGCCACTCTGGGAGCTAGCCTGGGAGCTTGAGTTGCTAGAGCCAGAGGAGCTCCCACTGCCCGGTCTGGAAGCCAGTTTCTCCACTCTGTCCCACAACAGACGTGGCTCTGCAGTACTGTGAATAAGAAAGGTAAGCAAAATTGGGTATAAATTAAAATATTACATTTTTTAAAAAACATTTTCTCTAGATTTTGTAAACACTCTGGTTTATAGCAGTCTATATACACACACGCACAGCCAACGCTGGGCTACTGTGCTAAACTATTTGCAATTAATTTGTATTTTTAAATGCATTTTATATTCATATATCAAGTTAAATGATTACTACAAAATTGGCATCAGCTGACATCAGCTGGCATGTCTATTACATAAAGGAAGTGTGAATTAATCAAATATTTCAATATTGTTGTATCTGTACCTACTGCTCAATATGAACATTGTGTCGACAAACATGTAGAAATATTGCATCCAAAAAAAAAAAAAAAAGTCATATCACAGTTAAGCTGGTGGCATTAAGGACATTAACATGTATTTCAAGCATGTAAAGAGAACAGACCTTCCAGCATTTCTCTGCCCTATTTGGCTGCTTTGCTGACCACTCTGAAGTGGGGAGTCTCGGCGGGACAATACAGGAGATCTGGATGTCGTCCTCACTGGCACCTTTCAGAAAAGCAATTGGGAGAGTTTCTAAGTGTTGAATATATACACATGATTTAAATTACCTGAATTGATCAATGTAATAAATAAATAGATACATAAATACATACATAAATACATACATACATACAACAATGTGAGCTTAAGCCTGCTCAGCAGAAACTTACAATGGCTACAAACATGACTAAACATTGAAATAAGCAGTAGAATTGTCAAGCAAAAGCAATGCAACTTATTTTTTCTAGCAACTGCCATTCAAAGTATAGCACAGCTTAAGAGTATGAAAAGCTGGTGTGTGTGAAACAATGCAACAGACACAGAGAAAAGGAAAAAAGCAACCACAAAACAAAGCTCCATCCGCCATTACCCCATGAAAAGCACAATGTACAGTAACCAAAAATGAAAATGACAATAAATACTTAAATATATAAAATTCACTCTCCACAACATAGCCTAGGTAGTCCTACAAACAACCTTGTCTTCCAATCAAGCTAAGAAAAGCTTTTGCTATATGTATTTTTATAATGTATATTTTATTAAACAAATCATTAATTGACATTAACCCATTTCTACACAGTATGAGAATGTAGCCCCAGAACGTAGCGTACTTCCTGTAAACTAATCCTGCTATTTAAGTACACAAGTAAGTAAGAATGCTTGCAGGCATCATCTTTTGCCCTTGTGTACTGGACCTCTGAATCCTGTCCTTACCCTGGGGGGCACCTCATCATTGTGGCCTGTCTCTGGGGCCTCGAGGCCCCTGGGCTGTGAATGAGACTGCAGATGCAGGTGCTCAGGGCGTGCGGCGTGCGCTGGGAGGTGGTGCTGGTGGGGCTCCTGAGAGCGGTGATGAAGATGTGCAAAACTAGGAACGGGATCGCTGAAGGAATGGGAGCGAGACACTGGGGGAGCAGATGCGTTGCTCTTTAGAGCGGCCAGGTGAGACCACTGGACCTTCCAGAAGAGGAAAGAACAAACGGAAAAGAGAAGGGGAAGTGGGGAGGGGGGGGTACAGAGACAGTGAGACAGTAAGACATGATCACAGGCAAGATGAAGAGAAATGATGAGGTAGGATGAGACGCTTCCCAGATGACCACACAGCAAGTCATCCAGTATCACAACACTCATTCAGTTAGCACACACAGGTCTAGTGCATTGCGTGGTGAGGAGAGAGAGAAAGGCACGCTCGCTGTACACAGTGTAACAAGGGCAAGCAATAACATGCAACTTGACGTGATGGCACCATGCTTATTACCAGCTGCAAATATGACGCAAGGATATAAAAATGCTTTGTTGCATCGGGATCAGTTTATATGTGGCAAGTGAATTGGAATGTTATAATCTACTAGAATGGATTATAACATTGAATTCAATGTATTTTTTGTCCACTAGTGTGTAATTAGCCCTCATTTGCGCATTCGGTGTTATTTTCAAAACAAAGTCCGAGTTGTGATGAAATTTGAGATTTCTGATGACGATGTTGCAACAAAATCGTAAACAAATTTTCTCGAGTTACCTGTGGCTCCATAGGCTTGTGCATGCCTGAGGAGTCGGAGGAGGCGTTGCCGTTAGAGTAGGGTTCAGAAGAGCGGGGAGGTACAGGGGGCTGTTTGGGTGGAGCAGTCTGAGGGGAACCGTGAATGTTCTTGCGGTGTCTTTCATCAGCCTGGAGAGAGAGAGAGAGAGAGAGAGAGAGAGAGAGAGAGAGAGAGAGAGACAGACAGAGACACAGAGAGAGAGACAGAGAGAGAGAGAAAGAATTGGTCAGTGGGTAGGAGACCACAAATAACACAAAATGAAGTAAAGTAAACCGACAATCATTCAGGTAGGTGAAGGCATGCTTGTGGTCATCTGCCTGACTAGAACTCGGCAAGCCGAAAAGGAAGGAAACAGAGCAAACAACATAAACAAAAAACTGCTGCAAGAGATCCATGCTAAATAAAAATTCACTACGCTCCTCAGAGCATTACAGTAAACTAAGGAGCAACTGTACTTTCCCTAACTACACAAACAGCCAAAACACGGCTCAAAGCAAACCTGGCGAAAGAAAGACATGCCAAACAAACAAGAAAAATGTTAGTATCTATCTATCTCCAAACAAGACATATTTCTATTCACACAACAAACTATGAACCCAGGAGAACAGTACATAAACATAAATACGGAACTGTTAATTAAATGGAACGCTACAAACTGAATAACGCTATGGGACAGAATAAGCAGTTTTTTTCAGTTGCAGTTTTAGGGTATGACCTGCTGTGAAAAGCTTTTAGTTTACACAAGAAAGGCAAGACAACAAGACACAACAGAAGACAGGACAGGTTATATTCTGCTTCGAAGCCACGGTAGTGAGCAATATGGTTTTCTTTCCAGTTGAACTGGGAGATGTCATCTAATAATCACTGTGATCTATCTTAATTTGGAATTCTTTAACAAATAAGAAGGTGAAGAATGAGGTGTCTGGTGATTTTCTAATGGTAAACAAATTGGCGAATTATATTAATGACCTATATTAAAAACATAATCAGAGACAAAAGAAAACCAAATTTCTTTCGCTCCCACCAGCATACTCGTCCACCACATGCAATACAGAGCCAAGGTTAGCTTCAGAAGCCAGAGAAGCAGCAGGCAGGAGTGGACGGAGCAAGGGGTGAGGGTCTTCACCTCTCTCATTGGCTGGGCTTCAGAGACTTGGCCACCAGGTATGGGGGCTGACTGGACAAGGGGATCGTCAGTCGCGTTGGTCAAAGGACTAGTCCCACCTATTGGCTCTTTGACTAAAGGGTCCACTAACACAGTTTCAGTGTGGTCTCGAGACTGGTCAGGAAAGGGTTTATCCCCGTCTACAGGCTTAATCTGTCCTGCATCGTGAATTACACTTCTGTCATTCTCAGGGTGAAGTGGACGTTCAGTCTTTGGTGTGGCTCTAATTTCTTCAGTGTTGGCATAAAGTGGGGTCTCTGGCCCATCTAACGGGCGAGCCTGGGGAAGCTTGGCCCAGTCAGGGTGGGGTGTGAGGGCTTGGCTCTGTTGTTTCGGGTCCTGTTGGAGGGACAGCAGGTAGGCCTGCTCCTGCTGGAGCTGCCTCTGCAGTCGCTCCGCCTTCCGCTGCTCTTCCAGCTCCCGCCATTTGAACTCCTGAGCACAGAGTGCAGCTCAGTGAAGTAAACTTCCCAATATTAAACTCACACAGAGTTAGAACTCGTTTCAATTTACATATCCAGGACTGTTCTGTCTTACAGGGGTCTGTATTGTGTAGTACACACACACCCGGATACTGTCGCTGCCATAATATTAAACAGTTAGTTGATTTTAGTCGATTTAGAGGTGGGTAGAGTGTCCTAACTGCATACACTTCAGTGAAAGTAAACTCAAAGTCCTTTATAGAGCTGAAAAGGAACACATCACATCCAACAACTGCCAGCGTCGGAAACAAAGTTCGCAAAGGCACTGTCACAGCGTTAGCTCCTAGAGGTACAACGTTTTTGCTTTGGTACATCTAACTAGGTAAATGTAAATACTACCCACCATACCATTAACGCTGAAAGATGTACGCTTATTTTGAAGAAACACCTGCTGCCCTTCAGACGACATCTTTTTCAGGGACTTCAATGCTTTTTAACACAACAGCAAGCCAGATTCTGCATGTTACAAGAGAACGGCTGCACATTTAGAAAGCGCGGCTGCCTGCAGTCCAGACCGGTTTCCCACTGAAAACTAGTGACACACTATGAAGCACCAAATACAACAAAGGACCTGTACATCTGCACAGCAGAAGACTTTTAGAACAGAAGTGAGTGCACTGCATCAATTGTTGTCTCCAGTCCAAAAGATTAAGTATTGTTAAAAGGAAAGGTGATCCCACACAGTGGTAAAGATGCTCCTGTCCCAGCGTTTTTGGAACATGTTGCAGACACTGAATTTAGAATTAATGTTTATTTGAAAAGAAATTTAAGTTGTACTTTCAAGACTGTAACAGTACATGCTTTACTGGTCTGGTCAATTTAACCTCAATGACCATTTTTCAGGTTTGAAATTAATTTGACATAAGCAAAAGGCCCAATGTGTATTGAACAGTAAACAAAATATTTAAGGAATATTAACACACAACATACTGAACTTAAGGAACCAAAAAAAAAGACAGACAAAGCAAACCATCAAAATCAAATCATATAAAGTGGTAAGACTAATTGTATTTCAAGCAATAACAAAAGTTAAATATCATTTCTGAAGGCCCACAATGACACTACACATTACTAAACACAATAAGCACTGTACTTGTTTATGTAGTCACGTGATTATGATGATGGATGGCCATGGGAAGAAAGACAAAAAGGTCAACAAAAACACAGGGAGAGCAGCAGCGTTTAACTTTGTTTACTGCATCCTCACATTAACTCATTTCCACCCTCTCCTGAGACAAACTGCAGACCGTTCACCATGTAAACAACTGACCTCAAAGACAAGAACAATGAGCTGCGACTAACCACTCTGGGGAGAAAGGCCCAGCAGGGAAAACCCCAATGTTTCCTGGGGCTGTGTCATAAGAAGACGCTTATATAAATATGTAGACAGACAGGCTTAAACTGAAGCTCCTTTACCAGCAGCTGGGAGCGACCCAATCAACTGAATACATGATCCCAATGGAAATGCCAAATAACGCTACAACTATTTGATCGTGTGGTCTTCAAAATGACCCATTTCAACTTACCACTACACAAAAACATCACTGGAACTCATGTGAAACTAAACAGAGACACTAGCCAGGTCGCAAGACAATACCACCAAACTGTGGGGTGAGATGAGTAGATAAGAAAAGAGCAGAAGTTCCTACCAGTAATATGGCCTGCTCATGAAGGAGCTGCTGTTGAAGGATCTCTAGGTGCCTCTGCTCCTCCTCCAGCTGACGACGGATATACTCCTGTCAATTAAATGCAGGTCAGAATTATCTGGGGGAGCTAACTGGAAAAAAAGCACAGAATGGCTAAGTGACAATACCTTAAATTTATATATATTTGTTTGTTTGGAGGTGGGGTGCTTTGAAATGTGAATTATTTATTTTATTTTTAGTAAACATAAATACCTAACACCACCACTGGAAAGTTGAACATGTTCTTGCTGGCAAGACTGTATTAACAAAACTCAAACAGTCATTATGATGGAGAGAACAGATTAAGTGAACTACTATGAATGACTTATCAGATGAACAGGACAACAAGCTAAAAACTAAAGTCACGAGGCATTTTACCTTAGTTTCACCTTTATTACCTACTTATAATGGTAAAATCTCTGGTGCCCATTTAGTGCTGAGGACATATTTGATGTTTTCTTGATGATTTTCTTGGACAAACAATGTAAAAGTTATACTAATGCTGGATTGGGTAAATTTATCAGCCTATAGATCAGGACCGCAGTTAGGACTGGTTTGACACCACAGAGCTTCCCGATGGTAGTAGGACATGTTTGAGTAACGCAGGCTAGATACTGAATTGAGAGGACACTGATTAATGAAGGTATAAAAATGATATGCAATAACGAGCTGTGTCCAACCAGTGACACTGAGGGATATAACCCTGTGCTACACAATACTACATGACAACAAATAACATATCAAAGGCTGGGATGCCTACATAAGGTGCGACAACATAACTTTTAAAGTATAATGCTTGTTAGTTAAATAAGGCTTGTCATGGCATCCACAATGTGATAGAATATATATTATGATTCGGTTTTTTTTAGTTGTCCTACTTTTCCTGTATTAACCTTTGTTTTTCTTCTCTCCAAATGTATTGTCTCAAAGTGATCTCCATATTCAGCACTTTGTGAACTTGGTTTTACGGTGGATTCTCTCAATTTTTCATTTTTTTTCCAAAATATTGTTCAATTCAGGCGTTGAGATACAAACCACTGCAAAGTCGTGTGAAGTGGTTTAAAATTGCCCACTGTAGAGAAACTTGATTACTGAATTCGTTACCCTGGTAGTGATGGGAACCAGAGGTAGCAATGTCTAAAACGCAAAACCACGAGTGAAACTGCATGTGTCTGCTTTATCTAGAGTTTATATAATGCTGATGATAGTAAAATAACTGTAACATCTGAAGAAAATAGATTATTTTGCCTCAAAATAGCCTGCAATGGAACTTTCCATCATGAAGAGGTTTCAAAAAACGTTTTGGGTCATAACCTTAACCAAAAACTATGGTAAAACAATCCTCAGGTGTCAGGCAGCATATTTGGTCTTTTGAAGACTCTTACGATGTCTGGTTTCCATCATCACCTTTGCCAGCAATTCTGATATGTTTCTCTAGAACAAAGCAGTTCAGTGAAACCACTGACTTTTTTTTTTTTTTTTTTAAACACTTCTTAACCATTTCATCATACAGAAATTCAGAAAAATGTGAAATTACACTTTAAATCAGTGTCATTATTATTATATTTTAGTATTTATTTTATGTTTCACTTTTTATACCTCTTAACTCATGATACACTAATAAATCTGATGTATAACTTCATATACATACTCAAAATAAACAGATCCTTTAATACAATAGTTCCATTAACCTGTTCACGATCGTTCCTTCTCTTCTCCTCCTCAGCCCTCCTGCGCTCTTCCTCTTCTTTGCGCCGTCGCTCCATCTCTTCCACTCTCCTCTTCTCCTCCTGCTCCCGCCGCCTCTGCTCTCGCTCCTGCTGCCTCCTCATCTCTCGCTCGCGGCGCTGTTGCTGCAAGACGGCAGCAGAGGGCAAGAGTGAATGCTACCCGTGCACGTGCATGTGCAGAGAACCGAGGATTCAACACAGTGCTAGGTAATGGAAAAGAGGATCTAAGCTACGAGCTGTCGGTGAAGCTAATGTAACAAACAGACTATGTAACATGAGAGCAATGATCAGCGCTCATGCCTGATTATAATTTTACTAACTAACTGCAGCAATTCTGGATAATTTAAGAAGTGTGGTTCAGATCCAGAAAGCCACACTAGACTTTAATGGTTTAAACAGTGTGTAAATAAACAAAGGAAATGGCCCGAGCACAGCGGCTCAGACACATGCAGTCACAGTGCACACAGGCGGCCTGCAATTTTCCTAAATAAACACTAACAGATCCTCATCTTCATGCGCTGGGCTGCTGTTGATAATGAAAGGAGACATAATGGGCCTCCCAGTTTCCTGACCCTCTGTGGCCTAGTTCTGAGACCGAGCCCAAACCCAATTATAGTGAAGTGCCTCGGAGGGTCTGCTATGAAAACCCCCGCAGAACAGAGACCCAAGATACACACACAAACACATATGCACACGTGCACACAAAAACATTGCATCTCTAAAATGATAACTGTACAGGAGAAGGACAAAAGATACTTTTAGTGTAAGTCAAGCACTAATTTTGGGCCATTCCTTTTGATCCGTTCATAAGACATTTCTGCACAACTTATAGGGCAACTATCGCTGTGTCGTAAACTGAAAAATGTCAAAAATGGAGATAGAAGGTTTTGAACTAACAGCAGTGATTTGCTTCTATGCCTCACACATACAGAGGCAATGGAGGAGCCATGTTTCTTCATGATCACCATGGCTTTCCAAGTTGAACCTTTTATTATGCAACTAGATGCATGCAATGTCATTTCTGTGCAACCTGACAAGTTATAGGGAGCAATTAAATCAGTTTGAATTTTTTGATACACCGTAACACTGCTATAAAGTCATCCATTAGGCCACTGCCATCCTATATATCCATCCAGGGAGCGATTTCAACTGTCCAAAATTACACGTTGATTGGTATGATCACATGATATCATATGATCACCCCCAGCCCCCAAAAAATAAATAAATAAAACACATGGGTTGGCTGAGCTGAAATGGTTGCAGTGTTGTGCAGATTATGCAGGAAAAATTATACAGAAGCAGCTTTTAGAACACTTTAGTGCAAGTGCTGCAAGTTTCAACATAAAAGCTCGCCTAAGGCCCACTTCTATATAGTGCTGCACGGCACAAATTTTATGCTTTTTCAATACCACAACATGGTAAACAATTGAACACTCTTCCTTCTAATTCTTCTTATAAATANTTTTTGATACACCGTAACACTGCTATAAAGTCATCCATTAGGCCACTGCCATCCTATATATCCATCCAGGGAGCGATTTCAACTGTCCAAAATGATTGGTATGATCACATGATATCATATGATCACCCCCAGCCCCCAAAAAATAAATAAAGCACATGGGTTGGCTGAGCTGAAATGGTTGCAGTGTTGTGCAGATTATGCAGAAAAAAAATTATACAGAAGCAGCTTTTAGAACACTTTAGTGCAAGTGCTGCAAGTTTCAACATAAAAGCTCGCCTAAGGCCTACTTCTATATAGTGTTGCACGGCACAAATTTTATGCTTTTTCAATACCACAACATGGTAAACAATTGAACACTCTTCCTTCTAATTCTTCTTATAAATAGGCTAATGCTATGTTGATGTTCTGCCCAAAGGCAAATTGAAGTGTGCAGGGAAATTTGTCTCAGATAAGCAGAGAAACATGAGGAGATTCAGACGTTCTACTTGCTTGGTGAAGCTCAAACACCAGAAAATGGCTACAGCAACATGAAAAGTTCTTACATTTGAGGAAGAGGGTTCAGGTTGCTGATCAGCCTCAACAAAGTTGCACAGTAAAGGTGCTAACCTAAATCATGCAGTTTCATGTTCTTTATGCGCAGATATCAACAATATGTTCAGAAAAGCATATCGTAATGCGATTTATCACTGTACACTTCTACTGCGTAAGATACTGTGTGCTACGGAACCACGGGCTAACAGGGTAAAAGGGCAAACTGGAAAGATTCCAAAAATCACAAAAAAAAAAAAAATGTAATGAAAATGTACTCACTTAACTGCACCAGTTGTATAATGTTAGAATCGATTATAATCAATAACAACATTCAATTAAGTTTGATCTGAAATGAAATTCCCAGGCTATCAAATTGGACTGTGATGAAATCTGAGATTTAAAGACGCACTGAAACATTTCTTGAAGAGTGAAAATCAAATCAAACTGGAAGGTCAAAGATTACATTATATAAATCATCTCCCTTTAAATCCTATCACAGACAAATGTTTCCCACCTCACCCCACTCCTCACCTCCTCCAGCCTCCTCCTCTGCTCCTTCTGTTGCTCAATGCGTTTTTGACGCTCAGCCAGCAGCTGCCGCTTGTATTCCTCCTGCTCGCGGAGCTGCTGCTCCTGCAGGAGCTGCTGCCTCCTCAGAGCCTCAGAGCGCTCCTTGTTCTCCTGCTGCAAGCGGATGAAGTCTCGTCGGAGGGTTGACTCGCCTGGCACATTCACTATGGAGCTGTGTGGAGAGAGTGGTTGTAAAGAAACTAGCCTTGACAGTTCATTATACAGGGTTACTTTTACATTTTCAAACAGAGGAAAACAGTTATACCACTCCAGCACCCGACAAAGACTGAACATTAGTCTCCTAAAGAACATTTCATAGTTTAAAAACACTGAAACACTCAACTGAAAGATTCATTAGGGAACCAAAACTGGTTCTCTTAAAAGCCTAATCAAATCTCGGTGGTACCAATAGGTTTGTTTCCCAGCCCAAGATTATGCCCTTGACTTAACCATGTTTGGAGAACTGGCAATAAAACAGTGCCATGTTTTTACCTTCATTTAATGTAGGAAACATTTATAGGCAAAAGTGTGTGAGTAGCGGTAGGAAACTGTTAGGTGATGGGACATTAATGGACAGTTCGCACCCAGCACTGATCATGGTGCCACACAAAGACCTCCCCCCCGCCTCCCCCAAGGACCTCTGACTTTTGGAGGATCAGAGACTGATTCTCTGGAATACTCCTGGGCTCAAAAATAGCTTGACTAAACTTGCAGAAACTCTTCTCTTTCCCCTAAATTTGAGCGTAAAACAACTGAACGATGCAGATACTCAGTCTGTCTAGACTCTGTACCTCTTTTGCATAGTATACAGACTGAGACACAGGCAGATAAAATTCTCAGTCACTGCTAAAGCTAACAGCAGATCCTATAACAGTACCTGGGCTCTCCCTCCTGCTCTGGCGCCTCCTCTGCCTCTTCCTCACTACCGCTGTATTCATACTCCGTTTCATCTGCAAGGAAAGTTCAATTAATAATTTTCATACAAAATGCATGCTGCATAAAGTATCATACAACATAAATGTGAAACAATGATACTAGGGCTTCTAATTAAAATAATTAATCAAGACTAAGCAAATTTGGTGCAGTCAATCACAAATATCCTTATTTGTCTTGTTTGCTCAAATCTGATCCCAAAGAAAGATTTTTCCTTTTCAAAAATGCAGCACGTTTTATAGTTAGAAAATACACGTCTGTATGTTAGAAAAGCAAGTCTTATTAGTCAACTTTTACCATATATTTGAATTCATTACCTTATGGGAAACATAATGAAATGATGTATGAAATATGATAATGACATAATGGTAAAACACATTATGATTTACTTTTCTGTACTTAAACACTCAACAAATGCATGTTTCACTAAAATAGTTTGAAAGTGGCTCCCAAGTTGCACTAGAGCATAATAGCATAGCCTAGGAGAACCTTAAAACATAGTTTTTAATCTTTTTTAAATCTGACATTTTCAGACTTCAGAAAAACAGGTTATGACGGGCATCATGCATTCTGAAAATGCCTGATATTTTGCCCTATCGCCCACCCCTATATCACCCAAATATGGCTAGGCCTCATTAAAGGCAATGTTGAAATATCTGCATTCCTTTCTGCAATAGTCTTAACAGGCTTGTAAGATCTCACCTTTCTCTCCCCTCCTCTTGCGGGTGCGGTCGATCTGGTCTTTGAGCTGGATGCGAACCTGCCTCTCGTTGGGCTGGTCTCTGATGAACGGGTGCTTCAGAAGCTGATCTGTAGGTGGCCTCTGGGTGTAGTTCTTCACCAAGCAGCTCTCGATAAAGCCGAAAAACTTCTTGGACCTACGGGGAAAAAAAAGGCAAGAGTCAGAAGGAGATTTAGGCCTGAAAGTGGTGAGGTGTTGCTTGTGCTGGCTGGTTTTGAGTTTCATTACTTTGGACAACATAGCTTGGGAAGCATTACTGAAACTTGGACGTGTGGAAATTATGATGGCTGTCAACACGTTTAGATGAGGACTGAGGTCAGCTTTGTTATGAGGAGAGAAGAATAAGGGAGCTTTAGGTTTTTCCTTCTTTCCTGTATGCCAGGCTGTGGACTTGCCAGGAATTTAGGCAGGGCAGGTGTGCTACAGCTGCTAACCTAATAGACGTGGTCCAAAGTAGGGCCTGACCGATATGAAAAGTGTCACAGATATTGATTTTAAGGACCTAAGCATTCTGTAAGTGATATCAGCTGATATTATTTAAGATAATTAAACATATTCCAAAAGTTTTACTTAGACAGCACTTTACAGACTGAGATCATTTTAAATGGTCAGCTATCAAATGAAATCTCCACAGGTGGTCAGTACCAGACGTGGCATTCAGGAGAACCCATGCTGACCTACAAACACTATCCCTGGGATGACACCCAACTAAGTCTCACTGAAACTGATATTGGGAATATTTCTATATTAAATAGAACTACTAGTGGGGGCTGACCAGTATTTATTTTTATCTCAAAGGCTTGTTATTATATAGAACATGGCATTGATTGTTAGTGCTTCATCACTGGGAGTTTTACCAATACCAATAAACCGTTGGGACTGGAATATTGGCTCTTATCAGCAGCCCTGGATTTTAGTCAGGATTCAAGGTCTACTCTAGGCTTTCCAGCTCCGGAAACCAGGGCCAATGAGGAGATGCTTTGTGCAGAGTTCATTTATTGACAGTTTCATCACCCATCCTTGAGATACTTGAAATAGATATGTCAAATAAAGCAAAAACTATTTGGCTTTAAGTCGCAGTCAAGGTTTTGTGAGTATGTCTAAAGCATAGCTAGCCTTTCATGTTTGGTCTGTGCATGCATGACATTGGTTAGACTACACACCACCACATTTCTCACATTCTGACAGAAGAGGCATGAGAGTAAGACCTCTGAGGACTTTCGCAAAGCCTATTCAGAAAGAGCTGATGAGAAACAGAGCCAGATGCTGTATAATGATTCTGATTTCATGCTTGCCTAATTGCTAAAGGTGTTACTGGTGCACCATAAACTAGAAATCTTTAAAGCTCCTTCAAGTACCGTAAATACAACTGATTAATGAAACAAGATGCAGAGAACAAGCATGACATGAATCAAGGACACTCACCATGTCTTCGACTTGAGGCGTGGAGGCGGGTTCCTAGGGATGAGGAAAAGCGCTCGCATAGGATGCATGTCGCACAGAGCTGGATGAGGAAAGGGAGGGGGGGAACAAAAGTATGAACAAATGTATAGAAATTGCCCATGGAAACCACAGGCTAAACACCACCTGAACATGAATAAATGCACACATATGAACAGCTGACAGAAGAGCTAAAAGAGTAAATGGAAAAGGAAGAGGAAGAGTCAGAGGAAATAACAGAAACACGAAAATAGTGAGTTGGAGTCAGACACTATGGAAAGACTGCGCATGATGTGATGTACAAGTCAGGATGCACACAGAAACGTGTTAGAGTACTCACGCGGAGCTCCCTCTGCCATTTCAATAGCAGTAATTCCACAAGACCACAGGTCACTCTGCAGAAAGAGAGATGCAATTAGAGGCTGGCCAACAATATTGCACATGCAGCAGTTTGAGGAGGCCGCCGCCATGGGAATGCATGAAAAAGCGTACTGACCACTGCACAACAAATTGATCACAGTTTCAGTGATCTGGCCCAGCGGCACAAGCACAATGCATCAATTTACATCAAAACCTTGAGCAGTGGTTAAGAAGTACAGGCAGCAGGGTTGTACAACACTAGGATTTTGTTTTGTTGATCAACCAATCACCCTCTCCTCTAATCCTACCTCTCGATGGCAAATATTAGTTTGCACTCTAAACTTAGCCTTTCATGTTGATATGCATATCACTGAGAATTATTGCAAATTTTACATTTCTCAATTAACAAATGAACAATGTGGACATATGTTGATGCTATATACACCCACACACACACACAGTTCTGTTTAAGACTGAACGTTTAGCATGACGACACTGTTTAGCATGACGACACTGTTTAGCATGACGACACTGTTTAGCATGACGACACTTGACACAGTTATTTTTGTGGTACGGTACTGTGGATAGATAGAGACACCTTTTGATCACCCAATATCAGGTTGGAAGGGCCATTAAGTACAAGTTATTCATTTGTAGCATCAGGAAAAGGCAGAAAAACCTATTTAACAGAAATCACATTGAGCCTCAACAAACCAATATTTATAGCATTTAGTGTATCTTTCAGAGAAAACTGTAGGGATTTTTTTAATTTAGTTTAGTTATAGAAGTTGCTTTTCATGGTGCAATCCCAATCATACATTTATATTCATCAAGCTATACAACCTCCACATCTCAGACGCGAGTTTTTTTTCCTTTTGAGTCTGATTGCTTTTAAATACTGTTTATCTGATGATATTTTTGGTGGTCATGTATAGTGGCACATGGATACTGCTGAAAGGAAGCTCAATGTGGAAACATACATTAAATAAATTAATGAAATGGATTTTATTGAGTAGTAGTACCCTGTAGTCATATGTAGCATCAGGGTTTTCATCACAGGCGATGACCTCGGGGGCCATCCAGTAAGGTGTGCCAATGAAAGTGTTCCTTCTGCCAACCGTCCGGTCCAACTGGGCACTCACACCAAAGTCAACTGGAGGAGATCATAAGTGAAAAGTTAGCTTTGGAATGAATTAGAAAATGTAATAGCAGTGGATTTAGGTCATATAGAAATACCTTATTGGCTATATTGTACTGATGAATCTATTATATCTATTATTAAGTTTAATTTAATTAATTGGCTGTCTATGTGGCAGCTTCATATCAGTTTTCTAAATGTAGAAATATAAGCATCTTCATAAATGAGTGCTAGTGGACACAGGTCAGCACACACTATGGTGTTTTACTCTAATGGCGTAGTGTTAAAACACAGCAGAGGCCTTGTGACTCACCCAGCTTAACCTCAGCATTCTCAGTCAGCAGAACATTTTGGCCTTTGATGTCACGGTGGATGACGTGGTGGGCATGTAAGTGGGCCAGACCCTGATAGACAGACATACAGACATATTTCTATATAAAATATTTTATATTTCAAAGATTACATACCCTAAACATGACTGTACATAAAAGAAGCTAAGCTTGAGTGTACATGAGATACAGACTTGTTTCAGTAGTGTAAGACAGAAGAGATGATTGAAGAAAGTTAGCAAGGCAGTGGCAAATTCTAAAAGCAGCCAGAGCCACTCACTCTGAGAATCTCTCGGGAGATGTATGCAATCTGGTCCTCCTTCAGTTTATTTCCTTTAGTGTTCTTCACCAGATCTGTGATGGAGCCAGCTCCGCAGAACTCCATCACCAGCTGGGGAGAGAGGAGGAGGGAGGTACAAAGAGACAATGTATTACTCCAACAAAATTCTTGCAAGGTTAGTAGTAGAGCTGCACAACATCCATCCATTACTTTGATCCACCCACAGACATACTCTCTGGAAATGTATTGTAATATATTCTATCTATATATAATCTATTAAGGCTAATGTCACAATAACAAACAACAAACAATACATTATGCAGCTCCACTTAATAGTGCACTTATTATTGTGAATGGTTTATACCCACCCATAGCTGGTCATCGTGTCCTGGGGGGCTCTTTTTAATGAACGCCCCATAGTAAGTGGCAATGTTTCTGTGATGTGAGTACTTTTTCAGCATGTTGATCTCGAGCTTTATTTCTTCCTCTTCATCCTAAAGCATATTAAGAGACAGAAGGGTGCAGCAGTTAAGTGTTGCGTAATCATCATGGGTACAGTCTGTGCTAACTCTGATTACTTAGGCACTATTGGGGTGTCTCATGTGATATAGCCTGTGAGAGATGCACTCTGATAAACCCGTTCTCTGGAACACCACAGCAGGAGAAACAAACATTTTTGTTCAACGCCAACTGCTGGGAAGCGAGCAACGTTTGTCTAAACTACTCCTTCTCTAAGCCTCATTAGTGGAGCTGCGTAATTTGGGATTAAACATGGATGAATTTTAGTTGTCCTCCACTGCAGTTCACAGGCATTTTCATTGCAGAGACTTCATAATGCAAGAAAAGAGTGTAATCCATTTAAGCGTGGCTAATGAAATTATGGACGTAATCGATTCGCTTAGCCCATTTTTTGCTGTGTTTGCAAAGGCACTCAGTATTGTGGAGGGATGCAGATAAAAGAAAATGAAGTAATTCTAAAAGGATACTCTGACGAAATAAACCATATGTAAGGCAGCGTACCCTTCACAGTGCCTCATTACCTCATTTGCTGAGCATTTTGATTAGTATGTGGCAAGAGAGAACGTTCTGAGTTTTATTAGTGTGCGTTGTTACGCAGTGTTCACATATTCAGTTTGTGGCCTAAGTAACATGAAAACTTCAGGCCACAATCTCACTTCGACATATGGGTGGGCAAAAATGATAGGTATGAGTGCATAAATTGTGCTCTATCCACCCAGAGTTGGCCAGTTTGCCAAAAGAAACTATTCAAGAAGAAAAAGGAAAACTTAAATAATAAAATGATACAAGACAATGACATATTTGGCCATCCAAATTAGTACTTGTTACTATGTAGTTTGGAGCAAACCATGACCGTTGGACGACTGGTCTTCAGTATGGGCCATAAATGTCAAAATGTTGTTACAAACAGGGAATAACGTCTCTATGACAATTTCTGCTCGGGCCCTTGCAGGATTTGAGTGGCATGTTACTGACAAGCTTACAGAAACATACACCATTTTTGCCCATTCTATTTTAAACATGAACATTTGAAGCTTGTAAGAGACATATCTTTTTACTCTAAGACTGTAAGATTGTCAATATAGACTGTTGACTTTTGTTTTTCTAACATCCGACAGAAACCTTTTTAGAGTACCAGACACCCTACCCTATGTGTATTCTCAATCAGTAGGTTTTCAGAAGGTCTAGAGCAGTGGTTCCCAATCCCAGTCCTGACCTCACACAACGCACATTTTTGTTGCTTTGACTCATCAAGCTCAACTGATTCAACTTATTAGCAAGCTCCTCGCAGATGTACAGCTCATGGGTCAACAGAACTGATGTTGGGACCCTCTGGTGACAACCCACCCACCCCTCTCATTATTTCACATATTGTGCATGCACTAAATCCAATTAAAGAGGACTAATTATGCTCTGTAATGAAACATGCAGTTGGTCAGTGTTCTACAAGTACTCACATGATCTACAACATGCTCGTAAAAGCATACTGTGACACAGTGTGATGTAATTTACACAGATTGTGATATGCTTATGCTGTCTAGCCCTAAATAGAGAGTTACAGAAAATTTTAGACCTTCTCTAAAGGCCTAGACAGCCCTCAGGGGTCCCCACACATGCTGTTTATGCAGCTATTGTACACCATCTGTTGGTCTAATTTCTTTCGGAGACATGCAGTTGTTGTTACACCTAATACATAGATACCTTGGTGGAGCTTAACACACCGTCTTATCCCCTACCCCTACTTGAGTAGTAAATGTTTAATGACCTTGACTATTCAGGATGGTGTGGTTGCCAGGCTTACAAAGATGATTCACAACACTCTGGCCTTGATCATGACAGACACTGCTTAAATTAAAGTCTCAGATACAATTTGTACTAATACCATTCAGCCTGACATCATGTCTTGGGCATCAGATCCACCCGATTATCTGCCGCTATTATCTGGCGTGCACCAAGACATGGTGAAAAATGGCATTGTGAAAGGCGACCACCACTGAGCTCTCAACTGCTCCGACACCCATTATAGCTAATTCAAAACACACTGCTCTTCTCTGAGTCATGCGCTCTGAGTGCGAGGCATGGGCTGACAAAGGCTTATTGAGGGGTTGCTGCCATGCCTTTCTGTTTAATACCGTCAAATACCCTTTTTGCCTAGGCTAGTCCTGGATGAATGTAATAGAACTCAAATCCAGCCAGATCAGACTTGAATGATACTTGGAGCAGATCGCTTGGATTAAAAATCAGTACGTATGACACGACACATTAAAGGAATAAAAAGGTGTAAAACTTTTCTTTTTCATTTCTGCATGGCACGAAACCAGTAATGAGAGTTCACAACTCACCAATCAGCACTGTGCAAACTGCATGCACAGCAGTTTTGGTAATAAACTGCGTTAGAGGGACATGACCGAATTATGTAACCATCAGTGCATTATGCTGTAAACATACATACGTGCCTCACGTCCTACAGAGATGATGTAGTGATCTCATGAGTGAGATTTTCCAGTTTGCAGATTAGAAATAAACCTTTTCTGGTGATCCACCTTGAAGGTGGGAGGAACTTCTGGAAAAACTACTTGGGGTTTATTTTTGTGGACAAGCTGTTTCGAAATTTTATCCCCTGTTAGCTGGTGAACGCAGAAGGACAGCAGATAATCTAGTAGCACTGCTAGGAAGGCAAAAATCATTTTATAACTGTATAACCATAACAACATTCCCCAATCATTATAGCCAGGCTGAAACTGTAAAATGAGATATGCAATTTTGGTTTGTGGTTGTTGTTGTTGTTATTATTATTATTATTATTATTATTATTATTATTATTATTATCCTCCTGTAGTTTAGGGACTACAGAGACTCCCAATAATTCCCAAAAAGCACCTGTGCAATGCATGCTGACACTGAAGTGAAAGAACACAGATGAACAAGATAAATAGATCATGAATTCTGTCAAAAAGAAGGGGCTGACTGATGTAGCTGTGCAAAAAGAAAGAAATAAAGAAGGCATCAGACACCAAACGTCTGGGTTGATCCACTACATTGATGGTGTACAGACTTTGTTAGCATCTGTTAACAAGTTTATTTGTAAGACAGAACTAATAATGTAATCATGTACATAAAATGCAGATTTTTCCTGCTTTGAGTTTTCCTGACTGACACAGCACCACATGACTAAACAACTGCACTGTTTATGTACAGTGAGCAGCACTGTCCATTGAGATGACATCATCTCTCTCCAGCGCCAGCCCTCCCCTCTTCTCTCTCACGCTTACAGACACAAACACACACAAACACGCACACACTTCCTCCAGCTGTCTGGATTCTCCCTCTCAGGCGTGAGAGTCTCATTACAGCAGTTATTACCTGAATGACAAGACAGAGCCAACTCACAACTGGAGAGGTTCTACAGTTTCTCAGACAGAGAAGCTGATCTGAGATCAGACTGAAAAAACAAACATAAAACCACATGGCTAAGACAGCAGCACAGTCACAGACAGAATCCCCATGTAGGCCAAAGGGCACAAAGTAAATGGGGGGAGGAAGAAGAAAAAAAAAAAACCAAAAAAACTAGACATGCCTGAAAGTTGAGTTTGGCTTTGTAAATACACATGCAAAGAACAAGAGAGAGAAAGCAAGAGAAGAACACACAGAAAGAATGTGGAATATTAGGAAAAAAGACTACGGAAAGGACCAAGTAAGACTAAAATTAAGAATGAAAAAGAAACACAGACAAACACAGACAGAATGATGGATGGAAAGAAATACTGAAAGCGAGACAAAGATAAAGTTGTAAAGAGTGAAAAAGAGATAAAGACAGGACAAAGGACGAGAGAGAAACAGAGAAAAAAAACAATGGCAGATCAAAGTGCACAGTGGAGGACAACAATTTTGGGGGGGGGGGTTTAAAACGGCTCTTCATACATGGTGTATGTATGTATGTGTGCGTGCGGTAGGGGAGGGAATCTGGGTCATTGGTTGCTGAAAAGCAGCTGAACTCTGACAGTTCAGCTAAGAATCAAACAAACACACACTCTTCACCCCTGATCCCACATGTAGTCAAGAAGTTCTGCACTGGATCCATCAGGCTAAAGGAGTCAACAGTGAATGGAAGCTAATGTACATCAATAACTCCGTAACCTGTATATCTGATGTCTGCCCCTCACTGCCGGGTTTTTAAACCCTAGATGACAGATTCTACTGATGGTTCCATGCCTTTCTTTGACCTACACTACATATGCCCAAAACAATGTTATACTCAGGACTATGCAGCCCAATCAACGGTTCCAAGGCTGCAGAACATCTTGTGAACAAACACGACTTTACATCAAAACAGGTTCAGCAGATGGCAGCAAGGCACAGACATTGTGACATTAGCAGCTTGAAAGTAAAAGAAAACAGATTTAACAAATATTTTAACCATTTTAGAATGTAAATCAGTAAAATTAAAAATAAATTTTCACACTTCCATTTGGCAGGGATCTTCTGCATTTCACTTTACTGCATCTTCAGAGTAAAATTAAAGAAGCCTCAGGCACTAAACATTTCTTTGTTTACTAACTACATGTGGGGGGAAAATCTGATTTTCGGTACAGAGAGGTCCAAAAGTCTCAAAACCAGCCTAAAAATTGTTGGACTTTTTTTATTTTTTTTTATTTATTTATTTTTTTTAAACCTGTTAGTAACAAACTTTTTTTTTTTTCCAAAGTTGTTTTTTTTTTTTTTTTTTTTTTTTAAAGTAATTTAGATTATTATGATGTAAAATGGTTCACTGCAGATAAATTCATTGAGTTGGACTGTCTTAATAATGATGGCAACTTTTTCGCTATGGGAATGATGTCATTGGATTATTTCAGAACCAAAAAAGTTTGCATAACCCAAATAATTTAAAGCAGCGTATGATCTTAAATCCATCATGATCAATCGAATATTAACTTATAATGGCTATCGCATTCCATTTGACTAGCTGGTCCTCCGCGTTCACACATTAACGAAATCAAGCCTGTATTGAAGTGTTTAAGGTTTGGCCTGCTAATGTTTGCGCATGGCACCTCTCATTGCAGTATAGACTCGGGTCCAGCAAATGGATGCTTAAAAAGCAAAAAGCAAATAAATTTCTAAATAAATAAATCTGAAATTAATTTTAAAAAGTCTATATTTGGAAAACTCTACTTTTCACCATTTCTTATGCTGGTAATATCATTTCTAATGAAAAACACATAAGAATTTTCCCTACTGGCCTCTTTTGGGCCCATTTCACATTTCAGCATTGTACATTACTGGAAGGGAACTGCTTGAGGTGTGTCCTGAACGTTCATCTCACCTGATTACCACGTAAGCCGTCACAGAGTAAACAGGAAGGCTTGCCAATGCCTACCTCAGGAAATGGTTGAGCAATGCTTAAATGTCATGTACTCATTGTTTCACAACAAGTCCCGGGAATAAATGAGGAGTGTCAGAGGCAAGTCAGAACGGCTTAATAAAAACTGGTCCAGCAAAGCCCTGGCTGGGTTCTCTCACCGTTTCAGCACGTCCATGTACAAAACATTCACGTCAACTCAACACTCCTAAAATCTCCCACACGGTTCTTGGCTTAGACCCAAAAAAATAACGCACAAAATGTATTACATAGAGGTTCTTTAAACTTTAAAAAGGTTCCTCGTAATACAGGCTTGTAAAAACCCACAACCACAGCTGGGAAGTGCCGTTTAAGTGCTCACAAAACACACTAAGGGAACTATATTGTGACATACTGTGAAATTATATATCACAATAATGATAATCGTCATACTGCCCAGCTCCAGTTCCTTACACTCACATTTCACTTTTCACTTTTTCTGGTTGTTCTACAGCATCAACTCCAAAGAACCTTTTTTGACCCCTTCATTAAGACTGCCCCAATTACTATATTTCATCATATCAAAGCTAAATAGAAAAGTTTTGCAGCTGCTTAAACACCGGACCCTATCTCCTCTAATAGCTTCCCAGTCGGTTTTTGACCAACTTTAGAACACTTGCCTTTAATAGGAAATATTTTGAGATATGGGAGGGTTTGTTGTGAACGGAATCTGAGCCTCATGGGAAGGGAAAACGAGACTGTTTAAATGGGCTTCAGAAAACATTCCATGAGAATTTCTGAAAGCAAAGCAAGAGCCAGCAAAACAGGCAAAATGCTAAAATTCTACCAAAACTACAACCAATACTAACACAGTGGAATATAACGACCAAGCTCCAGGATGTAGGTCTGCTTCTACTGAGATGTGTGGACTTTTTAGTAGGATCTTTGTGGGTGGGCATGCTCCCCCCAGACCTCAACCTCCACTGTATTTGTATGTGCATCCATGTGTCCCCACTGGGAGGTCTGAAACAAGAGATTAAAACACCATGTTTTCGGAGGGGCATCCCTGCCCTGTGACTGACGCAGCTTAAGCCTATAAAAACACTTCCTGCATGCTGATAAGCAATCAGTGGCACTTGTTACACAATTTATGGAACTGCTGTTCAGTATGCTGTGCTAACCAGGACACAGCATAAACCGAGAGTCCCGCCTAAAACACGCCAGGAGTCATTAATTTCACACTAATTATTATATCATTTATAATATTAAAATAACAGTGATGCACAATAAAATCATTTAATAGTGCATTTAATGATTTTATTATATTACCTGTACTGCTGTTGACACACATTTGCCTCCAATTCTACATCAGGTTGATGTGCATCCAATACAGTACTGTAATGCTCTTGCCAAGAAGCATATGTGCAGTTCTAAAGTCCATAATGTTGCACTTTTATAATGTTGGATGCCCTACAGCACTGAAAAGAGAAAAGTGCTTCGAACACTTCTTATCTTTAGTTCTTCAGAACAGTACTACTATTTCTTAATATTGTCAAATGGGATTACGCATTATATACACATGGGATTATACATATACTTGAAACAGCAACGTGTAGCCTCAAATGTTCATTGTCCCTTCCCATACTTTTCAATAGACCATATACAAAGAGGGCCACAAAGTAGCATATTGTACTGTGCATTACACTGTATCTTAATTGGCATTCTAACATGGGGCTAAAAATCAGATAGCTAGAGCATAAAATGAAATCACAGCTTTTGTTTCAAGGATTCCACATTTTAAAATGTTAATTACTCTAATAAACTGAAAAAGAAAACATTACCATATTCATTTAAGGCACATTTTCAGCTGCTCCATTTTTTCTGAATCAAATGTGTATCAGATCAAGACACCACCCTATACTGTACCAGCTAAATTCTAACGTCGACCTCAAGTCTTTGAATTTCTCAGAGCTCAAAACTCTCAGGTTTATCACAGCAAACATGGATTCCAGCAGAGATAGTCCAGCTAGATTCTTAAGCCATGAAGCAATTTCCTTACAACCTGATATATACATTTGCAAGGACAGAAAATCTGATCTATTCAGGTCCCCAAAGAAAAGGTTTAAAACCCAATGAGGATTTGCTGCAAGGTCACATTTTGATGATATTTATTCTGATGCTGACTGCAGGACCAGACACAGTGTCTGGAATGGGCACAGTTATAAAACAATCTCTCAGACAGAATATAGTGTTCATGCAAGAGCTGCACACTTGCTCAACAAAAACGGCTCTGAATATAGGCCTGCTTTTTACCCTGTTCCAGGACCAGTTTACCGTACACTATGTCTGATCTAAAGATAAAAAGGAAACTGCTTTCAGATCAGTGTTGCAGCCTGTGACAGCGGTGCATCACTCTACCTCCGTGACGTCCATGACCTTGATGGCCGCCAGCTGTCCAGTTTTGACATGTCGGCCCTGTAGAGGGTGAAAAAAAAGAAGGTTAGACATCAGTCTCAAAACAATTTTCAATGAAAATACAGTCAGTAGCAACAAAAATTGTTCCTCATATTCTTCACTTCACCACACTGGTTGTTTGAAACAATTAAATAATCTAGCTGACCTACATTTTCATGTCATTGTCCAACTGGACCTCTACCTTTCTTCTTAGTTTCTACATCATGTGGGCAAAACGCGGTCGACAGAAGTTTGACCCTAATCCTGGGCCCCTTCATAAACATTCCCACACTTTTCTCTGGTCTCTCCAAACACCTCTTTTTTTTCTCCCCCTCTCCTCACTTTCTCTCACTCCATCTTCCCCTCCGTCCTTCCATTCTCCCTCACATAAACAGAGCCAAAAATAGCCAGGCCCCTTCCTTTATCGACTGCCCAAATACCAGTTCCCCAAAGAAAAGCACTATTGTTGGGTGATGATGAAAAAGCAGTGGTGTGAAAGCAATCAGTCCCCCCCCGCCCAGGGACGCACACATGATTCTAGGGCTACGTGGTCGTACACTTAGTTTAAATGGTCTGTTGATAAGTAAGTAGTCATGCACAGGCATGTACTCAGAGGCGTGTATGCAAAAATATAACCTGCTCTTGGAAGGGAATCTAAAAATCACAGTGGGAGATACTCAGTGGGAATATGGGCCCTCAAGAGTTCAGCCAAGTGCCTCCAAATGCAGTGCACTGCTAGTCAGCAAAGTAAAAGAGAGGAGTGGAAACAATCAAACAACCATCACGCTAGCGGGAGCCAAGAAAGCTGCAAGCCTACAGTTTTCTCTTCATTATCTTAAAGACTAGGACTAGACTCAGAGCCAGCTTCGGCGCTTCACGGAAGGGACAGAAATTGGACAAGTTGAGCACCAAAGCAAGAGAGGTTCTGTAGCATAACGAGTGATGCTGCACAGATATAACCCAACTCAACAGCCCTTGCAGTGCTGATATCGCAGGAAGTGTGAAATACACAGATGATCTTTTCTACCACCAATTAAGCTGTTATACTGGATGCTGTGGGTTTCAAAAAGAATCAAGGCATTCACGGCCAGAAGACAACTACTAACATCAAGTAACATAACGGTCATATGGCACTCACTCAGCCCTATATCAGAATACTGAAATACTGCCTTTATTTAATTGAATGCACCCTTTTCAATGCTGAATTTCAGCTCAATCTGGAATCTTTAAAAGGTGGCATAGAATGGAAAACTGTTTTTACAAACATTTGTCTCTTTCTTCAAATACAAACCTCACATTTGCTAAAGAGGTCGATAAAACGAGACTACTTCAAAACCTTGAAGTGTTATGTAATAAATATTTACTCCCCCAATTGATGTTTCAGGTTGTGAAGACGATATAGGCACTTCTCATACCCCTTCCAAGATCCCAAAGTGTCAGAAGGTATAAGCAACGTACATCTTTAAATGAGGCTCTTAATTGAAAAAAGCTTTAGTATTTGGTGCATTCCACCAAATACTAAAGCTTGTTCATGTGCCAGAATGCAACTGCACCCCCATTTAGAGTGGACATTTCCCCAAGGTGGACATTAAGCTGCACATTAAGCTGCACATTTCACTCTGGACAGTTTCTCAAACCTTGGAGAATATCGAGCAGCTATGTTCAGCGTTTAACACTGAGAAGAGAAGAGCAGTTCCACCTTTATTAGCATCACAACCCCGACATCAACCTGTAAGTGGCGGCCATGCTGTGTGATTTTATCCAGTTTCTACTGCTGAAGCAGATCATCTTAAAATGAACGTTTCATAGTGAGTAAAAACTTCAATTTACTCTGTGTTGTTGCAATTAATAGCACATAGCTAGTATAGGTCACATCAGGTACTAGCAAGCCTCAAGTAACTATCGTTAACATAGCTAACCAAATAGTCTGACGAGCTAGCTTATTACTATTAATATTATCATATAATATTATTAAACGCCCCTTTTATTTAAGGTCACAAACTTTCTATGCAGACATTTGAGAATAATTTAAAAAGCTGAATGCATGCGTTTGATTGCACCTTTGCTACAAGTACATTTTTATATAATGTCAAAAATCTAACATTACGGCCATACAAGTTGTTCCTTACACGACATTGTTCACCCCCAGTATGAAGGCAAATGCTGTCACCCTGTCTTGTCAGAATGGTGCAGTCTCTTGGTGAGGTCATAAAGCCTCTGGCAAACAGATTCAGATGAGGAGCCGAATGGGGTGAGCTCATGTGAGGAGGTAAGAAAGGGGGAGCTGGTTAAGGTTTGGGGCCAACGCGATCCTGCTGTCAGTATTTGCCACATAGCACTGCAGTTTTGGGTTTCCTTTGTCTGTCTGGACCTGATATTTGAGCCAAGGCCTCTGCTCTCCCAGGCTTGCCTGTCATAAGGAGGGTCAGAAGTTTGCAGGATGACTGACAAGAGATTAAACCAGCTCCAGAATAGACAGAGGAGGTTAATTTTGTGGGTCAGCGCATAGTCATTGTCATTTTTCCCAAGGAAAAGCAGGATTACGTCATGCCGATCAAGGCTGAAAATGTGGGTAGAGGAGAAGTGAAAACTTGAAGCAAAACTTTTGGACCACAAAAATGACAGCAGCCAGAGACCTGGGGGAAAAAAAGGACTGATTTTCAAACTGTGGACAGAGCCAGTTCAAAAAGGCTTAATTAAAACAAGATGAGGTTTCTGAAAAACGAACAGGAAGATGAAAAAGGACGAGGAAAAAGCAGGACACCGACTGAATCACAGTAAGGAATGCATCCTGTGTTGAATCACAACTTCCAAATGGGCAAAGGAACCCTTGCACCTTAGGCACCCTTCTTAATGTCGTCAGCATATTGCGGTTTGGGGACTGTTTAACATTTAAACATTTAGAGAAACTGACTATGTACATTCCACTGAAGAGTTCTTGTGTTTTGTACCAAGCAGTGAAAAAGGATCTTTAGCATCAACAATAAAATATTTGGTCAACATAAAGGTGAAATGATGCCAGCAATCGAAATTCAGTTCCATAGCCAAACAGATATAGGCTAATCACTGCAGATATTAGCAGCATGGCACTCTCATTATCATCACTTCTGCACGGCTACACTTTTTTAACAGTAATTCAGAGAGGAAAACAACATACTTTGAGGAAATTGTCGAAAATTGTCCTCCAGACATCAGCCAACGCAGCTTTCCTCAGATAAAGGGTAGTTTATAAGCTCATTGTGTTCTGGAGCACCCACTGGGTTTTAGCTTCAGGCCATTTGCAAAAACAGTACCACCATATGAGATTATGACAATTAGCCTACTTAAAGATTGCTCAGAAAGCACTTAAAACATGGACCCGCCAACTGTGGGGAGAAAGACTGCACAACAGAGGCCTCTCTAAGCGTGGAGACAGGAAATCAACTCAACTCGAGGAGGAAAGAGGTAATTAGAGACAAAGACCAGAGTTTGTTCCTTCGTCTAACCACACATCCACTGTGACTGCTCTTCCATTTTTCCCCCCTCCATTATCTTCACACTTCCATTTTCTGGCAACACTCGTTTCCTGCGCAGGCCTTTGTGAATTGACGGGCCAGCAATTGTACTGCTCTGTCTGTACCTATCTAGATAAAGTCACTGGCTTCTTCAGTGACTCCTTTTGTGTCACGGGTCAAACCAAAACCAGGGCTTCATCTGGATGAGTCGTTAAGATCAAGGCCAACATTTGTCTTGTTGCCAGTTATTCCACACTGATTTTAGCCCATTGTGTGTAGCATATAGCTGCTAATGGCTTCTCTGACTGCCAAATTGAAGTGCGATAAGTACTACTTAGTTTTAACGGGTAATTTGAAAGGACTGTTTGCGCTAGAGCCCAATCATGATCAAAATGGTTTACCAGAAACTGACATTAGGGACCTAAATATCAGCCAATGTAATTTTATTCAGACAAAAATGAAAGACTCAAATAGCAAGTTAAACAATGTCTAACTAATCTTCTGTCAATTCTCTCAACTCTGTTTCTTAATGCCACATTTTTGTTTCTCACATTTCAGCATTATTTAATCAGACCTTTGAGAAATTACTGGAATTTGCCTCAAATTTTGATACTCAAATTTTGATTAAAATAAAACGCACAACACAAGGTGAAGCATTTTCCAGGTTTCTTAGTTAACACAATCCAAAGGTGAAAATGATATGCATTCACACTGACATTTTAATCATAATGGTGTTAGGTGTTATGCAAGTTTGTCTACTGAACATGTATTTCTTTAATATCAGTACTTCATCTGCAGGATTTTTGCCAATAATTAACCACAAACTTTATTGGTTAAATATTAAGCTTTGGTAAGCTTGTAACGCCCAGAAGCATAGCCGACTGAACTGGAACTTTAATGGAACCTTAAATTCAATTTAATAAGAGTGATATCTCAGCCTGGCCTAGTTAACTACCTAAGGTGTTTCCCAAAACTGCGTTCTCCATTACTCATTCTGCAAAGATGAACATAAAATTATACAACAGACTGTGGACAGGGATTAACAAGGTTCGAACTGATTCTATAAAACTTGATTTTATTTGCATAAACAGTTCTCATGTGTCTGCTCCAACTTATCAAACTAAATATTGCGAAGCATACTGTGTATCAGGAAAAATCTCATATCATCCACTCTTAGCTAAGCCAAACCAAAACATGCTTTGTTATTGCCTCCAGTATCGCAAGACTTATTCTGGCACTTTTGAAAACAATAGATTTATACAGCATATTGGACAGCTTACTAAGCAAGCACAGTCCTTTAAAGAGACACAAACACAAAGCACTTCCCTGTAGAGCTATTTCAGTGAGATATGAGGGCTACAGGAAACAAGGGAGTAGAAGAAAGATAAAGACAAACACAGCTCAAAGTCAAGGACTAAGAGACACAGTGCAAGTCTTTATGACCATGAGTTTGCTGATGAAGAGGACGTGGAGGAAGAGGAGGAGGAAACCAAGGAAGTCCATATCCTAAACTGACCCAAGGCTCAAAGCGACAGTCATTTGATAGCATCGCTCGTGGAGCGCTGGACTTCCCTGAGGAAATGCCAGGGACGACGAGTCATGCTCAATGCTGAACAGCAACAGAGAAGCGAACCTGACAAGTTAGAAAAGCAGAATGTACAATGAACTGTCTGCCAGTAAAGCCAAAAAGAACAAACAACTTTATTCAGCAAGAAGAATACTGAACAAACACCAGGAGCATGTAGAGGCCTGACTGGTATCATAATCGTCACTGCTATACAGTTTAATGAGTTAAAAAGTCCCATAACTGATCACATCAGCTGATATAATTCAAGGTTTTATTCATGACACAGGACTGTGTTGTTGTAATCACGGCAGTGTTTTGTGTTAATGTTTACCTGTTCAGCCCGCATCGCTGTAATAAACAGGTACGCAACATGTTCCTGCAAGCTTAGCGGCCTGTAAAAACTAAACGATGAGTATAAACCTATTAAAATCACAAACAAGTAATTCTCATTACATTACCGACTATAAACGGCAACATAAAGCAAACTAGTTATCTAGTTATGCTACAGTATGAACCATGCCTCTTAAAGCCATCCTTCAACCTTTCCTCTTAATACCGTCCAATCTGCCAACCACTATCAGTGGGGCCTTGGCTGCATGCGGGTAGTTGGAAACCCTAGAAGCTGCGCAATAACAGCATCAAAAAGGCTGGCCTGCAAAGGACACAACCAAACACAGTACAGTACAATAGCACTCAGTGTGAGCCTCTCCAAAAGCGGTTCACTGGCAGACTCCATTTAAGCAGCACAAAAGACGAAGACTGGGCTGGTAGAGAGAAAAGGATTACAGTTCAATATGGTGCACACTGGGGAAACAGTTCTTTGTGATCCTGTGAGAGAGGCAGGATGTGCTGAATCCAGATCAGTGGGTCACAGGTCACCAGAGGACTGCAGACAGTTACAGCCTAGACTGCTTGGGAATCAACAAAAGAGCAGTTTCAGCACTTGATCTTTATATCATAGCAACATGAAAGTGGTTGCATTTGATTAATTCTTATTTTCTTCATTTTGTTTCCATCATTCGCCAAAACCAAAAAGGCTCTCTGAGCAGCAGTGATGATTCCAGATGTTCACAAGAGATGAGTTTAGTTATTACAGTTATGGAAGCATTGATACAGATACTGATAGTTGTTACTGGGCCCAATACCGTACCCATTTACTCGCACTTGACCTAATAAAGAGGTAAGCAGAGTGTACACTGCTGCACTAATAAACTAATGACACAAGCTGGAAGTGAACTGGAGTCACACAGAGAAGAGTTCTCACTCCATCACAGTTGGATCACCATCATACCACATATAACAATTCAGAAGATGCGTGTACCGGTAGAGCTTGGAACAATGAATAAAACAGTCTTTTTTGTGTTGTGGAAACCCCAGACTCCCATCAACACCACTGTATAAAAAGCAGAGTCAGCGAGTTTCTCTACATTGAGTCATTTCATGTCAAAACACTCTGAATGACTGTTTACATCTCAGTGGCTGAATCTGTCAGAAATCAGAGGAATTCCCCTTTAAACAAAACAGCATGATTAAGTAAGCCACATCTGCATAGTCTGTGAGTGTAACCTCAGCTACATCTGAACAATAAAATCAAGTACCTGCAATTAAAAAAATAATAATAATAAATTTAAAAAATTATATATATATATATATATACACACACACACACACACACACACACACACACACACACAAAATAAATAAATAAATAAATAAATAAATAATGCCAATAATAATAATAATAATAAAAAGCTTGATTTTTCACAGATGTTTTAAGCCGAAAAATGTACATGCCACTGAATGAAAATTGATGCGCAGGTCTTCTTTAAATTTAATACATTTGCATTTAAATAACAAAATGCTAACAACAACCAACCCTATGGCTGACTACAACTGAGGCTAACTTTATAGTGCTACAGGCTACATGGCGTAACCTCTAATTTGAAGGATACCAGAGATGTTATAAATCAGGAAATTGACCACTGGTTTAAATATAGACAAAAAGACATAAATATATAATTATTTGACCTTCGGTTTTGGGTTTTTAGGTCTGACCACATTTAAAGACATAGGAGTCAGGTCTAGTAAGGCTGGTAAGATGGCCAATGTGTGCTACAGACTTTACAATAAGGACAATGAAGATAGTCAGTGTACATTAAAACACATTAAAAGCATATACACTCATAAGCAGAACTGTAAATACCCTTGGTCAAATTACATGCTTTGATAATTTTATAAATGAAAACACATCAACATCCTCTGAAAGGAACAAAATGATTTTTGAATGAACAGTTTCTAGTTATTTTCTGAGTTTAATATACTGGAAAAATAAAATGTGGGCTGTGCAATCATGGCAAAAGCAAAGGCACAATGTGTTTTACCCCCAGCCCCCACCCCAAACTTTTGTACAAAGAACACTCCTCACACAATGCTGAGAATGTACACTAAAGGGCCGATAAATCAGGTCATAGAACACCACTACAGTACACCATGAAGCTGTTCACTGGAATTTCCAAGGCAATAAAGCTTCTGTCACACTTGGAAGAGGTTAAGAATGCATAAATAAAGAGGTTGGTATAAACGCCATGAAAACCATCTTTGGCTGTCAAGTTTTATTTTTGTCTCAACACAAACTGATGCCAAGTACCACAGCGATGACAGACATTCAGACAGTATCTACAGCAGAACACAATATCTAATTCATCGACATCCCTCATCTTCATCCAGCAGGGAAAAGATTTCACATGAACATTAACAAGCCGGAACCAGGGCACTAAAAGGCAGTTTCAGTATTCTGCAGCGAAACCTTGCTTTTAGCCACATCTAAAGAGACAGCACAAGTGAGAGTGCCGGTGGAATTGCATGCGAAGAGGAAATGTGAGCAAACACGGCCCCTCCTCCCCATGAGTCACATGAGCAAGGCTGACAGGCAGGCAGAGCACCACCAGGCCTGCGAAGGTCTAATGGAGCAGTAATGTGCATACAGAGCTTAAAGAGATGGGCACCGGGGATTAGCGAGGGGTGTATTGAGTACATGTAGGATAGCATGAAGAGAACGTCTATACATATGTTTCTGCTCTCTCTCTAGCAGTTCACACAGAAGGAAAGCTCTCATTCATATCTGTAAGGGGTAAAGGTAACATGTGCTTCAGACGACATGCATTAACCTCAGTCTCTTTCCCTCTCATATAGTCCGCTCAGGTAGACCCGAGGTCTAAAATGTAGTAGTAGTCAATGCCCACAAGATGTTGTTTTATAATTGACATCACTTATACAATGATCCAGAAGGTTCAAATCTGTCTTCTTGACAGACTGTAATATTAACTGTAAACGTAGATTAACTGTCATATAAATAGCTGGTATTAACAACTTAACTTTTTTCTTGTTCATCATTTGCAACTACAGCAACCTAAAAAGGCCAATTAGCCACCTGATTAGCTACCTTACATGCTAGTCATGTTTACAGATAAAATTAGTTATACTGTTGAATCAATACTTAAACAAATGTCTAGAGTTACGCAGAACTATGTGTAGAGGTAAGAGAAGCTACGTCATCTTTTCACGCATTTCTTGCACTCAAGCTTCAATCGATGATCACACATGATCATACTGGAATCTGGCAGCCAATATTGCTGTCAGGGCTGAGAAGTTGCAGAACCTCTAGTTGTAGCCTGAGACCGCTGCTTTGCAGGCAGTGTGCATGGAAAGCCAGGTAGTATTCCTGCTTGGCTATTGCTGGAGTAATAGCTAACGCCATGAGCTGACGCCAGCTTTTCTTTCCCCTCTCTTTTTACCCCCTTTTTAACTCAATACACTATGATACCCGCTCCTTCAGCATGTATTTTTGGTGATCGTGTTCAGATTTCACTCGACTGCATGAAAAGTCAAACTTGTCCAAGCTTGTTTTCATTAACAGGTAAAAGAGCAAACCAAAAAAAGAAGAACAGACAGTACGTGTTGACATGGTTATTACATGGGGGAAAAAAAAAAACTATTTGATCTCGTTTGGTCAAACAGGGGAAGCATTTCAGTGAAAAGTGCAAATGTAATCTGGACCAGATCCAGAAACAGGCCAGTTAAGAAACTCAAGGTAATGCAAAGTGTAAACAGGTTAAAACAGTCTTCGCATCTCCCTCACGGCCTAGATGAAGAAATGAATTTACCAGTCCAGCCATATAGGGGATGACTCCAGCAGGGTTCCCCAGCAGCACAGGTTTTTAGCCCTATTGGGCAGGCCCTACTTCACACCCCTCTCTTATATTTCTTGCAGCCGTGGAGGAAAAACTCCAGAACTGTAACACAAGTCTTGATTTCTCAATGATCACCTCCCCTCACCTAAAGCACCATGAGATAAAGCAAACTACGTCCTGAAAGATTTCAAATACACCACAGATCCATCACATTTTAAATAAAGTGCATACACACTAGTGAGGCAATAGCGAGTCCTGAGTAGGCACTATCAGACTAGTCCCTAGAGCTTAGCCCTGTTTATTAAAAAAAAAGAAAAAAAAAAAAAAGAATCGCAACAAGAGCAGCCATAACACACCATGGCCTGAAAAGCGAAGCCAAATCCCCTTCGCTTTGATGTTAGACCACAGCTATAAAAACACACCAAACGTTATCAATTTCAAGGCAGCCATGGGGCAACCCCAAACACAAGCCTCTGGTGGGGTCAGAGTTCACAGGTGCAGCGAAGGGGGATAGAGTTTCCTCCCTCACAGTATTTGCTACAGCACCATGCCTGGACAGACGATTTATGAGATACGATAATTTTAGGACTAAGCTGCAGAGGGAAAGATAGTAGAGCAGGAAGGAATGCTAAAGAGCTGCCTCTTGAACAGGAAGTGATGATAAGCAGATTAAGACTGAGGAAAGAGACAGTGCTTGAGTGAAAAACCAAATGAACACAAAACATCAGCTCACAAATTTGAAACGGAGATTCTGCTTTATACAGCAATACTTCTGCCGACGTTCGTGTTAATGAGGCCACAAAACGTCAGTGTGGCAGTTCTCAGACAATCTATGCTATCGTATTAGTCTGGGCTCATTAATAACTCATTAGAGCATTACGGAGAGGGTGCTAATCCTCCACAGGTTTTACCCAGGACTATTGCAGTAGTATTGTCACTATCTAACAGCAGAGAGTTACAGCAGAGATAAAACCCAAAGCGAGGCAAGAACGAAATTAGACAGCCTTCAAGGAGGAGGTCTTTCTGCAGCAGACTATTCCAAAGCATACAAGGACAGAAATTGAAAAACGCAACAGCTTCTTTAGTTCTGTACTAAAACTACAAGTCTGACGTAACTAACAAGTAAAAAGATTAAATGCTTCTACTCAAAATAATGGAACTAGACTGTATATACTGAAACTGCATTTTAAAGGCGTTTTCAAACAGCAATTTTTCCATTAGCCTGCAGCAACAAGAGCCAGGTTTCTATTCAAACATGACACAAATACGTGCATTTACAAAATGTAGCCATTATTAAATAAATAAATAAATAAATACATTTTTTAAAAAGTCAATCAAGTTGTGTTTATATCTGCCACCTTTATGTGAAGAAACTTTACAGCTATTTGACATCTTTTTATGGCAGCCGGGCCCCATCTAATGAGGGCTGAAATCTCTGTGCCACCCAGACCACGTCTACCTCGCATCTGGGAATGCGAACGCACCAGACATTACTGTGAGCACGTCATACAGAGCCGTTTTTCAAATGAGAACCAGCCACTTGGCATGATCGCTACTGCGTTATACATCTCCGGTGCACAGTACAGGGTTGTGGGCAAAATGTTTGTTGTGAGTTACAGCAGTTCACTATTGTGTATACAGTGTATGCCAACCAGCAAGACTAGGTGGACAGCAAACATACAACTATGAGACATACAATTATTTAATAAGCATTACTGTCTATTTGAAAAACACTTTTCCATCACTTTACACATTTCAGCTTTAGTGATATTCTAACTTTCCCACCTCGTTCTAACGCGAAAACACTGTTGGCAAAATTTGAGTGTCTTTTGTTTTTAGAATCCGAGATATTCTACTGATGCTACATCCCACTAATGTTGTCAGAAGTTTGAACCTGGAAAATAACTAACTGCCAATCATTCCGTGTTTAAGCCTCAAGTCAGAAAAAGTGGATATGCTGGTTATCCCGAGCCACAAAAAAGGACTGAACTTCAACTTGCAGAAAATAACAGCAATTAAACTCCCAACCACAACACTGCTCAGAAAAATCACAATTAGATATTTTCCTATGATGCCTAAATCATCACAAATGCCTTAAACCACATCAAGTTGTCAGATATGATCATTTGGTTTCTGGCACTTCATGGCATAAAGTTATTCGCATAATTGGACAGGAGTACTAAAATCAGGCTTCAAGCTGGTTTATAGTATTTTAAGGAAGGCATATTCATTGGGTTAGACGTGATTCAGTGGCTAATAATTCTTCTTAAATATTGTCTCACAAGATGAGTTACAGAGACTTGGGCAACCCTAAACCATTTAACATACAGTTCATTTCTAATAACTGAAGATTAACTTACAATAACTACTCACACAGTGAAGCCTAAATTTCAGGTTTTCTATGGCGGCTTAATCTGCCCACCACTTTAATTTCTTTTCACATGAGTAACACAGAATCACTCTGTGAAAGGAAAATGTCATTGGTGATTATGTAACTGCTCAATACTCAATTAGGCAAGTGAAGTGAAATAGCACTGCAAGAACATGAGTGTGCTATGGCAGGGCATCAGAGGGGAGTTCAAAGGGAGGTGTGCAGCACTGTGCTGAAGGTTGTGTGGCCCCGGGGGGCCACAGTGGCTGAGGGGTCGGACGAAAATGCAAGGTGACATTTCAGCAGAAGAGGCGGGTGGCTGTGGTGCAGGGAGAGCACCCCACACACGTGCACACGCACGCACGCGCGCACACACACACACACACCCCTAATCCCTCCCTGACATTCTCTTATTCTCTACACAAACCAGACGCACATCTATACTAGAAAAGGGCCAAGCACCCCATGACACGAGCATGCTGCTAAGCAGAAATCCACATATCAGTATAACCTGACCTACTTCTGACTGTTATTATCACTAGCTTAGGAACTGCGTGTGTGCGTGCGTGCGTGCGTGCGTGCGTGCGTGCGTGCGTGCGTGCGTATGTATGTACATGCAGAAGACGTGCAGAGAAACAACAGAAAGGGGGCAGCGGCGCCAAAACCTTTAAATGGTGATTTTTTTTCTACTGAGTAGTTGGAAACACCACTGTGACTACACTGGCAGACTCTCAACATACAAAACCTGCTACAAAACTCTTCTCACCATGCAGTACTTGCATTTCATTGCATGAGAAAGTGCCAAGCTTGCCAGTTGGGTGGGCAATAAAGACTGTAATATGAGATGATGTCACCTTGTAACAGAACAAAGGCCCCCTAAACTTCAAGAAGGTTCCTCAAACTTGCACTTCTCATCAAAAATGTATTCACGGTAAGGTTCCTCTAGTTATTTTGGAGCAGTCATGACAATCCACAGGGTTTCTACTCCTTGTCTAAAGCCATTTTCCAGGACAACTTCCATAATTCATACACACGACGGCTGCTGATCATCTTAAAATTAACTATCAACATCCCCACTGCAGAACTCCAAACTACAACAGGTATAAATGGACACTCAAACTGGCCATAAGCAGCTAAAAATATACCAAAATATGAGTAGACTAATGGCCCAGCTCCACAGTACTCTAAAGTACACTCTTACAGGACTTAATGTTTCAAGGGTACTTCTTTTTCCAGGCCTGGAAAACTAGTCTGTATACTCATATGTTTTCGAGAACATGTGTGAACCCTGATCTACCTTCAGACTCCTCACCTGTCTAAATTTCACTTATGGCCTAAAAAGCCTCATCTAAAACCACATTACTTCTCAGAGAAGCTTCACTCAGCCAGCACGTTTCTAACTGAGGTTATTTAAACCCATTTAGCCTTTCGGGAGGAAGGGGAGAAAAACACATACATCAGAAACTAGATCTGTTCACTTGTGCCTTAATCTGCGTAAATGATATTCATATCAAAGCCTTGAAAACTTTCCAGCCAAGTTCAGTAGGTTCATTACTGAACAACAAGCAAAAGCACTGGTTCTAGACAGCCTTGGGTAAGCAATTAGAAATCTAAGCCAGACAACTGGTTGTTAATCATCCTAAACTACTTTTTTTTTTATTATTATTTAGAAAGAGAAGCCAGCCAAGCCTTGAAACCAGTCCGGTCATGCAGGATATGCTGGAGGAAAGTTTACTGCATAGTTATTATTGATGTATCAAGACATCAAGGCAAAATGACTCAAAATGCCTTTCCATCCTAATTTGCCATTAAAGAAAGTTCATCTGAAGAGTAGGTCTGCAAGATACGGACAAATCGCTAGAAACACGACTGCATAGTTACATACTGCACTACGACCTTCATAAATCAACAACGTGACATGGTTAAGACTCGTCTGCGATACCAGATTATCTGAATACTGTGACTTATCAAAACCTCCACAGAAGCACTAATCCAGTACTGTGACTTGGGGCTGGACAGTTTAGGGGTTTAAAGGTATTCTATGACAAAATTTATTGTTACTGAAATAAATTACATCACAACATGACAAAACATACTTTTCTGAACATAATGACACTGTCAGAACTGTAAAACACTTTCCAGCTGCATGAGCATAACAGTTGGAAATGAGAAAGCTCATAAGACTCAACATAGCATTGGTTTACGATGATGTCCCAATCACTTTAGTTCCACAGAATTTAAGCAACATCACCTGAATCGCCTGTGCTTTAGATTAGCCAGAATTAAGCACAGTGTGTGGTGAGCAAACTGTTATCTTGCTAGCTAAGCTAATGCTAACCAGGTCCTCTTACCTCGGTTGAGGCACTGTTTAACTGTGGTTTGACGTTTATTCAGTATTAGTGCACTGTGTTCACATAACCTGATAACCATATAAACGAACTAAGCTTTTTGATTTTTTTTGTCCCCCATTTGAAACAACAGGAGAGCAAAAATCATGACTGCATCAATGCTTTTACATTACTGGAGATGGTTTGAAGGTGTTAAAAAGAGGGGATACAGCCCAGCCCTACTCTTGACTAGTCAACATGCTCAAAGCACAAAGTAAAACCCAATGACTGGATTAGAGCCCTTACTTTCTGCGCTTTCGGTCTTGCATATTCCAGTCGTATTACGATAATCAATAAATAAACAAAATTTATATCTGTGTTGTATACCTACAGAATGTCAATAAAAGAACCCTAGGCTTCATTTATAAAGCATCTGTATGCACAGAATGGATCTATAAATGCTTGTGAAACCTCACGTTAAAACAGTAACCAAAAAAAAAAAAAAAAAGGTTGCTGCTTCCAGGACAGCGAGAGAAGAACACGGTGAGCAAGATAGACCGTGTTAGTAAAAGAAACGATTAAGTGAGCTACACAGGAAGAAACTGAGGCCTCAGCCCATTTGTTCATTTGGAGCTTGTGTATTGTCAGGGCTTCATTCAGAGGGGTGAGCAGGGCCCCCACATTACTGTCACAGCAGTGCTGCTCTCAGCTGCTCCAAAAGACAGCTGTTCAATCACCTGCCACAAAAGAGCCAGTATGTGAGTGCAGACTCTGTGCTCAGTTGGTGGAGAGAGACCAGCATTATAACAAGAGCGGGGAATTAGTGTGATAGATTATACTGAAAAGTCCTTTTTCCCCCCCAATTGAGATCTCATATATGAGCCAACACTGACAACCAAAAACAAATGAATCTCCACCTGCGCAGGAGTATGCAGTTTGCTGTCACGCTAACACTTAGAAGTTTAGAGCAATGTCATCATTAGTGAGAGTGTAATTTCAATACGGTCAAATTTCAAAACTCTGTCGCTGATATGCACCACCATCTCCTCAGAGCATCACTTGCTTTCTTTTATGAAAATCGTCATCAATAAACAAAAGTAGGTGTCTGTGTGCATCCCATCAGAGTAAAGTGGAAGCGTTTTTGTCCAAAGTTCCATCTGATCAATTTTATATTTCTGAGTCAAATTAACCTGTGTAGTATTAAAGAAGGACTATTCAGTCTGATTTCTGGGTGTCCCCCATCAGTCAAGGCCAACTGGAAGCGGTGAAAGAGGAGGATTGATGCAACATAACTACCTAGACAAAAATATTAAACATGGTTTACACTGTTTAACAGATTCAACACTGTAGAACAGATTCAAGTATATAATTAGCAGGGGTGAAAGATCAAATCAGTTTTATATCCAAATCACAGTTCAGAAAAGTGCAGTTTTCATATCACAAGAACTGCAATTTTAATCATGGCCCATATTGTTGTTAACTTCGACTTAAAAACTAAAATCTGAGCTTTTACACTTACACAGTAACACCTTAATGTAGGCAACTATCTTCAATATTCAAACAATAACATGATTTCAACAGCACTTCTCAGCCGGTTTCAATCAGCATCAAGTGAGAAATAGCTCATATCAAACTGCTCCAGGCTTTTATCACCAGCAAGAACTGAGACTTCAGGGTTAAGCCAAAGCAGCTCCAGAAACATTCTTTCTCTCTGTCTCACATGGGCTAGCACACCTGCAGACAGCAGGGCGAGATGCTGAAGACGGGGAAAGTGCTGACCGACGGCATCTGCATGAAAGAGAGTAAGAAAGTAGGGCAAGAAAACAGCAGCAGGAGTGGTCAATAACAGAGCGTCTATTGATCACGCAACACTGCAGCTGAAATGACTCGGCAGTAATTCTTACAGCGGACCACACACACAAATGCTGGAAGAGTATGGTGGTCCTGACAATCACCAGACAAAAACAGACTGAAGGCTTGCAGAGGTATCAGGGAGGTCCAAGCACCACCCCAATGTCCAAACCTGAACCTGCAAGATGCGTACAAAAAAAATAAAAATACTGCAATTATACTGCCATACACTGTGATTGGGACTCGCCTTGTGCTATATTAAAACCACACTACTCAATCAGTGTGACACAGTTAAGACTGCTCTGCATTATCTGAGTGGATTCGTCAAGAAACCCACAGAAGAGCGTATCTGGTACTGTGATTGGTTCACTGCAGAACAGTCACACTGTAAGTAGTCAGAGGTAGGACTGCAGGATTTGGGAAGAACGTCTAACGGCGATTTTTCTGATCAGTATTGTGACTGTGAATTACATTGCAATTATTTTTTCAGGGAAGTGAAGTTCAGACATGTTACTTGGTCGGTAGGAAAAAAGCATCGCCTTTCTCAGTTAGCTGTGGTTGTGATGTCACAGCATATACTTGTTTGGCTGCCTCTGATTGGTCCAAATCATCTACAGGCAGTTTACAAGCTGCGATATGTTAATGTTCCCCATACAAGGCACTCTTATAAACTGCGATTTAGATATAAAATCGATTAATCTTTCAGCACTAGTTAGAGGGATAGACTGCATATGGCTGCCTTCAGCGATATCAGTACTGCGTGGCCAAATATTGCAGGCAATGATTAACAAACAACATATTGAGCAGCTCTACATGGAGACCCTTATTTTGCTCCAGCCAATGAATTCCTTGCTTGCCCAACTGAACAGACTAGAATAAAAAGAGAATTCCAGGGATCCAGACCCTTTGATCTAAGGGGATTGGCTGTATAAGCAGTCAGAGAAGAAGGACTCCGGACTGGTTGTGCTCCGACTATGCCCTGGGGCTGCTATGTAAAACCCCGCAAAGCCTTGAGTCCACAAATGGATTAATGTGCTGTCTGCTGGCATCAGTGTCACTCAAGCGAAGCAGAGAATCTACACAGCCTAGATAGAAAATGCCTTTTGTACATATTCCATAACGATTAACGTTAAGATTATAAGCGGGCTCTGTGTCAGGGTTCAGGAAGGTGTTGTGTTTAAAAGTTTGGATTTACCACAAACAGAGCTAGGAAAATCAAGACAGCTAGGACAGATATTTGTCTCTTCCCAAGATATATATCCCGGACTGAAACAAAACGGACGTTTGCTTTTCACACAAAGGTCAAGCAATGTAGCTTTTAAAATTTGGGCCATTTAGATGCCTAAGGGGGGGGTGGTCACATGAGGAGAACAACTCTGTAGTCAATATTGATTCATATCAGCACTGAACGACAGGGTATATTTTATACATTAAGTGATGCTTCATGCATTAAGGGAGTTGCAGATAATTAACTTCACTTAAAGTGGGTGAACAGATATAAAATCAAATCAACAACAACAAAAAAAAAACTACTGTACAAAAGCTTCTAATCAGGACTTTTGGAGAGATAAGAGAATATCAAGCTCCACTCTTGTTCCACAGGTGTTTCTGTCCATCCCTCCACTTGAGATTACAATTCAACACTACAGGTCTAAAAGCAAGTGTAGTTGTTAAAAAGCAGTTAATGAGAAATGGGCAAAAATAAAAAATGAAAAAAGGACATTTACCAACAGAAATTCTCAATAGTATGTGAATAAATGGTAGTTTTGATGGTATGTCAAAGGATGTCTATGTATCGTGTTAGAGATATCTTGCGAAGTTAGCTTGCTAGCCAGCTACCCCTGGCCCATCACGTGTTGTAATGCCACTGTGTACGATAATGAGTCACTGTAGCGTAAAAACTAATCAGTCCAACATGAGAGGATGAAGTAGCAGCTCTGCCCTGATGGCATATTCTAACCTTTTGTCAATCATGTTAAGTCTCTGCTCACAGTCAGATGATTTCAGGACACACAGCCAATGAAAGAAAAAGTAAACACCAAAGAACGCTAAAGCAACCATTATAAACAAAGAGTAAACATCGTGACGAAGTTTGCTGCTGAGCTTGTAACGTTTCTTCTAGACTGGCATATAAACAGCTGTTAACGCCAACATTAAGGGAGTGGGCATTTCTTAGGATAGTGGTTTTGGTGATGATATGTTGCCCCCTATTATCTGGAGTATAAAAATCAACAGATTGCATCTACTTAAACATTACTCTTACTCTTTAAGATGTTTTATTTTTTTATATTGCTAACAAACAACTTATCAGCTGTGTGGAATTAAATGTAAAGTATAAGTAAGCAGTAACTGTTCCCATCCTTCTACTTGTACTAAGACTATTGTACGAAGTCCATTCACCTAATAAAGTGAGTGTGAGAGCCGTTTTCTTATAAGAAATACCACTCAAGCCATAAAACGTTCACAGGACCTATTTTGGGCTGTAAACGTAACCATCCGTTTTTGGGTGAAGATTTGGGGAATTTTTTGGTCGCATCTTCAAAGAGTCAACGATCAACATAAATATAGGCTTCGCAATGATGGGGTATTCACATTCACTGAAAAACTGTAATAAAAGATCTCCGGTTATGGAAAGTGTAAGAGACCAATTACTATCTCTGTGACAAACTCTACCAGAGATGAATAAAGAAGGAAGCAGAGAGATCCTGTTCTAGGGAGTAGTTTGGTCATACCTTGAATACAGCCTGACACAACTTGAGCCTAAACCACCACTAACCAAAGACCGAATAGAACTCCACATTCCTAATGATAGTGCCTGCTGGCTTATCACTCTGTATATGTTAGCCTAAATCAAGTTTTCAACAGTAATCACAGCAGCTATCAAATCATTTAAATTAAATAGTGAACACCAAAAATGACTCCAGTCCACCCCACCCTCCAAATAAAACCTGTTGCTAATAAGAGCAGGTAGGGACCAGTGGTAGCAAACAAATGGAGAAAGGGTAGAAGAAGGGCAAAACCCATCAAACATGGAAGATGGGATATGCTACACTCAAACGAGATAGCTGAACCCGACCCCCGACAGATATTTGAGCGCACTGATGTCCAAGCCAGACCCAACCCAACATAAACTGTTCTTCATAAATGGTTCAGACAAATAATTAAAGCTCTAGTTACGAATGCCTAAAATGAAACATCAATTTCCTCATCTAACTGCCATGCCCTCTGTTGTGAATTCCAAGCTTTTACAGATTGGTTGCCTTTGGAGTTATTTTTGAAGCGTTCTGATGTGAACTTCAAAGGGAAAGGAGATGATCTTGGATAAAAGGCAAAGAGAAACTTTAACCCAAATGTGGCTCCATGGGTGAGATTTTGGTCTTAGACATTTGCTGAAGGCTGATAAGGAAGAGCAGAGTAGACCATACCAGGCAAACAAAGAGGACCTCTATTCAGGCAGTGTCACTGACAGTCAGGGGCTTTTTGGTCTTGTGACATGTATTAAGGAGTGGGAGCGAGTGGGAGGGGGGTTAAGGAGCAAAGAGACAGAAAGTGGGGGTGGGGGGGTACTAAAGAAAAGACACAGAAGGAAAGAAACCAGAACACACATCTATGTATATATTACACATATAAGTACATATGGGTGCATATATGCTGCTTAGACATAGGATGAGCCTTTCTGAGTGTATCAGTGGAGATGTAATTTATCACAATAACAATAAACATTATATTGCCCACCCCAACTTCACGGTACATCAAAAAGAGGTTTAAAAGAAGTTTACAAGTGGCATGACCGATTAAGATTTTAGCCTGCTGTCCAGAGATTACAAAGCCTGCCGATGTAGAGTGTCCAGTGGAGCTTAACAGGTCCTACATAAACAGAGATAGTGCCGCACAGTATGTAAAACGTGAATACAAAATAATAACACTACTCAATTTTAACAGCATTTTTAATTAAAGTGTTGTTACTGATGTGTTGGGTCTATTCTAGACCAGCCTTGGGGAAAAAACTACATTTTGAGATGCACTGAGATACAAAAAGAGTATTATCATTTTTCATGCCATACTGCCTACTCCTACTTAGAAGTGCCCGTTGAAGGGCTTACAAGAGACAAACCCTGCCTACTGCCTTATCAGCAGTCTGTGGCTTTTGTCCACCCTGTTCCATTCTCTCTATCCAAGAGCACGCTGGCAACGGACCAGAAAAAATGTGACTAGTGTGATAATGCCTTGGTTAACGTGACACTCAGCTAGCAGCTGAGAGGGTGACACATTCAACAACTTCACCCATTAGGAGTTGTGTGGAAAGCCTTGAGGGCAAGTTAACCTCTGCCTTCTCAGATTCAAATGCTCTCTTCAACATTCGACAAAGAACTCTCAAACAGGCACAAAACAAGACTTGTTAACACCAGTAAACGAACAAATAAGTAGACAGATCTGGCATGTGGGGGAGGGGGGGTGGTGAAACTAAACTGTAGATCTCCAGAAGGAGGGCTGGTGACATTTTAAGTTATACTCATGGGCTCTATGATATGTACTTAATACTGCAAGATAATTACTTAAACACGTGTTAACTGCATGTTTCATTACAAGGAGGGTGTAGTTAGTCTTGTTCAACTGGAACATTCAATACAAATTATTGCACTTACAGTTTTTGATAGTATTATTTTTTAAGTGGTAATGCTGGGGCAAATATTCCCCCGTTCCAACTAATCAAACCTGAAAAAACCTAAACAGTGTGATATTTATCGTGTGCCATGAAAAGGCCTGTGTGATTACATTATCGCCAAATCACCCATTTCTATGGTGATCCTACTCTCAAGAGGACCTACCTCAAGTCTGCACATCCACTGTTGATATTACAGAGCTTCAAAGGATAGCTCAGGAGATGTAAAGTTTCCTGTAAGCTAGACTGTCTGTGCTGAATACGCTTTGGTTTACTCTTTCCCACAAAGTAGGCGCTCCAGTTTTGCGAGGGTTACTTGCCCTCTTGGAAGTTCTCTCTTGGGCACTAATCAAAGCCTTAAACAAGATTTTCAAAGCCTGTTTCAGAGAGACGTTGGGCAAGTGAAAGGCAAAAAAAAGCCTCATTTAGATAGGGATCCTAAAGCACCCCGAAATCTGAGCAAAACAAATCTGCCTGTGGCCCACCACTCCCTCCAGCACACTAACCCACAATTCAGTTTCCACTGAGCTAAATATAGCACTTTAACCACAGCGAGGGCATGTTAACTCTGCAAGTGCCGGATCTATGGCTTGAATTCAACAAGGAGCCGCTTCAACAAAAGGAAACTGCATCTACATCACTTTCAATTCCCTAGCTACTATAACAGTGGCCTATCTTTAGGTGAAGTCATGACAACCTTGAGATGGCTCGGATGTTGTGTAGCTGACAAACGCACAGCAAACACAATGAGGGGCTACCACAAACGCTAAATATACTAGCTTCTATACTGTACTGTGTACGTATGGCTAAAATATAACATCTGTGGTGTGGTATGTTTAAATGAATGAAGCTTTAAAAAGAACCCTCAGTGACAGGACAGCTTGAAAACTCCTGGGTCTCAAAAATAGATGACTTGGCCACAACCATATGGCCACCATACATGAGCTGTAATGAATAGCTCTTAACTCTTTGCTTAGCATGCAACACTTTACAAGCACTAAATTTCATACTGACTATCAGCACTAAGTGTTTCATAGTCATTATCATCAAAACGCTGGTCCTGCAAGCTTCCTCTGCCACCAACCACAGCTTCCCTGCTCCTCCCTCTTAAAACGTCTGTGCAGACTCCGAGCCGGGTGACCCCCTTGCTGAGACATGCCTCATGTCCATATGGCCCAGCCTGGTATTAGACAGCATTAGACAGCTTGCACTAAGAGGATGCCCATCCACTGCCAGCAGCACGCCACAGGCGTGTTCCCACAATATATCTGTCTGGTAGGGATGTGTACTCTGACTAACTTACCCACACTAAAGTACCCATATAAGTTAATGAACAGATATTCTGCCTACCCAGAGGGGACAATTAAATTCTTCAACCGATATCAAGGTCAGAAATATGATCACCTGTAATATATCCTTGTTACAGGCCAGATGTAGTCATGTTAAGTGGTGCTTCCCTCATTCCCTCAGTGGATGGTGCCAAATGTTACTTTGCTAAACAATGAAATCAGAAAACTTGCTTTATTGCTTCTGAACCTAAGTAACACCAGCCAGTCTAGCAAGAAACATAGTGCCCTTGCGCAAGTCAACACAAACATGTTTAATAGAGGAGTTTAATCAGAGGAAAAAATTTCCAATACGTTTTTCCAATTTCAAGTTTGAAACAAGTGGAAAACATGCCGTCCTGTTTGACAGGCAAAACAACAAAAGCTAAAAGGAAAGTCCCTGAGATGTTATCTGTAGCCTCAATCTTAAAATGCCAAAGAACATTCAAAAATAGCTGCAACAAAGCACGAGGTATAGCTAAACAATGGAATTCCTTGGCTTGAATGACGACTGAAGTGTCAGTCATTTTAGTATTTGTGTTGTTTACAGTTCAGTCACTGATTCCTAAATTTCAGTTTGAAGTATCTTCATTTCAGTGCATCTCTATTATTCACCATTTCTTACCTTAACATTAGCTACAGTAGTTAGCTCAGTTAGTAATGCAGCCGAGTTACTTCTGCATTCAGTCACGTTTTGACAGTTAGCTCAAATGAAGGAACTCATGTTTTATGGTAAAGTGTAATAAAACATATTTACACACAAATAAGAGCAACACGAGCATTGCTGTTTCACTGTACTGTCAGTCTGCATAAATGATGCACAAGTGACTTCATTATAGTGACCTGAGCACTCGAGTACCTAGCTCATCCACAGAATTTACAACTACATCAAGACAAATTTGGCATTTCATGTTTGGCATTTTCAACTGTTGACCTGCATTTCCTCTCTTAATCCAACATGTAAAAGAAAGTCATAAAAGGGATTATAGTTTTTGATTACTAGAATGTTTAACCAAGCACTCAAATATCATAAGACAGACAGACAGACACAGAGAGAGAGAGAGAGAGAGAGAGAGAGAGAGAGAGAGAGAGAGAGAG
>CM067495.1:14937140-14959508 GCA_034552555.1 Semaprochilodus insignis
AGCTCAGCTAGCTTTGAATTCATTGTTTTTGTGACATCAGCAAGGCATATTCAACCTACAGCAGTTTGACTCTGGTTGAAGTTATTAGGAGTATTTTACCTCAAGACTGCTTTTTGAGTGATGTACAATAAAGGGGAGCCAATGAGAACTGAGATCACTTACATAGATCATTCCTACAGGCTCAATAACAAAAACTGTCCATTTAATTCTTGGATAAGTAAAAGGTTGGAAAATGGTCTGGTAAAAAAAAATTATTCTTACAAACATCACATGACAAATGTACAATATATTGGCCTTTTAAACACATGAATACACCACGGCATGCTGTATCACATATGCCTCAAAGAATTACACTTCTGCCGTATCATCCACCCTTAAAAAGCCATAGGACGAACTCTCACTGGGCTAACGACCAACATAACCCATGAGTCGACAGTACTGGGGGCTGTCAAATAGGAAACGAGTGCTTTGTGAAACGATGGGTTGCGTTTTTGGCTAATAACCACACGGCATAAATAGAACAGTATGTGTGTATATATAGCCCTGTCCGCCTTTGATGCAAGCAGGCAGATTAACAAAACCCATGAAAAGAGACAGATTAACAAAACCCATGTCATTACGTGCGGTTGTACATGTGAGTGTGTGAGAGAAAGGAGGTGGGGGGGATATCTCTACTCTGGCCCAAGAAGCCATCTGTTCACATACGGAAGATGGCATGTTGGCAAGTTTTCCATTAGCTAGAGACAATGCATGCAGCCTAGAAAAAAACCACACCACTTAATCACATGCACAGGGAACCTATATGATATAGTGAGCCTAAATAAACATTGCGGCCTCAGACAGTGGACGTATTGCAGCTGATATAAGACTGGACGCGTGCACCTATTTATCAGAAATATGACAGCACTGGTCTAATTGAATGCAGTAAGTCACTAAGAGTGTCAGACATACTGTCAGTGAGGGTAACAGATGAAAATCAGTGTGGGGGGGGAATAAACAGTTAGAGAGCACGAGCAGTGAGAGAACGCAGCAATGCTTGAGAGCAGCTTACGTGACTTCATACCATGTCGGCAACAGTATATAAAAAATAAAAAAAATAAAAAAAAAAAAGCTGAAAAGGGAGGCAATGCAATGCAGATGCAATTCCTGGTAACTGTAACTCCACAAGTCGTGTGCAGGGGAGTATACTGATGACTCTGCCTGAGCGCAGGATTTCATATGAAGCCACCATCATAACCACAGATGTGTTCCATGAAGTTGCACACAAATGTAAGTTTGGTCAAAACAAAGAAAATGTTGAGGGGATACAGAGCACCTTCTAAAGAGCTGGAGTTCAACCCTGTAGACTTCAACAGGGGCATTACCAGTGCTTTCAATGCACGTAAACGTTGAACAATAAAAGACAATAAAAGGTCATAAACTCAGTCACAGACACAACTTCCCCTTTACTTAAATGACCTAACTGCCACTATTTGCCAAGTATGACATCTCAGGAACAGGGAGATTTCCTAAACCCTAGAAGTAGGTCTGAGTGTCTGAGAACAGAAATATTTTCAAGAGAAATTGGTTCTTACAATCTGGCAACTGGATTTTTACATGTGAAACAAAAAATGCACTCACTTATTGACACATTTACGAACTCGTCTAAAATACCATTATCTCTGAAAGGTCATTTCTTTTTGTTAATTAAACAAGACAATTAAAGAAAAGCTTTTACAGCCATAACCAGTACTGAGTTCAAGGCTACTGCCACTCTCCTGACACTAAATGATGGTAATAGTAAGTGAAGGTGCAGCAAGGGGGGTTGACGATCTGAGGGCGCTCATGAAGGTCACGTAAATATGAATCAGATGTGTACAAACGAAGAAAAAAAATAAAAAAGTAAACTGTGCCACATTAAGTCAGATGAAGCCTTCTCAAACTCCCTCAAGCACACTCCTTTTATTGTGGTCTATGGAGCAACACACACCATGACTCAGAGCAGCCCTTTAGTCAGCATAACGCTGATTGCTTTTTTTTTTTATTATTATTATTTCTTTGATGTTTGTGCTGAATATTCACAAAACAAACTGCCATAAGTCATCCACAGCTGACCAATCCATATTGATGATGGGTTCTCTTAGTGACTTATGCAAAATGAGGGAAAAGCTAGTTTTGCCTGCTCTTAAAAGTTCTTGTTTTTTTATTATTGCATGTCAGTGTCAAACGGTTTATGGATCATCCCAAATGGCTAACTCAGGCTAACCTACTTGCCAGTCAAATACGATAATCCGCCCAATAAGAAGCACATACTACCTTGCACAACACGCAGTGCTCTTCATACTTAAAAAATACATCATCTACCATCTCTCTAAATGTGCTACTTCACCCAGGTAATGTACAAAGCAAGTTACCTAAACATCATTGTTAAACCAACATTATTTAATGACTTTATTTAATGATCACAGTTTAATGAACACTGACATAGAATAAGGATAATGGCTTCACCGTTGTTGTCACACCAGGCCTGGACTGCTGCTATAGCACAAGACCTCTATATTAGACCACACCTCTAATATAACACACCATCACACACTAGAAGCTAGCTAGCTCAGTACCCACAGTGACCAAGCAATAGACAAGTCTAGACAAGTCTAGTACACTTAATCTCAGTCCCTTTTCAGGCTAGCATGCAATTAAAAACTCAACTAGTCTTTGCCAGTCTCACACCAAATAAGCCATTAAAGTTTTCAGCAGTCCTTTAATATTACTCCACATTGTAAATTGACATGGTTCTTTCATTTCTGATACTGTGGAGAATTCTGATTTCCTGTCAGAATCTCACTCTCTATCGATTCCGTATCGTTCAGCTCATTAACAAACGCATGTGTACAGCTGTTCCCGGGAGGTGCGGGGAGAGGGTGTGATTTATATTTACGACAGTGACGTAAAAGTGGATTACACCCAACAACTGTACAGCAAAATACCAATTCTCACATAATGCTGCTGTAAAGGGGACCCATCATTCTCATTTTTAATGTCCGGAATTTTACTTTAGGGGTCTATTTATTCTCCATTATTCTCAATCCTCTCTCTCTCAATCTGAAACACTGTTACACCTCCTGTGTCAGCCAGCAAGGCAGCTATTTTCTCATACTGTACATCCGTATCAACTCTGTCTGAAACGCTCCATTAGAGCTCCTGATATTAAGTCCCGCCTCCTGATAAGCCCAGCATGCTCTGATTGGTCAGCCTGCCCACTCTGTTCTGACCAGTCTACTGCCAGTGCAGTTCCACCCTTACACGACCTCCAGCAGTCACTGTCTGCTGTGTGAGGGTGTGCCAAGCTTGCAGGTAGGCAGGTAAATAAGGACGTGTTACGAGATAACATCATCACATAACAGAGAAAATGACTAGAATTCCAACGAGGCGTTTCAGGCAGCTGAGAAAGACGAAAAACAAAGTTGCCTTAGTTTAGAACTTTGTAGCTTTGTAGACCGTTTACAGGTCTACAGGTGGTCAGGCTGTTAATATGAACTGAGGGCGTGGCTTGTCATTGGGGGACGTGACCAGAGAAAAACATCGATAACAGCAGCACCCAAACAGATACGGATGTACTGGACGACACGTACAATACCGTTTGGCCACTGTTGTGTGAACAGGCCGTTAGCATGTTAATTTCAAACTAGTCGTGATGAAAAGTAAACCAGGAGGATCCAGAAACGGGAGAAGCACGGAGGAACGAACACCGGGTTCAGCAACAGTCCCTACAAAACAGGATGTGATGTCAGCCCCCATGCATGGGCCTCAGAGAGAAAGAGCTGCATGTCTGCTGCAACAGCAGCAGCTGGTGGTGGTGATGTCTTCGCCTCAAAACAAAAGTTGTAAAAAGGAAAAACAGTTCATAAACTGAGCTGTCTGCCGACACTGCTCGTTAGACAAAGCGGCTTCATTCACTGGTTTACAGTTTGGCTAACATTAACGGCACAAGTGATATTGTCTGTCTGCCAGCTCCAGCACTGATTTCAGCAGCAGAGCTTCTCCACCAGAACCCCAGCAGACAGCGACAAACCCCGGAGAGGGTTTAGCACGATTACGTACCGTTAGCACACTTTAGCTCGCGTCCATTCAAAAACACGAAACTTTAGCTAGCAGCCTGCTGTAAACTAGCCTGGCTAGCTCCACCCTCACCACTTCATACTGAACCTTACATTTCGGTTGGGCTTCCAACGACAACAGAATTCGAAAACAAACAAACAGTGCGTTTATTTGTTTATTTGTTTGTATGAAATTAAAAAACAAGACCAACCTTGTACACTTGTCCATACGTGCCATTTCCGACCACTTCCACTAATTCAAATATCCCGGCTGGGTCCTACAGTGAGACAAAGACACAAAAACACACAAGACAAAAAAGGACAGAAACGTTAAAAGTTGACGGTGAAAAACAGACAGTGGCGGAGGGCTGAGATAATAAACGATATAAGCAGCTGTTGCGCTCAGGGCTTTCTGCCCAAACACATGCCAGAGCATTTCAGACAAAGGAAAAGAGCCCAACTCCCAACAACAACGCCACTGCACTGTACACCACCACACACAGTCTGTCTGAACGCTGCGGGTCAGAGACAAAGAAAGCCAGGCGAGACTTTATAAAAGGGCTCCGGGGTTAACATGTCGCTAATAAACGTGCTTTAAAGGGAGTGTGGGGTGAGCCGGAGCGCCGGAGTGCTTACCCGCAGCGAAGAGAGGTCTATGTCGACTAGACTTTTAGCCGGAGAGTCGTTCGCCATCTTCTCGGATATTGTTAATAAATAGTACGCTCGGCGAAAACCGTCTTCACTTAGAGTCCCGACCCGGGGCTGGACTTCTACATCTGCGGCCGCTCTTCAGGCTGAAAACGGACACGAGAAAGAGGTCCCTCATACGACTTTCCTTCGCTGTGTGAAGCAGCTTAGTCCATGTCGAGGTGGCAGACTTGAGTCCGCACAAACACAGGAAGCCGGCGCTGCTGATTCACAGAGAGAGAGAGAGGGAGAGAGAGCGAGCGAATGAATTGTTCACAAAAGAGTGTCACACTGTATTGTTGTTTTTAATCACACTCGACCGAAATGATATTTTCCTCACACCTGACTGTTTTCTGAAGGGTATACAGGCTAAAAGCTACACATTATAGCGGCTCGCGCTCTCTCAGACATGAGCACGTGGGTTTGGCAGGGAGCAGGGAGCAGCCCTAGGTGAAAGGGGTTTGGGTGTGGCAATAGGAACCTCCTCTTTACTTTACAGCAGGCCAATTAATCATGCCGCTTTGAACTGAACCCCGGGCTTGGTCCCGTATGACTCCCCATTCTCTACGTAGTGCACTAGGTGATGAAATAGTGGCGTCCACGCCCCAGCAGGGCATTATAAGGAGCCCTCAGGGTTCAGCTGTAGTGTAAGGTTGTGGGAAAACGCCAATAAAAGCTCACAGCGTCTTCACATCTTCTTGCTGCTTTGTTTTTGTTAGTAATGATTGACAACCTTAGTTATGAATATATAAAAGGCCCCTATCCTACATTTACTCTCTATTTATTTTCCACCTAGTATATTATTGTGTTTTTGTGTACCAAAAAAACTTTAGTTTTATTATTTTAATTTTTGTTAGTGCCTAGTTTTTTATTCCTATAATTTAAGAAAAGTAATGGCACTAATACCACACAGTATACACTACGTATTAATCTTAAAAGTATGAGTTCTGCAGGCTAGTGCTCACACTGGCTGTATTCGAAATGGCATACTGCATACTACTCACGCACCAAACCTACCTAGTCTGTAGTATGTAGTATGCAAACATATTGTAAATCTGTAGTGCACTGAAGATACCCGGATGGTGTACTACTCCCGTCAGATGTTCTAGTATGCAGGTGGATCTTCATTATGTACTACATCCCATCATGCACCGCGGCCTCACCGGTTCTCAGCCTGCTTCAGCCAGAGAAAATGGTGGCGGGTAACACTGTGGAACAAAATGCTCCGAGTATAAATGTGGGTGTAGTGATGTGGATGTAGTGGGGTATGTTTTCATCAGAATGAGCTTCAGATGAACTCACTTTAGAGGTTACGTTTTAAAGCCAAAATAGCCAAGGGTAGCTAACTGTTAGGTTAAACGTGAAGTGATGAAGTTTACATAAAATCAAAAATAGACTGGTTCTGTACTATATAGTACATATATAATACATATTTGAAAACTAGTTTTGAAAAAACTAATATTAGTATTAACTGCGCAACTGGGACGCATCCCAGTCTAGGCTGAAACATTCCATTTAGCTTCAGTGCAAGTGGGCGGAGCTTAGCTGTAGTAAGCTGAATAGGCTATTTTTCAGACTGTGTGATATACTCCTGGTATCGGTGGGGGGGGGGGGGGGTCCCATGATACAATCTTCCACACATGAACTAAGATCTTATTATAAAAGCAATTCCCTCATTGTTCCAGTTCCTTAATTTGTATTCAGAATTTGTATTTGAGCATCCTTAGCACACAGCATAACATCATAATAACTTTTCAGAGACCCCCTGTATTTCACCCCCTGGTTTTCCATATATGGCCCGCATGGATTCAGTATTTTGAAGCAGTGTTTACTGTGTAATTGAGTCAAAGATTTGACCATCTCAGGTCAAATGGCGTTTTGATGATATATTGTGTATTGAAGTACAAATAAGTCATAACATCCTCTATAGAGAAAACACATGGCACATTTTAACACATAATTACTGGTAATGTGCTGACACTGAAGCTAAAATGGCCTGTGTAAAAGTTCTGCTCTATATGTTTACTCTATATGTTTTTTTTACATGGTCATCTGATCAAATAAGTATAGATTGTGCACTAAAATGTGAAGACAAATGCCTTATAAGTTCAAGACAGTGAAGGAAATGAATTTTCCCATAGCATGGAAGCTTATTACATTTGTGCCACCACATTTAGCATGTCTTCCTCTTGGAGAGCTCATAGCTGGCCATTACCAGATGGTCTAGGAGTGGCCTAATACAAAGTCAGTCAATTCTCCGCCCATTTAGTGAGGGAGTCCCGACGGAGTGAAGCTCCAACCAGCAACCTCTTTATCCTTTTGGCCACTTCCTGCCTTAGTCATTAGTGCTGAACTGATCATGCCCCAGAGCACTTGTGGTGGTGGGGGGGTGGGGGGCGAAGGCAGTTTGCCAACACACCAAGTCAGCATGAAGTTTGGTCTACTTCCCAGATGGCTATTGCATTTACCAGTGTATGGGGTGAAAAGCTCTCAGGCCAGAGAGATGGACTACTTTCACAGATGTCTAAAGCAATATTAGCCACAAATGCTATAAGATACACTACATGTCCAAAGTTTGTAGACACCTGCTTGCTATTGAGGATTGCTTTGCATTCAGCTACAAGAGGTCAGGTATGGACCACTCCAACTTATCCCATTTTTGGATATTGGATTTTGCTTGTCTGTAGAGATTATACAAGCTGTGTGTGCACAAATGAGCCCCTGTATAAGCAAAATGCGTTTAAGGTGCACCTTAAAGTAACTGAATTGTTGCTAACGTAACATTCCAGATGTCTCAGCATGGAGTTGTAGAGGTTCCTAATGGGGTCCTGTGATAATCCATCTCATGCAGCTTGAATATTCTCACACAGTTCCTGTAGATTTTGCAGTAGGGTAGAGGTGGAGTGACACCAGGCCTTCGGACCACGGCGCCTCCATGCACAGACTTATTGATCGTCTCCATCAAGACAAAGATGGGACTCGTCACTGAAGATGGCCCGCTGCCATTCTGAGTCACTCCATGACAGTCTGGCACAACACCATTGCAGTCTTTGGCAACATTGTCGTGGTGTTAAGGGCAGTCTTCATAACGGTCTGCATGCATGTAGTCCTGTGTCATGCAGCCATCTGCCAATGGTGCTGGCACTAACAATCCAGCCACGCGTGAAACTTGAATCATTCACGTTTCACAATGTCAAACCTACCCACCACGTTTCATTCCTGTCAGTTCATTCCTTCTGAGTGCAACAATTTCTGCATCTATTCTTGATGATGAGTGTACCTTCTCCTCTTACAACATTGTTTCAGAGATACAAAGTTTGGTTATATTACCATCCATTCTAATACTGTCTAGCACCCTCACTTTGCATTCAGAGCAGCCAGAATTCTTTGTGGCATAGATTCAACAAGGGCCAGAAACATTCCTTATAAATTCGGTTCCAGCTTGCATCACGCAACTGCAACAAGTTTTGTCAGCTCTACATGCAAATTCCTCCTTCTAACCGATCCCAAAGGTGCTCTATTAGATTCAGGTCTGGTGACAGTGGAGGCCATTGAAGTACACTGAACTCATTGTCATGCTCATGTAACCAATTTGACATGACTCGTGCTTTGTGACAGGCTGCATTATCATGCTGGAAGCAACCATTAGAAGATGGTGAACTGTTGCCATAAAGGAATGCACATGATCAGCTATTTCCCAGATAGCCTGTATCATTCAAACAATGCCTGATTGCTATTAGGGGGCCCAATGTGTGCCATTAAAACATCATCCACCCCAGTTATGTCACCACTGCTAGCTTGAACTGCTGACACAGGTTGAGTCTATGAATTCTAACAAAATTCTGACCCTATCTGCATGTCACAGCAGGAATGAGATTCACCAGTCCAGGAGACGTTTTCTAGTCTTTATCTGTTTGGTCGGTGCACACTGTAATTTCATATTCCTGGCCTAGGCTGACAGAAGGAAAACCTGATGTGGCCTTTTGCTGTTCACCTGCCCGTTCACCACAAGGTTGAACATGTTGTGCTGTCAGAGATACTTTTCTGATCACAGTTGTAATGAAAATGAAGTTATTGGAGTTCCTGTAAGTTTCCCCATCAACTTGAGCAAGTCTAGCCATTCTCCTCTGACCTATCTCATCAACAAGGGATTTACACCCACAGTGCTGCCACTCACTGCATGATTTTATGGCCTGTACAAAGTGTGCTCAGTGTTTCTCAGTGCATGGTCCTTTATGCCATTGCCCACCGGGCTGTACCATACAATATGATATGGTTACAAATATAAACCCAGAACTATTCGTACACTGGTTGAGTACCTGGGTCCATTTCTAATAGCTTAAGAGAACCATGAAAGGCTCTAGGCTCTAGTTTGTTCACACAAATCTAACAGAAAAAAAGCAAACAACAATGGAGAACCTTCAAGTTCTGATTTGCCTTATGCTTAGTATTTGGTTTTATGTGGAGAGTTTTGTATTTTAATGGCAGTCAGCTGACTCTAATGACACTGCATGACAATTCTGTAATGATTGTGTTTGAACAGTGTGATTGTGATTTGATCATTGGTTTGCAGCATTTCTAGCTCCACCATAATGTCCCCAGGCAAGAACAAGTAGCCAAATTCAGCATGAGTGTTTAGTTATGACACGGTTCATTCCCCAATGGAAATGAAATGCATAATCAGAGATTTGTAACCATACCACTGTGGGGAGGTACCCCACAGAAAAACACCAATATTTCATATTTCCCCCTCGTTCTAATCTTTGATGTGTACATTATCTGAATCCCTTAACTTTATCTGAAGCCCTTGAATTGACTGACTGCGTAACTGCAGGACTGAGCAGGTTCACAAGTGTTCCTAATAAAGTGTACTGCCTATGATGGGATGGCAATAAGGTTCCTCTTGAAGATTAAGGTTAGCTGGTTCAAGTATAAAATGAGGCAATGCTGATATTGATTGCTAGTCACCAACCTGATCTGATTAAGTTGTAGACGTGTTGTAAAGAGATCTATGGCAAAATTCAACTGAATTTAGAGGAAATGGGAAAAGAATAACAGAGGAAATATAACATTACTTATATCATGAGGGGCCAAAGGACCTTCTACAAACACTGTAATCCTTCAACAAATTCACACCTCCATACTCAACCACAAAAGGAGCTGCACTCTTCCCAGCAGGCAAAAGCTTGACAGTTACACAACCAAATTCAGCTGTGCTTTACATGATTCACCAACTGACAGGACAGACCGGTCCCACCAGGTCTGGGAAAGATGGGATATGTGTATACGTGCATGAGAGAATAAGAGATGTACATTTATATGAGGCCTCAGGCACCGTTGTTATGAGAAAACCTTGCCTTGTCAAATCACCGAATCTCTAAAACAACGCTTTCAGGAGAGATGATGTTGCTTAATAGACTTTAATAGACATAGTTTAATTGAATAGAATCATTCTGGATGCCTCAAATCAAAGACCATGGAGCATATTCTTACACTGCCTACTTCTCTCTCTCTAGAACCTGGGTTTTTGTAGGCTACTATCCCTAATTAACACTTCATTTCACATTGTTTAATCAAAGTTAGTTTAACAGTTAGTTTATGTTGGGAAGCTAAAGTTAGCTATAACTGGCACCTTTCATTACTTAATGTGGTGAAGTGGCGCCTTCTACTGTAGAACAAGGAAATCCAACCGACACACAAAAGACCAATCACCAACTGCTATTTGGCATTAGCTGCTATCTTGATTATGGAGGCTGTGTCTACGTTGTGTACTACACACTAATACTACACAGTATATACTCGGTACTAATCTTAATAGTATGAGTTCAGCAGGCTCATAATGTTAGCATACCACATGGCTTCTTAACAACAGGAAGTGATGCAGCCTACGTCATACCCAGCTAGACTCTGAGACGCAAACAAATAAAGACATTATGACAGACATTTATACACCATTTCTGGTCCCACAGCCACTGTAGCATCTCGGTCCGCCATTTTATCAAAATTTTCCAGACGTGAGAAGCCCCTCCTTTTCCATTTCCCAGTGCATTGTGGGACAATTGTGTCCATCATCACCATGATCAAAAACTGACTGCTTCTGAACGTGCATAAACGTGCTTCTAAATTTAGCACATGTACTATACTGTATACTACAGACTCAAAAACTGGGACTCAACTGTACTACATGTACAGTCGTGTTGGCATTCTGTAGTCAGCGTCAAGCCCATATTAGGAACTCTGTGTCTAAGCAACTTTTCTATATGGGAGAAATGAATGCTGATTTTGAACATCACCCCTGTTACGTTCTGTGATAACATACAATGTTTCAAATCTGATACGTCTTGTGTCACTGGATACTTTGAATTAAGAAGTTATTTAGTAGTTGACATATAAATAGTAGTCCTTAGTGCAGTTTACAAGCAACATAAAGTCAGTATGTCTACACACTAAGTATGTCTAAGTAAATGCAATGGTTAAGCTGTGAATGCTGTGAAATGGTTCTTCGGATTGAACGTGTTGTACATAGTTCTATATTAAAATGGCTCTATATTACACTAAAAAGCTTTATTCAGTTATTACATATGCGCAACAGTTCACTGTTGCAGATTTCCTTACAGTGGTCCCGAATGGAACCAGGTGTTATGAATATAGCCATTTTATTTACTATCCAAAATCAGTAGTGAATCTCCATGTATCTTTGTAAATGTAATATGGGTGGTAAAATAATGGTCAATACAAAACTCTGGGGACTGTTTTGCCTTTAAGAACTCTCCATGTACCTCTCTGTCATATATGGTTTTTTAAAAAGGAGTTTCAGGCTCAACATTTCTCTCAAACCTGTTGGAAAACAGTGGCATAGATAAAACCATACCCATCATAACCATTTCATGTAGACATCTGGTTCCTATCCCCGCCACTGTGAGAGCATTTCACATAGAACCACTCTGAATGACTTTGTTTACATCTTAAACATTTATTTATGCAGAATATAGAAAAACAAGGGCTAAACTCGAAATTAAGGGGCCGTTATGCAAATTTGGCTGTCTGACAAACTGTTGCTTTGAGGTAAACATCCAAAAGAGTCTGAAGAGTGTGATCTATCCTGTTTCTGTTTCATAGAGTGCTCTGGCTGGCAGCTTATACTCTGACCTACAGCACGCTGTGGCTCTAATTTCTTATCTTCCATTTAAAAAAAAAAAAAAGGAAAATGAAAAGTTCTCAGATAAAGACATTCAGACAGCCTTTACCAACACAACAAAACACTTATGCTCTTTCTTTTGAGTTTGTCTTTTAGATTAAGTTTTGTGTGTGCAAGTGTGTCTGTGTGTGTGTTTATCTAACAGTGTGTATATATCTGCAAGTTTGTGCATAACAGTCTCATTCCCAGCTTTCAAAGGAAATGATATATAACCAAGATAAGCAAAAGTGTTGAGTAAGCATGCAGGCAAATGGAATATCGTCAGATCAGATGCAAGAAATGTTGCTCAGTGCAAACTTTGACTCAAATACAACAGAACTGCTTCACTCTTTGAGGTTTTGGGGGGTTGAGAATTGATGAGAATCCTGGTGAGAATTATGTATTGAGCAAGTTAAGTCTTTTAAAGGAACAATTTAGCAAGTAATCAAATTCACACAGTTTGTTCCTTTATCTCAAACGTACTGACACTGTTATCTATACTTTTGGGCAGCAGTGTGTTGCATTAAGGTTGTGTTTTGGCAAAGACCCAGTGCAACATGCCAGACGTCTCGGCATAGAGTTGACGAGGTTTCTAATGGTGTGATAATCCATCACATGCAGCTTGAATATTGTCACACAGACCCTGCAGATGGTGCGGTAGGGGTGAAGGAGTGACACCAGGCCTTCTAGACATGTGACACGTGACAACAAACTGTTTATCTTGGTGCTGACCACGGTGCCTCCACACATGGATTCGTTGGTCGTCTCCAACAAGACAAAAGCGGGACTCGTCACTGAAGATGACCCGCTGCCATTCTGAGTCACTCCATCACAGCCTGGCACGACACCGTTGCAGTCTTTTGGTTGACGTGGTGTTAACGGCAGTCGTCTGCATGTATGTAGTCCTGCGTCGTGCAGCTGTCTGTCAATGGTGCTGGCACTAACAGGATGACTCATAGAAGGCATCGCTGCTTGCTGAATATCCGCAGTTGTGGCTGTTGGGTCAGTCAGGTACAGCGATAAGGCCCATCCTTTCTTAGGTCACATGTGCAGCTGAGTATGAAACCTGAATCATCTGCATGTCTCATGCATGTCAAACCTACCCACCAAGTTTCATTCCTGTCGGTTGATTCCTTCTGGGTGCAACTATTTGTGCCACTATTGTACTGATGGTGAGTATGAGTATTGCTGTGTATAACAGTCAAAGTATAAAATAGTTAACTAGTCAGCTAGGTTCACTAATGCTAACGTTAGCGGTGGGGCCATATGCTAGCTGTTTTTGTTGTAGTGGAAGAGCCCAATAGCTGAAGATACAGTACAACACTGATATCCAGCGGTCACAGGTTTCAACACAACACAAAATGTCTTTGTTTATAAATGACCCAAAGCCACTTAGTCAGTTCTGGTGGCTCTTTATTGGTTTTGTTTCTGTACTGCTATGTTATAGTACAGTCTACAGTGAGCGTAATATGTTTTCTCCTGAAAAGTGGCGGGGAAGTTCCGATCTGTGGCCGATCTGTCGTATCACCACCACTGTAAAGTAACATTTCTCTACAATACCAATAACCATCAAACCTCTGAAGAATTACTCTGTTTAGACTACATTATGCAGCAATGCTGAGAAATCAGTGGAATTCCCCCATAACACCTCACTGTAAGTGTATCATCATTTCGACATGCATTTTGGATGAAGCTAGCTGTTGTGGTAACAGCTTCCATTACTTCCTATCTACATTAGCTCCAGTGCAAAACTAAAGAAGCTAAATTCTGACACCAGCTTTGTCTTGGCTGATTGAACTACATCTGAAATAATGGACAATTGTGTAAATAAGGGGACAACTGGGGGCCAATAAGGGGACTTTTTTATACTAAAATATTGCTTTAATAAAAAATTAAAGAAGAATCAGTCTGGGATGTTTACTGAATAATTCTCAAGTGAACTAAACAATGCGCCAAACGCACAAAAAAAACTCCCCCTTGTAAATTTACGGAGTGCAGTGACCAGCTATGTCAGGTGACCAGTTTCACACAGCCCTCAGGGTTCAGCACCAGGACATGGGTCGAGTGTCAGGAGGGCGAGGAAGGGAGGGGGGCACTCACGAAGAGCTAATGTTTGAGTTTCACTGATAACAGCCATTACAGCAGCCTCACTTACTCAGGCTTTTGACTCCAGCATAACATCTGAAACAGTGCATATGGGGTTTTGTAGTCTGTAGCTAGTGAAGCAATCTCAACCAAGAAACCCCAGGCTTTTGCTACCGGCAACTGCAGCTATGCTGCCTTATGGACACTGATGATTCGATAGTCAGTCAGCAAAACAACTGTATGCGATTTCCCATTAAGCTGTATTTGGTGTCTGACTGTAGCCAATCGAAGCATAAACCGCTCCAAGAAGCATCATACTGTTCCAGATGGCGACCATGACTGTTTATAGCTATGCAACATGTTTGTGTCGTCTGTGCATCTGCATAAATTGCATAAATAAAATTGCATGAATTTGTTTCATGGTTAAACATACAGGTTGCTCTCCCAAATTTCTATCCTAAATGACCTGAAGAACAAGAGGTTCTACATGCTGTAGTCAGACTGGAAGGAATCTAGAATCATGGACTCTCGTCAGAAATGTATTTCTATACACTCTCTTAGGTACACCCCCTTCAATCTACATTTATGGCCCAGTTTATCATCTTCACTTACCATATAGATTCACTCTGTAGTTCTACAAATGCAGACTGTAGTCAATCTGTTTGTTGCCCCCACCTGCACCCCATTCATCAGTGGTCAGGACCCCCACAGGACCACCACAGAGCAGGTATTATGTGGGTAGTGGATCATTCTCAGCACTGCAGTGACACTGATGTTGGTGGTGGTGTGTTAGTGTGTGTTTTGCTGGTGTGAGTGGATCAGACACAGCAGTGCAGCTGGAGTGTTTAAACACTGTGTCCACTCACTGTCCACTCTATTAGACACTCCTACCTTGCTGGTCCACCTTGTACATTTAAGGTCAGACACAATAACTCACCTGCTGCTGCACAGTTTGTTGTGGTCATTCTCTAGTCCTTCATCAGTGGTCACAGGACCCTGCTCACAGGACGCTGTCGGCTGGATAGTTTTGTTTGGTGGGCGATTCTCAGTCCAGCAGTGACACTGAGGTGTTTAAACACTCCAGCAGCACTGCTGTGTCTGATCCACTCGCACCAACACAACACACACTAACACACCAACACCACATCAGTATCACTGCAGTGATCCACCACCCACATAATACCTGCTCTGCGGTGGTCCGATGGGGTGCTGGCCACTGAAGAACAGGGTAACAAAGTAAGCAGATGGACTACAGATGGTCTGATGGACTACAGTCAGTAGTTGTAGAACTACAACAAGCTCCAGTATGGTAAACAGAGCTGATAAAATGGACATGGAGTGTAGATACCAGAAGGTGTATCTAATAAAGTGCCCAGTGGGTGTATATAAGACATAAGCTACCAAGAGATATACAGGTTAACAAAGTGGACCCACCTATAGCTTACAAAGAGAGCAATGACAGGTGACAGGTTTTATATTCAAACCCCAGTCAAAACCAGATAAGGCCAGATTACCACAAGGAGGAAGTTTCTTTCAACACCTGATGTTTCAGACAGAGTGTTGGCGTTTGCTGATGCATAGTTTGTCATCAAGTCTCACCGTGTCACAAGACACTGACTGCTGTGGCGCGCTCTAGAAACACACATACACAAAACAGAAGTTGGCTCAGACACCACTGGGAATGCACCAGTGGAGTTATCCGGTAACACCCGTATTTAAGCTCATTTCTTACCTCGACTCCCACCCGGTGTGGGAAACAAACGCTGTCCAGGTTTTGAGAAGTGGGTCGGATGAGAAAAAGATATACACATTGCAGTGGGAGGATGATTTCATAGCACTGTCCAGTAACACGGCACAATAAACATTCATCATGTTCTGAACTTCCTCCTGTACACACTGATATGGTGAAAGGCCTTATAGGACAGAGCTAACAGGAGCTGGACGCTGGGGGTCTGACCTGTAAACACAGACAGGGTTCAGGACTTTGGCAGCTGAAACTGCTTTTAGCTCTGAGATGGTTGTTTGTTTCGTGCAGCGCAGGGAGCTCTGTGTAAATGTTGAAGTGAAATTTGAATGAATATGAAACATGATATGCGAATGAACCAGTAGAGAAACTTGATTAATGAGCTTCATGTTGGCTTGACACAGTGGCTGCATTGAAATCCCAGGTGATTATTGGGCCATTGCCATGGTGTCACTGGTGGATGCTGGGCTGTAGCTATGAAATCCTGGGCAGTTGCTAAAGTGTTGCTATAGGCTGTTGCTATGGAACACTAAGTGGTTGCTAAGATGCTGCTAAGCCATTGCTATGGAATCACAGGTGGTTGCTAAGGTGTTGCTATCAGCTGTTGCTATGTAATACTAAGTGGTTGCTAAGGTGTTGCTATCGGCTGTTGCTATGGAATACTAAGTGGTTGCTTAGGTGTTCCTATTGGTTGTTATGGAATACTAAGTGTTTGCCAAGGTGTTGCTATCAGCTGTTGCTATCAAATACTAAGTGGTTGCTTAGGTGTTCCTATTGGTTGTTATGGAATACTAAGTGTTTGCCAAGGTGTTGCTATCAGCTGTTGCTATGGAATACTAAGTGGTTGCTAAGATGCTGCTATCAGCTGTTGCTATTGAATACTAAGTGGTTGCTAAGGTGTTACTATTGGTTGCTGTGGAATACTAAGTGGTTGCTAAGGTGTTACTATTGGTTGCTGTGGAATACTAAGTGGTTGCTAAGGCGTTGCTATTGGCTATTGCTATGGAATGCTAAGTGGCTGCTAAAATGTTGCTATTGGCTGTTGCTATAGAATATTAAGTGGATGCTAAGGTGTTGCTATAGGATATTGCTATGGAATACTACATGGTTGCTAAGATACTGCTAGGCCATTGCTATGGAACTGCAGATGGTTGCTAAGATGTTGCTATAGGCTGTTGCTATAGAATACTAAGTGGTTGCTAAGATGCTACTAGCCCATTGCCATGTAATCACAGGTAGTTGCTAAGGTGTTACTAGGCCATTGCTATGGAATCCCAGGAGGTTTTTATGGTGTTGCTAGGCTGTTGCTATGTAATCCTAGGTGGTGTCTATGGTTACTATAGCCAGTTGCTATGGAATACTAAGTAGGTGTTGTTAGCCCATTGCTATGGAATCCCAGGTGGTTGCTAAGGTGTTGCTAGCCCATTGCCATGGAATCTCATGTGGTGTCATGTTTAATATGTGTACCTGCACTTAATAACTGCAGAAAATCAGATTTTGTCAGATGTAGAATATTTAAACCTTTTGTTTTGTGAAGCATGTATTTGGTTTCAGCATCACTCTAAAAGTGTTTTGTTGCTATCTTGTGGTTGTTGTGTTAAACACTGCTTGCTTATTTCTGGTACCGGTATGCACAGACTGAGAAAAATGATAGAAATCAGAGTAAGGGCCTATACACACTAAGGAACCAAATTACTGAGCTAAAATCCAGATTTCATCAGGGATCCTTCAGATTTCTCGGCCTTAATCCGATCTAGGAAATCTGAGTATGCCGTTTACATGACCATTTGAATTATCGGAAACCTGCAGAAATTTGATTGGGATCAGATTGTTAGTACTAAAGTAATATTTTACTTTAGATCACCTAAACAGTCCTTTCCATGAACTAACACATGTCCATATCTCTCAGGCAGTAGGCAATTTAATAAGCCTTTTTATCTTCATTAAGCAAACCTGAAACATCACAGACGAGTCATATTGTCTACCCACACATGTATACCACCTACCATCTGAAGTGTAAATGAATCCATTGCCCCTCTGAGCAGATACAGACAAAGGGCTGAATGCTACACTCATAGTAGCTACAACAAAAAGGACATGTCTGTACATGCCACGTGCCATCACTCTGGACTTCCTTCAAACGGACTGAGTAATTGCAGGCTCAAATGAAGCCTGAGAATATGATTATTCAGGACATCTCAGCCCTTCATTGTTGGCTATTTCCAAATTAACAGTACATGCATGATGCCTGAACCAGAAGTTCAGAACAAGCAGAAGTTCAGAACCAGCTTCAAGCTCCTAGCTATGCAACATGCTTTAACCTATTTTAAAATAAGACATCATGTATGTTTTCAGAAACTATCAATTTGAGATTACTAAACACTTTTACGGGCATGCTAATGCTAATCAGTTTCATATAAGCTTCCATTACTTGTTAGCATTAGCCTCATAGCCCCACCAGTAAGAAAGTAGCGTTGGCCGATTGACTACATTTAGTGCAAGTGTTCCTTGAACCATGTTCACATAATGTGGGCTCATATGAACCTTCACATACTGCAGCATAGCAGTATAAAGTGGTCATGTGACTGCATGGTCTTTTTAAAGTTCATTCATTGCTGAGTCAGATACAGATGATGCATCTTACTGACAGTGACTTCAAATGCTGTTACTAGCTGGTGGGTGATACTGACTTTCCTCTGTAGTTTCTGACACCATAGGATGGTGGTAAGATCATACGATGATGGGGTAACCTTGACATATCCATGCCGTGAATACGTTATATGCTGCCATGAGTAGTCATGTCAGATTTTATTAATTAGTGTAACAGGTACCAGTAATATAGCTACCATTACTGGTAATGCCTTCGTCCACACCTTAACTGAGATCGTACTCGTCTCATTTCCTGTCTTTACAAATACGTTACGGCACACTGCAAGGTTTTCCAGTGGTAACCCACACATAGTTATAGCTACTAGGCTATGAAGAACTACTGTAGGTCAACCAATTTGCTACCTCACTGCCCTGAGGCGGACTAGTACTCACCTTTCCCTGAATTTGAGGGTCTATTTTTCCTTAACAGCCAGCGTAATATCATAATGCATTTTCATGAACCCTCCCCTCAGGAGTGTTTGAGGATCAGTTTCTTCTTTTTAAACTGAAAGGAAACAGTTGATCTGAAATCAGCACTCTTCATAAATGTGGCCCTGTTTGAATGGTTGTGTATTCTGGCATGCCATGAACTGTTATGATTAAAGCTTAAGGCTTGCCTTCACTTTTCTCTGGAAGTCAAGGAGGGTTAGGAACACCAAGTAAAGACTGCCACCTTGTGTGTGGGCTGACAAACAAGGTGTACATTTCAGGTTCCTTTGTCAAGTTGAATTGATTGAATTGTGATCAGTTTAATATTGATCTAGTTGTATATTCTGCTCAATTAAATGCAAAACAACACTATACAGCTATAAAGGTTTGAGCGTGTCTGGTCCAGTTACATGTTGTGCTGATTTTCTAAGTGAACATGGTTTAGTCCCACTTTAAGACTACCCTTATGGGTTTATGGATCCTTTAAAATCCATATATTATTGGTTATAAGTTAGGTCATAAAAACCTTATAATCATTTAACAGTAGTTACAACACATAACTACATGGGGACTGTTGTTTGTGAATAGTGAACCCACATTTATGTATACTGTTAAAGCTGTGATCTTTACGTTATCTCCATCAGTCAGCCCATCAACGAATCATTGGATACAACAGCTCACATTTCCCGTTTTATTAACATGGCTTTAAGATCTTTTTACAAACTTAATTTTGCACATTTCAAGTTTATTAGAGGATGATTTAACTTATTTTATGTAGAAAATCAGCTAAACATGCCTTTTGACCAGGGCTGTTCAAAACTCTGCTAATGACTGTATGCATTATATAGGTCCAAAACTACTTCAGTAGTCCACATTTTTTGGTTATATGGAAATCCAACATAACGGAAAGCTGTATTTTTCTAAGTGAAGTATGTTGGAACAGTCTGTTGAAAGAGACCACAGAGAGTAGGTTATTCCTTTAATGTCAGCATGCACTGGAAATCAATCATTTCTTTCACTGTGTGACCTAATCTCCAAAAGAAATGCACCAGCATCAGAGGGTCTCTGAACTGGTTAATACTTTACTCCCACCTGCTGACACAGAGTGATATATAACCATAAATCAGATATCAGAGGTGGGCAAAATCATTTTAGTTGAGTAAGTTTAGTAATGTTTAATAGGTCATTTTAGATTGGACTAAATGAGATTACAAGTTGACTTTAAGGTTACATGTGCTTTACACAACAGCCACAGATTTAGCCTTTGCTGTCCAGTCAGGTTACTTACTACTAATTTTACAAGCGTACTGTGTCACAAACCTCGTCCAGCAGAAAAGGATGTGATGAAACATGCATTACCATTCTCCATATAAGCATGTTTTACTGTGCAGAAATTGGGTCAGCCACCTGAATCGTCCATGTGCAGCCACTAACACGTAATTATCACCACAACATGATAGCTGACCTAAATAGCACAAGAGAGTGAGGACAGTTATCAAACATCAAAATAAGAGCACAAGCCTCATCAAAAAACAGGCAGCACATTCTTATTTCAGCTTAAATATAAAATAAGTTTAATATTATCTTAACGTACAAATTGACATGAAAAAATGCAGCATTTGTGTAGTGACCAACAGGAGATGGATCATGGAAAAAAGGACTTGCACATCACAGAAAACAGAATGACTGCCACGGCTGGAAAACGTAAAGAAAAGATGAATTAAAGGCCTCAGATTTGTCCACACACAGATGAATCACATAGACAAACAGGCAAAACAACCACAAACAGGGTGCATCATACACATAATACTACATTATACAATACACAAGGGAATTAGTGACTAGAACAATTCCAATGTACATTATATCTTTATACAGATGAATGCAGGTAAAATGGGCCTAGTAAGCTTTCGAGCCATCTACATCACAGCAACGCATGCACAACAACTGTCTAAAGTGTTCCAAAGATGGTATACAACAAAAAAACGACTGCAGGCAACATGTCAATAAGCCTGATCCCAAAAAAAATAAAATAAAATAACATTATCAACATTCAAATTCAAGTTCAAATTTAATTTCACAGTCTAGATCAGTCCCATATCAGACCAATACGATTTCAGTATCAGCCACCATTATTATTGCATAAACTGAACCGTGAATAAAACGTTCCATTTTAAATCCAAGTGTAAAGTCACTCCACATTTTTTATCAAAACACTGGGCCAGGCTTTAATAATAAGATGCAGAAGGCAAATCTTTCCCAAAATGTCTCACATTAACTGTATGCTATGCGCTCACCAACACGGCAATAATTTGATTGTGTTCCCCATTATGCCAATTAAGTCTTGATTAAACTGCACTGTGACATGGATAACCAAAAGGCTGTAACAATGGTGCATTACAACAGCTATCCTATGATAACGTTTGCATGATTTTAAGACCTGAAATAAGTAAAATGGGTTCTTCGGGGAGGTACAAAAATGCTTGAAGCACGCAGATTCATGAAACACAGACAAGTTGTTAGTCCAGTAAAGATGCCCGATGGCCCACGAGAAGTATTTAGTCAGCTGTACACACCAAAAGAGGCACGAAAGCAGAGATGAATTCTGTACAGTGTTCATTTTCTGTGCTGTAGTGCTTCTGGTTCAGCAGACTAAACATCTGAAGCTACTGGAGCTCGAGAAAGTCAACTCTTTTACTCTCGACCTTCACTGACGCAGAACACATACCAAAGAGTCCTTGATTCTGGAGCAGCAAACTGTTGAGGAACTAAGTTGTGGATGTTGAAATCCCTATTGATATTCCTACTGTAGGCGGATGTTGAAAGCCTTACTGGTTTTCCTACTGTAAAAGACAAACACCTGGGCACGAGACAGCCACGGACGACGAAGGCCACTTCAGTGGCCTGCTACCTGTCGCTCATGCTGCTGAGCAACACGATAATGATGATGATGATGATGATGGTGGAGGTGCTGGCTACGAGGAAGACTGTGGTCATCGAGGACGCTTGCGGGTGACAAAGATGAGGACCCGGCGGATGGCGATGAGCCGGTCTTTTAGCGAGGTCATAGCTAGAATGGTAAGTTGAGCTCTGCTTTCCAGCGGCAATACAGCCAGCAGCCACCAACACCAAGCTGGCCCACTGGGGTTTCCCTGAAGAACAGAGCGAGGCAAGTTAGAGAACTCTGCTCTACATCATTATTACCTCATGTTCTGTAGAGAATGTATTAAATAAAGGGACCCGTTTCTACTTCTACATTACTAAAAGAGAATCCCAAAAGGCACTTATTAGGGCTGGGCGGTAGCACCAAAACCATAATTCATTTTTATTCAGTATTTGTCATGTGCATTTCCTACTGCCCAATTTTAAAGTCTGTATAGTATCGAGTTCCCGAAGGAAAACAAAAGACTTTTGTCTTTTTCTGTGCAATTATCACCAACTTAAAAAACGCAAAACAAAAAAAGGACAAGGCTACTGTTTCGACATACCTTGTTTCTCAAAACAAGTAATGAGGTAAGATA
>CM067495.1:14959729-15001114 GCA_034552555.1 Semaprochilodus insignis
TATATATATATATTTATTAAGTGTGTATACATACAAAAACATGCAGCAAGGGACCCACTTTTCAGTTAAAGCAAACTATTTTTTAAAACCTGCATTTTTTGCTTTACAAAAGCATAACTTTTTATAGGCTGGCAATTTCTGGAATTTACCCCTCTATATTAAAGAGCTGCTTAATGCTCATGTTCATCTTTACATAACTACAGTTACTATATTTATCCAATCCTATCTGATGTGCTAACTTTTTGCTTAAATCAATTAATTCATTAAATTCAATTAAATCATTAATTCATACACTTTTGGTCTCTGCAACAGTCCATTTATTTCCAAAATGCTCAGATTAATTTCTCAAACTCATCAAAAGCGCACAAATTCAGTACTGCAAACTAGCTGGGGGCCCGTAGGTCAGGAGGAAGGGATGCTTATCAAACCATTGAGAGTTAGAACTATTGTAACTAACTAAAAATTGGGAGTGATCAGGGTAAAAAGGAAACTTTGAATATGCAATTTTAATGATTGTGTTTTCAACATTTCGTTATTAAAAGTAAACTTTAATGGTCATTTTGGGTGGGCAAATAAAAATAGGTGGGTATGTGACCGCTCTGCCCAACCACAACTATGGCAACTGTTACAAAAGTTTTAAAATCTTTTAAACAAAAATAATTTGCTTTATTGTAAATGGGGGGAAAAAAAGTTTTATTCACTATTGTTTTTGTGCCATCGCCCTGCCCTACACATGAGATAGATTTGTTTTCCCATTCTTCACCTGTGGATCGGGGTCTTTGGCAGGCAGGTGGCCAAAGTGGCTGAGGATCTGGCTCTTCATGTTGTCTTTGAGNATGGCAACTGTTACAAAAGTTTAACCATTTGTTGGTAATACCTTGATCTTTTAAACAAAAATAATTTGGATTATTGTAAATGGGAAAAAAAAGTTTTATTCACTATTGTTTATGTGCCATCGCCCTGCCCTACACATGAGTTGGATTTATTTTCCCATTCTTCACCTGTGGATCGGGGTCTTTGGCAGGCAGGTGGCCAAAGTGGCTGAGGATCTGGCTCTTCATGTTGTCTTTGAGAGAGGTGAACCAGGCTGTGGCCTGATCATACACAGAGTCGTGCAGCTTTAACAGCTCTGTCAGCTCATCACCTGCAACCTAAATGTGATGCACACATACCAGGTCAGGATGGAAGACCAGTGATTTCTCACACTCTCTTAGGCTCACTCATTCACTCGTTCACACAGACTTGTGAAAATCACTCACATGCACTTTTCTTATACTTGCACTTCACTCTTTCTATTTTACCTTTTTGTCCTCCAAATATTCAATCTTTGCAGTGTTGTAGCCATCTCTCTGACCGTGAGTGAGCACTTTGAAGCGAGACACACCAATGGTGTCAACCACAGAACGGCCATCAGGAAAGAACTTCACATCTCTCACCTCCAGCATGCAGCCATAGTCAGCAAACCTGATAACCAAAGACAGTAGAGTGTAAGACATGAATACTCAGGATGTTTGTAGTTACTTTATGTTGCATCCAATAATTTTAAAATACTATAACAAATACTAATACATCCAATACAAACAAAAATACACATAATAAACATTATATACTAAGCATAAGCACTTACGTATTTAGAAATGAAACACAAAGGTATTTTTGCATACTATTTTTTGCATAGATTTGTTATAGGAACAAAAAGAATTATGTGAATTTGCCTGTAAGAATGTCTGTAAGAGAATAAGGCTTTCTATGTTATGGCTGTTAAAACACTTGTAATAAATATACACAGACATACAGAGAAGTAAAAGGTCACTTTAATATTATGTTTCTAAATAAAGCCTCTAAGTTTAATTAAACTGAGCCATTTCATAGGTCAGCAATTCGAAACCTCTAGGAAGCAGCATACAAAATGATTTATTCTATGTTTATGTGCAACCACATTGGTGTTATATTACTGGACATGTCAATTCTAAAGAGGTCTTTGTATTACTGGAGGATAATACAGGCCAGTGAAATTTGATATTGACTATTGTGTTATGTTTGTTTGTAATTGCAATGATCGGGTCATTTTTATGATCAGTTGGCACGCTGTGATCTGCAATAGGTTGGGGACCTGTTTTAAAAGCTTTAAAATCACTGCAGGATCTGAACGAATATAGCAATAAAACCCATATAACTACAATATAAGCCTCAAGGTAGCATTATTTTGTAACAGTGATTTTGTGATCATCTGTATGTGCATAAATTTGTGATTACTTGCATGTCTTATGTAAAATTCTATGATTGATTCCCTGTGTGGTTTTGTTATCTGTGCTCTAAATCAGGTGTCAGACATGCTTACCCTTTCAGTTCATCAGAAATGCACATGCCAAACTGCTTAGTTCCAGTTTCCATAGCTCTGCGAATCATGAGCCTATAGCGAGGCTCAAAGACGTGCAGCGGGCAGGGGATGGTGGGAAATGCCATAGTGCAGACAAAGATGGGCACTTCCACATTCAGGCTGTAAGGGAAGAATTTGAAAATTAAAGCAATTTTACTAAAACCATCACCTTCATCACATTAAGGGCTTTCGTTTCTAAACACTTAGTTCTTTATGTTAGAACTTCCTTTCCAAGCAGGAGGCAGAGACAGTAGCTCACACAGCAAAAAGACAAAAAAAAAAAAAATCATATGAAATCAGAAAGGTACAGGAAACAAAAAGCACAGACTCACTTTGACAGTTCCTTCATTTCTTCTTCGTGTATTTTCCTTCGCTCTTCCAGCTCCTCACTCAAATAGCGTTGAAGCACCTCTTCCATCAGAAAAGTCTTATTGTACCCTCTAGCGGCCAGATACTGCAATTACAAGCAAAATAAAGATCTTTCAGAAGGTTCACATAGCCTGTGACCATTTTCATAATAGTTTATTTTACTGTAATACTGCAACCTAAAAACCCCGTGTAAAGGAATGCCACAAAATTAATCATATTTTAAGGCATATTAAAAGCCCTGAGAAAGCATCAATGTCAGCGAGAGCAAGCGAGCATGAGAAAGAAGGCAAGAAGGGAAAAAAAAAAAAAAAAAAGAGGGCAAGATTGTTCAGTGAAATATATGAACTAGTACTTCAGAAAGGTTCTCCTTGCACAGTGGGCAGTTGGAGTTGTGGTCCAGACAGCGCTCCAGACACTTGAGACAGAATGTGTGTCCACAGGGAGTGGCGACAGGTTCATAAAACAATCTACAAAAAAAGACATTAAAATAAGGCATTAAACGTATACACCTTATAAAAACAATTATTAAAGACTGACATTTAATTTGTGCTGTTTTCTGTGACATCACAAAAATAATCCATTTAAAACAAAGAACTTACTGAATGGATAGGGGATGAACGACTTTGAAACTTTAACAATGTTAACATATTACAACAAACTTCTAATTCAAAAAAGCAAATACATTCAGTCTCCCTAAATACAGGCCCTATAGGTAAAGTGCTTTAAGTTACTTCATGAAATAAATAAATAAATAAATAAATAGTTTTTTTCTTTAGCACAACATCACTGGTGTGAAGAAAGCCTGGTGAAGAACTGCAAGACTGCGCTCAGAATATCAAGAATACTTTGCCAAAAAGCTAAATTATAGTCAGGAAGTGGTCTGTTTAATATAAATTACATTTTGTTTCCTAACTCATCTGACTTTTGGTGAACATTGAATGTTTTTAAAAAAGCCACAAATGTCCAAAAACGTTTTGGAGCCGATGTAGGAAGGAAGGTTTGTGTGTGCATTATTTACCTCATGCACAAAGAGCACTCCATGTCTGAACTGTCCAAGAGCTGAGTTGGTACCTCTCTTGAGCCACCTAAGGCAGGAGGCATCTGAGATGAACAGGCTGGATCTGCAAGCAAAAAACAATAAGAGAAAATCAAAGAGCAATACATATGGGGCACGTAGGCAACAGAACGAGTTTGTCTAAAGAAAGAATAAACCTGAAACTCCCACACCATTCTGTTCTATTTCTGTTTGTCTTCACTATGTCAGATTCAAACCTTGTTTAAGAAGTTTACTAGGGGGCCCAAAGGCATCACCAGGAGACTTCCTCTTAAGACCTGCAGGGACAGGCAGTGAAGAGATGACAGCTGCCAGGCTCTTGGAGTCTTCCAAACTACGTTCAGGTTGGTTCAAAGATGTGGAGCTCCCACTGTCACATGCTTTACTGCTACTGAGAGCAGGGTCCTGTGAGAAAAAAGAAAAGCACAGCCTAATTAGACTGACTGCAAAATACAAGACAACGGATTGTGAAATTTAGGTCTTTTTTAAGGCCAATGCAAAGAAAGTGCTTATTTATGCCATATTATGTACTTTATGGTAAACCATTAATTTTAATATGTAAAAACATGTAACAAAGCTGGCATTTTATCATTATTCTGATAAAAAAGAAAAACTGTGTTCTGACTGACCTCACACGCTCACAAAAAAATGGTAGATCCAAAAAGGAAGGAAGCGTGTTTATACAATATATACTGGTAGAAACATGATAGCTCACCAAGCACAGATTCTACATACTCAAATTGATTAAATCAATCTCCTGGTCCCAACAGGGTTGTGCATGCGACTTATCTGCACTGCCAGCTAAATTAAAGAAGAATCTTTGAGTCTTTATATCCACCAGGATTTCTGGTCATTTTGTTAACGTAAACAGAACATTTTATGCACACCCACATATCATGTAATTTACATTTACAGCATTACTTCAGGGATTTTTTTCAACTGTACCGGTGTTTTAAAGAGACTGTTTAATTTTTGCCCTTTGTTGCACCAGGTTATTCCTGGTGCAGGCAACACTGTGTGGAAGTGAGTCAATCTGTACACTCACCTTAGAGCAGCCAGCTCTTGCTCCATCTCTTGGCAAAGAGGAGTGAAGTGAGCTGAGGAGAGATAAAGGTTTGATGCGAGAAGCCGGCCCTGTGGCCTGTAGTGGATGTAAAGGTGTGTCTAGACTGTCATCCTCAAAAACAGAAGAAAACATCTCACACAAGACCTGTAGAGTAAGACGGGACCAAACATGGGAGAACAGTTATCCTCAGCAATATTAGCTATAAACACTTTCAAGAAACAAGTGCAAAAACTATGCACCCACATCATATAACCTTCAGGTCAGCATTAAACCGATGATTTGGCCCTTTAACCAAAACCTAATAAAATAATTAGCCGACACATGTTTGTTGTCCTGTGCTTGCCTCTTTAACTACAAGGCTAATGTTGCCACAAAGTAACAGTAACTCTATGCAGCACATTGTTGTATAACTTGGACACAAGTATGTCATACACTGTGAGAAATCACACAAGCAAGTCTAGATTGAGATTACTAAACAACCTGACCTGGTTCAAGGCAACCATGTACAACAACACTAACCCAGTGGTTATCACATTGCTTGTTATCTACATTTGCATTGTAGCTTCTAAAAAATTTCAGAAGACACTTCAGACATGGCTGAATTTTGTCCCTTGTACTTTCAGTACAAAGTATGCAGTAGGAACTCAGCCCAGAAAGATAAGGCATTCAGTGCATTCCAACTTGTTTTCAAAACATTAAGGAAGAATCCTCTATATGTTTACCTTCTGTGCCTCCATTTTGACAGATGCCCAGTCCGGTTTCAGTGCTACACAATAGAAGTACTCTTGCAAAGCTTCTTCCCTGCGACCAGCACTGCAAAAGGCCTTAGCCTTAATGTAGTGGGCCTGTTAAACACATCACACATAAAACCAAAGTCATTTCCATATAGAGCTTCCAGGTTACACATGCTAACACTCATCACTGCACTTAAAATAACAATGAAACCAGGAAAAAAAAGAACCTGAAATCAAACTTATTTTTAAATTCTAGCTTTACTTTATGTATTTAAAACTCTACACATTTTGTTCTTTTAAAAAGATTCAAATGTCTAGTGTCAGCATTCTATTAACCAATATGTTCAAATATTGTTTGTTATGCTCAAAAAGTTGTGTTCATGTAATTTTTTTTGCACTGCTTAGACCTAAAGCAAATGAGTAAGAATAAATAACAATTAAATTGTTACAAACAAATAAACAACTTGGAAAGGATAAGTAAGCACAACAGCAAAAGGAAAAAAATATCCTGCCTCTTTAAGGCTTGTTATTGCCAAAGCGTTCTTTGGAATCATTATGTATGGCAGCTTGCAACTGAGCACAGCTTATGATGTCATGTCATCTTGTTTTACACTCTCAAACTCATGGCTCAACAGGAGTGTAAATTCAGTATAATCTTTGGAGTGGAAATACTTGTATAGATCTCCTTACCTTTGCTGAGATTGGCTGGAGCCGGCACATGGTGTCCCCATCCTGGATCGCTTGGCTGAAGTTCTTCATTTCCATATGCAGCTCAGCTCTCTGTGCTAGCAGCTTACACATAGAGGGTGCTGTGGTAGAGCAGAAAGAAAACACACCATACATAAATCCAGGGTTTTTGCTACACTGCTCCACAAAGTGGCTAAAACAGTCAGCGTTCTTACTGATCAATTGGTGCCCTCTTGTTAAAAACATGATGTTTGCTGTGGCTACAAACTAGACATAGACAATGTTGCCAAAAAAAATAAAAAAATAAATCAAATAAACCCAAAACATCATGACATTTCTTTTTACTTCCGTCTGTTGGAAGTTGGAACTCGTAGCTGGAACAGATCCGATGTAGTAGTAGTAGTAATACAGCAAATATGCAAACTTAAGTGGAAAGCAGTGAATAAAGCAGTGAATAAAGCAGTGAATAAAGAGAACAGGCTGTGGTATCTCTGTCTAAAAATGAACAAAGTCTTGTTTCTACTCACAGGGGTGTCAGCTGTTAGCAGAAATAGATTAATGTGCCTGAATTAGCCATCTTGCATCCTAACTGTCAATGCTTAGTGGTTGCCAACTGAACAGACACAGCTCCAGCTCAAATAAACAAAACAAAAAAAATAAATGAATAAAAAATAATTGCTGTTGCCCTCATCGGCATGATTTCAACTCATGATCTCCCCATGACAGCATAATTCTCTTGTTAAACTCTCTTTTAATGAAAGGCAGTTAATCAGTGCTCATTCACTATGGACAACATCCACATTCTTCTCAGAAAAGATGCAAAATAATGTGGTATCACGTGATATAAAAAGTGGGCCAACATTTCAACACATAATGCAAAAATTCAATGACCATCGTTTTGCCCACTAACTACTTAATCATGATCAATATTAGCTACATAGCTTTACTTGGGGTTACACTTCTACATCTAGCAGTGATTAACAGAACAGTCTGCAAGACAGCAGGGGTGGTAGGTTGCTGGCAAGCTTGTCTGGATAAACTAGGCTTGTTATGTAAAATGTCTCTATTAGGTTTGGATAAGTAGGACAGAAAATGAATACACACATGGCTATATATATATATATATATACATAAATATTTTAGGTGTGCTTTCAAAATAAAAAATAGAGCCAGTCAATATGACATCAAAAACTGGGCAGTAAAATTGGAACTTGCTTAACCTGATCTGGGTCCTGTTACATCATAACAAAATATTTTGCCTTAAAATACATCTGTCTCTTCTGTTCTTGCACTCTGGGTTCCTACCAGAGCCTCTTCTGGCATGGCCTGAATAACCTAAAGGCTTTGCCTGCTACAAAGATGGAAAACTAAACTAAGACTGCAAATGTGCTGTGCTGTTAATGAGGTGACCCCTTTTTTAAAGCAGTGAAGAAAAAAAAGTAAATAGTTTATTTTATAATAAATTAGCATTGCTTTGTAGACCAAAGCATTTCAAACATCTAAACTGCTTTTTTATATGTTTTTTTTAATTGTACTCTAAATCCTCCTAAATACAACAGACACTAAATCAAATCTTAACATCCAAGACCTATAGTTCATAAGCTGCAGACTATTTATAGCCCACAATTGAACACATGGAAACCAGGTCATCAAAAAGGAGACCGGCTCTCAAAGGCTGCAGTAATGTACTGGAGCTGCCTGACACAAGACCAGCGTAAATCCTCTTCACAGTCCACACAGGGTCGTGGGTGTTCACTTGTATAATCCCTGCTGAAACGTGACACTACATGACTAATGGAGAAACCCGTGCACTGCAAAGTGTGCTCGTGTAAAACGACACAATGCATGAACCAATTTAGTACAGTTCGATACGTTCTGATTTATATTTAGCCACTGTTCCGTATTAGACGCCTCTATTGTTCCATAACATACACCAATTGTGACAGAATTTAAGCACTTTTTTATAGAACATTACTGTGTCTATTCTCACTGTAAAACAACACAATGCTTGCTACTTTACACCACAAGTATCTTTAAATAGCCTTTACACACAGAGCGCAATTTATTTGTGGGATTTATTCAGATGTTAATTAATTCATTAATTCATTAATTAATTAATTAATTAATAAAGCCTGTGTATAACTGACATTATCTTGCACAAGTGTGTTTTTTGGACAGCAAAAATGACATTTTGTTCAACCTCTGTTTAGTCACTGACCAACCATGGCCGTCTCTGGCACTGGCATGCTGGCTACCAAGATGCCGAACCAGCAAAAAAACCCCAAAAAAGATGTCAAAAGTATCAGAATCTCCAAATGCACCTGAAACGGGACTTAAACTGGACTACACACAGCTGAGACATCTGTGTAAGCCCTTAAAGTAATGAAGCTCTTCCAAAATGTCACTGCTGGGTTGTTCTGTGAAGAACACCACATATTTTCACTTACGACATTGCAGTCATTTGTTTTGTGCTTCGTCATATGCGGAGCTGTATCTCAAAATATCAGCCCAAACTGAGTCATGGACATCTGAGCTGCCAGTGAAAGAGTTCATCGAGTTTTAGTTCCTGAAGAAGGTGGACTCTCCTCTTGCATTTCCAAAATAGAAAGCAACCTACACAGCATTATAGTTTGACCCTTCTGTGAAAAGCAAAGGCCCTTTTGATAGATATTCTGGCAGCTTTTCTGTGTAGTTAATGACATGCAAAATTTCCAAAACTAACTAAATAAAATTAAATTAAAATAAAACAAAAGACATGGCATGTATGTGTATAGTTTTGACACAAAAAAGGGTATTTCAAATTATACTTTTCATTCAGATTTCATTCAATGTGTAACAGTCTTTACAGTCTAGGCTGCTGTGGCTATTACATATAAAGATTTTGCATCTGATGGCAAGAAAGTAATAAGGATGCACAATATCAGAATCATAAGAATCAGAAGAATCAGAATTATGCCAGTATTTGACCAATGTTCAGATTTTGGCGATATTTTAAACCAACATTTAATGAAGACTGATCAGATATGTAACCCTAATTCTGAGCTAATAAAGGTTGTCTGAATTCAAGTTACAACATTTTCTAAATGTTTATGTATCAGCATCGGCAAAAACATACATGAAACGTATCAAACATACGCACCAACCTACAATTCCCATCAGCGCATCTCTAAAAAAAATATATTAAAAATGGGTCACACAGATGGGATCTTTAATGAAAAAAGCTGAGAACATTATCGACAGACCTCTAATTATCAACCTGTTTTACATCTAGATTGTCTGCCAATAGCGGACAAAGCAAGTGTGACTCCACACAAATCCGACTGTCCTCATTACTGAGACACGTGACATGGCTCAAAAGGTTGGTTACTCTGCCAATGTATGTTTCAGTGGGAGAAGCTTCACTGCCATTTCTCAGAGCAAAAAAGAAACAGGGCCAGACTGTGGGCCAATGAGGAGTGTCAGCTGAGCATATGTGTTTACTCCCCGGCTGCCTTCGCAGCATGTTGTGAGATGAGACAAACCGCCAAAACGAACGCCCACACCGGCTGCATCAGTGTAGGAAGTGAGAGACCAGAAAAGATAAATCAGCCAACATTTTGATTCATAATGCTGGGAGTGCTGCAACCTCTACTGCTTAGCTCAGGCCTTATAAAACAACATAGCCTTGACACTGTATGTTACATACTACCCCCCCCCCCCCTCCTCCCAACTACCTTCTTCCATAAGTGACCTGATATGAAATATGTCTGTGTTGACTCTATTTCTCTCTGCATCAAATACGCCCCCTCCAACTCCCTTATATAAACACGTCAGAATACAGGTCCTTGTAGGCAAAATTAGGTCAGGTGCAGAGGCAGCTGGATATGGGCACCAACCAAAAGTGCACCAAGTTCTCACCCACTCCACCCTGACACTGACCCTCTTTCCACTCATAATTAATGAACGTTCCCTACTCAAAGGCATGTCCTTATTTACTAACAACAGTCATCAGATTACAAGCATACCACAAACTGCAAGACATCCTTCTGAAACTGTATAATTCACGTAATCCAGGATCACATATCTTTACATACAGAAGTTAACATTAGCCTTATAATACTAATCAATGATCCTCAAACAGATGGACCGACCAATAACTGATAATGCTGACACTGCTCTTTTCCCCCCAGAGAAACACTTTATAGTATTGTGTAGATCTGGTGGTCTGATGTTGGTCTGATATTAAATAGTCGTGTGCCCGTTTTGTATTTGGTAAAAATATTTAAATTGGCGCAAAAAACAGAAGGGGGATAATACTGCCCACCGAGAGAGCGCATTGTCGCCCCCTGTTGTTGTTGTATAACTGCCACCAGTTAAAAAGTAGGTCAGTCTCCCCAATTATAAAACGAATCGACATCGCTGGGTTACAAACACATAATAGCTATATAACAAACACATAGAATATACATAACCACATATCTGATTAACCCTTACCTAGTTCCACTGCCTTGTTGTACTTTTCCAGGGCGCTGGAAAGCTCCTGCTTTTTCCATAGGCTTTCCCCTTCCAGCCAGCATCTTCTCGATTGACTCTCGGAACTGAACCACTTTTCCAACAAGCTGCTAAGGACCACATTAGCTCTAAGGCTACTGGCGTTCACCTTAGTTGTTTTAGAGCGACAGGGCTTGCAGTCCTTCACTGCGGGGTCTTCCAAGCACCGTTTGCAGAACGTGTGGCCGCACTCTAAGGTCGCGGGCTCGGTTAGTAAACACCTACACAGCCGGCAGGAGAAGAGGTCAAGTGGCTGTTGTTGCTCCTCTTCGCCGGTGTCATCAGCACTGCCGCTCGGCTTCCAGGCTTCGCCGAGCTCCTTGACGCGGACGGCTCGGGCGATGCTTTCCACCAGCAGCCGAAGCTCGTCGGGCCGTAGCCGCCGGATTTGCGCCGCGGTTCGGTACGAGTCGAGCGCGTCGGAGATGCGGCCACCTATGGTCAGAGCGTCCGCCTTCCGCAGGCACAAGCCGCGGTCAGGCTGCCGGAGCTCAGCCAGTTGCGACGAGTAGATCTCCACGGCCAGGTCAAAATCGCCCGCCCGGCAAGCCTCATCGGCCACCTCCAGCATTTCAGGGCAAATGCCCGGAGTGGACAGCTCATGCTGCTGTACGAAATGCTCGGTATGGCTCTGCTGGAGGCCGGTGTCCATTTTTGTACCTAAATTTGATCTAAATCCTAAAAAAAATGTAAAAGTAGTGTAAAAGTTTCTACGTACCGGTCTTTGGTTGGCAGCTAGCTACAGCAGCCAGGCAGTCTCCCAACAGCCCAGCGCTAACCTAACCTCGCTGATGCTACTGAATGACTGAATCTCATCCGAGCCGAATTTAAACGGGCCTTAATGAGAAATATCACATCTAAACTAGCCAAGCAGTAAATCACATTTAAAGCCATGGGGAAGCCTAGGTGCAGGTTAAACTCAACGGCTTCAAAGTGTCACCGGTGTCGTAGGCCCCGACCGCATAGCATAGCGGTCCCACATTTAGGCGACGAGGTTCAACACGTTTAACGAAAAAATAAAAGCTGTGAAAATGAAGAAAACGACGGAAAAGTGGGTTTGAACCGCTCGCTCCGTGTTTTAAGTCGAAAGGTGTCTTTCTCACTCACTCACAAGTAGACTGGCTGTGAACATACAGAGAGAGAGTGAGAGAGAGAGACGGAGAGCACGCGCCGCACGGAAGCAAACATAAACATTCAAAACGGTTTAAACGACTAACGGTCGCCCGGAGTCTGTTTCTGTGTAAACGCAGCGCCTCTCGTTATAGGCAAAGTAACGTTACACCGAGGAGTCGAGTTGGGAGACTGTCCTCTTAGTGTTTTATATAAGAGTCGAGCTCTCCGGCAACCTCCACTTTGCGTAATCCGGCGAACTCCCTTCTTCCTCCTCTCCTCTCAGGACATGCTCCGAGTTTTGTGTTTGTCGTCCGTTTCTCCGCTCCGGCCGTTTTCGACGACTCCGGTTTCCCATTCTAAACGGCGTGGGTACCGGCAACGAACAGTCGACTCATACGAAAAACTGTAGAATTATATATTTGTATACATGTAGCAAATTTGAAAGGAAAGACCTAAAACACGACCGACCTCCTCATTGAAAACAACAACACAGAGCGTTATCGCCCGCCCACTGCCGGGCTACGTAGGGGGCACGTGACGCCAATGGGGCAGGCCCATTGGTGCGCTATTTGGCCCGCTTATATAATGACACAAGGGGTTGTATAATAGTGATGAGAAGCTCGATTCAGCACCGCGAACCGATTCTCCAGAACCCTGCGATTCGAAGAATCGAACGTCCGATCTCACTAGGTCCCAAATAAACTTAAACTTTCTTTCTGGCTGCGTCCGAATAGTGGAATAAAACTGTATTTTCCTGTCTGCTTTCTTTCTTTGTGTCTGGTCTGATAGACAACCACATGCACGCCAACTCTTAGGCTGAATCACAAATGGCTTGTTGCTCTCTACATTACTCCCATCCACTGACTATAAGTCACACAGATATGACTCTACCACCAAACAATGCAGGAAATACAACACATTCAGCACACAATCTGGATGCCTGAGTCACTGTTTTTGACCTATGCAGTGCACTTAAAGGGGGGTAGGGAGTTATTTGAGATACAGCCTTGATAAGGGTTGATCAAGATCAGGCAAAATCAACCAAAACCAAGGAAAGTAGGGAGTTTTGTTAAACTACGGGGGTGCAACCCTCATCAACAGTCTTTCTGAAAGAAAGAAAGAAAGAAAGAAAGAAAGAAAGAAGCAGAGCCATTTAAAGTTTCTGCTGGTCCAACAGTCAGTAATAGTATATCATGGTTGCTGGATGGGCTGATATCACAATGTGAAGTATTCTAATAGGACTGACTCCAGATGCATTATATGTGTTTGTTTTCTAATGGGATTTAATAAGATTTAAAGGAAACTAGTGGTCTTTGACGGTAACCTTTAGGTCAACTTTTCCCATTAGAAAGCAAAACCATTAATCCTGATGGTTCTAATGGTCTACATTTTAGCAGGAAGGGCAGACTGAGAGAGGCAGTTGTAGTCTGAAGCAGGCTGTTAATATAAATGGTTCTATGGTGAACTATTATTGCAGCACTGCTGCCATAAAACAGTTTAATTCAGTCGAGCTTGTGAATCGGTTGGACTGAAGAGCCGGTTCAGAAGAACGATTCGTTCACGAATCGGGCGCTGGTATTGTGTAACCTGAAAGCACTGGCAGTGAGGGACATGGGGGAGAATTTGAGTCCGACCTCACAGGAGAAAACTATCTGTTTTCATGGACGAAAAAAATTGGGCTGCTTTCAGACGCCCAAGTTAGCGAACAAACAGCTGAACACGGTTCCTCGGGCTTAAAACGCAGAGCTTCGGGAGGTTTGGCGAAGTGTCCTCTCAGCAAACCTTTATGCAAACTTTTATGTAACTGTCTTCTTTATATAAGACGCAGTGTGTACATGTGCCATGCGACAGCGGCTCGGGCTGAGCACTGATTATGTGTGGAAGGCGAACTAATCATTAAACAAGGTTAACTAATGTATCTCATCACGACTCACACGTTTCATATTTTGTGTCTGAGGGCGGGACCAGTCTGTAGTGCTTACATATTATCTTTCACATAACCCAGTTTCATGTAACCTGAGGACGGTTTTATACAAGTGATAAATTATGTATTCAGATCCACTGTTGAATCCCCTCTGACGGAGACCCTGCTAGAAAAGCAAAGCATAGACCAACAAAACCAGCACATGTGGTAATATGCTGGTCATCAGCAATGGACAATAAAATGCTGGTCACCAACAAAACCAGAATATGATATGTTTTGGATACTGGTACGCTGGTCAACCAGCATGGCCAAGCTGGGTAAATGGCTAAACCTGCACCTAACCAGAACCATGCCAGCAAATCCAGCATATGTTGTGTTTTGAATACTGGTACGCTGGTCAAGCAGCATGACCAAGCCAGGTGAATGACTAAACCAACACCTAGAACTATAGACTATAGTTCTACATAGACTAGAACTATAAGCAAACTACAGTAAAACCAGCATATGGTGTGCTTTGGATACCAGTACACTGGTCAGCAGCAATGGAAGGTAAAATGGTGGTCACCAACAAAACCAGCAAATGTGTTCCGGATGCCATTGCCAAACCAGCATAGACCATTTTATACTGTTATGGAAGACTCGCCAGCCTGTGCTGATTTTGGTAAAATCTTTAGATAAAACGTGATCAAAAGGACATAAAATGACTATTAACCCCTTCATAAATGTTGTTTCTAGCTACTGCGGGACTCAAACTGACAACATTCATGAAGGTGTCAGTAGTTAAAAGCAATAAATACATTTGTATCAAGAAATATCCAAATCATCTTCTAATCAGTAGATTGTTGCTTAAAAATGATTGGCAATGGACAGATGTCTCGTTTTCCCAAATATTTCAGACTGATATTTGATGATGTGTTTATTGTGCTCTAAAAGAGCAGAATGTTTAGATCATGCTGGACTACTATAATCAAATATCTGCATTTGATTAATTTTACTGCTTTCCAAACCTCCAGAAACAGATGTTTATATTGCTAAGTAATGCTAACATAAGCAGATCTAGCTCCAGTTTATATAACCTTATTAATGTTTATGTATCAGCATTGGCACATGTGTACATGAATAACATTGGATGTTGGTACAGCAGCCCAGAATTCCCATATCAGTGCATTTCTGTTAATATCGGCACATAACACAGATTCATTTCCTATGTACACTCATTGTTAAAATAACAGTTGCACAAATAGATGCACCAGAAGGAATCAACGGACTGGAATGAAATTTGGTGGGTAGGTTAGACATTGTGAGACATGCGAATGATTCGAATTTCAGACTTGGCTACGCATGTGATGTAAGCAAGGATGGGCCTTATCGGTGCACCTGACTGACCCAACATCTACGATTGGATTTTTAAATAGGGGATCAAGGATCAAGGAAACCCTATTGTCATTCGCATCACATGTGGTACATGGGGTGGAACGAAATTGTAGTACTCAAGGACCCAGTTACACCCAAGCAGCAGTACTTAAATAAATAAAATATACATAAATATATAAAAATATATAAAAGAATATAGGAAGAAAGAGCAGCAAGGAAATTGAAAAGGTAGCAGCAAAGTGTGTTTAAAGTGACTAAGTGTCCTCAAAGTGTCGGTGCAGTGGTTTCGTCTAATTGGCGTTTAAAAGCTGTTCCTCAGTCTGTTCGTTTTACACTTAATGCTCCGCAGCCTCCTGCCTGAGGGGAGCGGGACAAAAAGTGAGTGTGCTGGGTGAGTGGGGTCCTTCATGAGGCAGGTGGCCCTCTTCCTGCATCTGGAGGTGTAGATGTCCGTGGTGGTGGAGAGACTGACTCCGACAGACGTCTGTGCAGCCTTCACCACCCTCTGCAGAGCTTTCCTGTCTGCAGCAGAGCAGCTTCCGTGCCACACGTTGATGCTGGAGCATAGGACGCTCTCCACCATACGTCTGTAGAAGGAGGTGAGGACTGAGCTCCAGAACCCACCTTGCCTCAACCGCCTGAGGAAGTAGAGCCGTTGATGTGCCTTCCTGATCAGTCTGGAAGTGTTGTTGCTCCAGGTAACAACACTTCCAAACGTCGAGCAAGCGTCAATGGTGATAATGGTCATTTCCCAAGAGCGTTAGCCATTGCTGTGGTTACTCCTTCGTTGGCTACACATCCTTAAATGACCTAATGGAATGTTTTAAACTACAACTCTTATTATATTGTTAATATTGTTATTATTGTTCATATTAACAACATCAAAGTACAGCAGATCTGGCAGTATAGCCAAACATGTCGGCTTAGGAACATTTTAGTTTACCACAGAAAGCGACAGCAGTGATTTTCAAAACGACTAAAGTTGACACATTCAGCTTAAACTCACAATCGTAAGGTGCTTATGAATGAACTTGTGGTACGTCCCAATATGCTGTGTTTAGTTAGGCTGGAAAAGAAGACGTTATCCTGTGAAAACAATTAATGCACCAGTGAGTCAAAACATTATGGCCTGCCTAGTATACTGTCTGACCTTTGCGTTCCATCAAAACAGCTCTGACCCGCTAAGGCATGAACCCTACAAGACCTTTGAAAGTGGCCTGCGGTATCTGGCACTAAGACATTAGCAGGTGCAGTGGACTGGATTTATTCCAGCACATCCCATAGATGCTCAATCGGAATGAATCCTAAACTCCTCGTCATGTTTCTCATATGTTTGTCAGGGAGCATTATCCTGCTGAAAATGGCTACTGCTATCTGGTAATACCTTTGCCAGGAAGGGGTGTACCTGGTTTGCGACAATGCTCAGGTGGGTGGCACATGTGAAATTTACATTCATATCACTTCCTGGGTTTTCTAGCAGAACATTTCCCCAGAGCATCTCAGGCACATAACCTGCCATCCACATGATATAAAAAAAACCTCAAACTTATTGGATCAGACAACCTTCTTCCACTGGTCCAAGGGCTAGTTCTGATGCTCTTGTACTCTTTGATGGCGTACAGGGGTTAGCAGGTACACTCTGGCCAGTTTACACAGCTCCAAACACAGCAGGATGTGATCCATTGTGCGTTGTGACATTTACCTCTTGCAACCATTGCTTAAAAAATTCTGTGCTACAGTAGCCTTTCTGTTGGTTCAGACCAGATATAATAGCCTTTGTTGTCCTTGCGCATTGCTGAGTTTTAGGCAGTCAACACTCAAGTGCTGGTTGGAACACTGTCAGTAGGTACTCACCACTACTAGGACCAGGAGTCCAGGAGCACCCTGCAAACCTTACTGTTTCATAGACATTAACATTTTAGCCCTTGTCAAAGTTGCTCAGGTGGTCACGCCTGCCCATTTGTCTCTCCTCCAACGCACTTGCAGTCTAATGTATACCAGACCTTGACATGCACCATTGTTACAAGATATTCAATGTTCTGGCTCAGTACAATAGTAAGACACTACACTAAGTGATAAAGCAATGAGCTGCCAGTTTATTAGGCAAGACTACCATATAAATTTCATTGGCCATTTTATGTTGTGCACTTACTAAATGCTGAATTAAAAAAAAAACATAATAAAACACAAAAATATATAATGTATACATGTTTATAGGTCTATATGTGAGAAGTTGACTGCAATGAAACCTTGCATCAACTGTTTTACACCTAAAACCATCATGATGCTGACTACAGAATGGCAACATGACTTGACATGAGCAAGTTAACATGTAAATTGACTCTGATACACATAATAAGCATGCAAAATGATGAGGAACTGGCAGCATATGTAAGAGCCTTTAATCCATAATACTTACCCAACAGGTATTTTGTGGAACAGGTACATGTGGACAAGGAAGCAAATCACACCTCACTGCCTGGAATAGGAATCTCACAGACGTTATTATTTCACATGAGACAATAAAATGTTGGGTCATTAAAAGAAGCCTTTATTCCTGTCGACTCGTTGTGGATCTGAGATTAAAAAGCCGAACAGAATCCAGAGTCTGAATTCCATTCCAGGCACTTTTTAAAATGCCAAATGTTCCCACAAATGACGTCTACAGTTACTCCACATATCAAATGCAAAAGAACAAAAGTGCTGACTGTTAATGACAGAACCTGCCACGTCAGGTTAGTTTATTGATCAGTGGTTGAGATTAGAAGGACTATCAACAAGCGTAGCTCTGGATCAGCTTTCTTATGCCAGCTATTAGTAGATCTAATCACAGCTGATGCTCAATTGTTAAAGAAGCTGTTTAACACCAGCTGCTGCTGGAGCATTGAATAATTAGCTTTGTTAGTCTGTAGTATCTGTGTTGTGGGTAAAAGCTGAGTGGGTCTTCATCTGTAAACAATTTCTTTTTATGGTCATAATAACAGGGTGTGTTCAAGAACATAAAGCAATGCTTGGAACTCGCTGGCATAATACATTGCATATGGCAATGAATATACTTGAACGTGTGCAAAAGCTAAATAAAAGAGTGTCATTTTGGCTCTCAGACTTCCAATCAGATTTATAAATGATTTTTGGCCTATAGCAGAAGTACAGAACTCCTTTTCTATATATTGCTGCCAGTCACGAAGTGTAGCAGAGCCTTTTTATGGTGTCTGTTGACTTTTCAGTGAGAGGAACAATTCAGAGGCAATTCAATGGGTAGTAGTGTTCAGAGCCTCAGGGCAGTAAACTACAACATTAGGACCAATATTAAAGTCCTCCAAAATGAGTTTATATGACCTTGAGCCGCCTGGCCTGTTGTTCTTGAAGAAGTTACACGTACACCAAGCGCACAAATTGTTTCAAACCACTTACAGGGGACAACAGATCTGTTTCCGCTTGTACAAAAAAACAAACATTAGAATAAGAATAAATGGAAACAAACATTATGGCAGTAAAACCTAACAAGAAGTTCCTGTTTTCAGTTGATATCTTGAGAGCTAGTTGGAAGAACAACTGAATGGCCCCAAACATCACATTTGCCTACTACAACACATTAATTGTGGCCAAAAATAGAAAGTAGTATGCAGTATGTGACCAACATGAATTTCCAAATTCACAAATTCCAAATTCACAAATTCCAAATATTCCAAATATAATAGACAGCCAGCACTATCTTCATCATATACCACATCCCACAATGCGCCATGGTCATTCAGAAGGACATAATCACTGACATAACATGAACCAGAATCTCAAAAGAATGTTTCCGACATCTTGTGGACTTCATGTCACAAAGAACTGAGGCTGTTTTGAGAGCTAAGTAAGGCTCTACCCAGTATTAGTGTAGTCTTCTTCATAAAGTGACTACATCTACTGACCCCACAATGTTCCCAGGCCAGTAAATCCTAGGAATGCAGCAATCCAGAATAGTGTGGACCGAAGGCATTCTCTAAATGGGCTGAGATGAGATTTGTTCCTGTCATATGATCAGAATAAAGGGTTTTAGAGGTGGGGCTGAAGGGGTGGGGAAGCATTTTACCCTGGGGCCTTAAAGTGATCCCACTCAATGATGCTTCAGTCACTTTAGGGAACACAATGTTTGTTGACAACATAGTCTAGGTAGTTACATATTAACAGTGAGTTATTTCTGTTCAATCCCCTGTCCTGACAGGAACAAATGATGTCAGTTTATGCCACCTGTTTGTGATCAAGCTGTTGGACATTGCACATACTCAAACACTAACTGTTCCCAGAAGAAGTCAATAAAACTGGAGGGGGTGCCTGCAGGATGTCAGTCTTCTGGTACCGCATGTCAACTAGCTCTGGGTTTCCCCACTGATGAGAGGACTAAAAAGCTTATGATAATTGGCCTTAGGTCTTATCCACGTGGCACCATTTACACTCTAAGCTAACGGTGAACATAGTGCACGTGCATGTAAGAACAAAATAGTGGCATTGTATCTATACTACTAGATAGACAACCCTTGGTACATACAAACAGAATTCCATTGTCCGAATTACAGTGGGATATTATGTGAAATCCTATTCAACTCCACTGAAAACACTAGAAAGCCAAGATATTTACTGTTGAACTAATTAACTTAATGGATTTTTGAATATACAGTCAGGTTTGTGAGTATTTGGACAGTGATTTACCACAATGCATTTGAAATGAAGCAAGCAAAATGTGACTGAAGTGCAGACTTTCAGCTTTAATTCGAAGAGTATAACAAAATTATTGTATTTAAGAATTACAGCTATTTTTCACACAGTCCCTCCATTTTCAGTAAAGCCTAACAAGAAGTTCCTGTTTTCAGTTGACATCTTGTGAGCTAGTTGGAAGAACACCATGTCCCCAACCATCACATAGGCTGTGTTCAAAATTACCTACTACATCACATATTAATTGTGGCCAAAAGCTGAATGCAGTATGCCACCAACATGAATTTCCTCACAAATTACAAATATTCCAAATACAACACACAGCCAGCGTTATCTTCATGATATACTACATCCCACAATGCACTGTGGTCATTTCAGGAGGACATAATCACTGATATAACGTGAACCAGAATCTCCATAGGATGCTTCCAACATCTTGTGGACTTCATGTCACAAAGAACTGAAGCTGTTTTGAGAGCTAAGTAAGGCTCTACCCCAGTATTAGTGTAGTCTTCTCCATAAAGTGACTAAATCTACTAACCCCACAATGTTCCCAGGCCAGTAAATCCGAGGAATGCAGCAATAATTTGGACTATTTTTACATGGTCCCTCCATTTCTATTGTTTAACCACCTACAGTAATTACATACCCTGTTTAATTCCCAAAGGATAAAGGGAGGTTAGAACACAGATAGGTAGAACATAGATAAGGGTATACAAAACAAAACCACACAAACGTTGTAAGTGAACATTGAGGGGAAAAATTAAACGCAAATACAGTGTAGGAATTGAGCCCCTTAAGAACGCATTGGTGAAACAGTTCACTTGCATTCATTTAGTCATGCATCTTTTTTGACCAAAATAATTGGCCTTTGCTGGCTTCCATGAACACCCTGATTCACCCAGTCACACACAAATTACATGGGTAAATAAAAAAGCACAGAAATACGAAGTCAACAAATATCCATATGAATCAGCGATAGGGTCTATAAAATGTGAGCAATGGCAACTAGCTAAACATCAACTACTTCATTAAAACAGTGTTGACTTGATGAGTTACAATCCATGGCTTATCATCCAACATGGTCGATTGTACGAGGGTAGAGATAAACATCCATTGAGCAGTCGTTGTGTAACATTAGCCATTTTGGTTTCTTGCTTCATTTACCATTTGTAAGATGTGGGCTGGCAAGGCAGGCAAGGTAACTCCAAACACGCGTGAGTGCCTTTTATTCATCATAGTCCAAAAGCTGTCAGGAACACGGAGTCCATGAAAAACACGAAACGAAAAATGAAGATGAGCATAAACAGACTAAGAAAAGGGACAAACTAGAATCTTCCAATGAAACCACTAGCAGGGAACAAGGAACGCAAAGAGTACGAGCACAACGCTGGCCAGGAATTAAGGAAACAAAGGCATTTATATACAGACACTAATGACAAGGGATACCTGAAAACACTAAACCAGGGCGGAACCAGGAAGTAGGAACAGGTGAGGACTGAAGCCAGGACAGGGGAGGGGAGGAGCCAAGACCAAAACAAAATAAAAGCACATGGCAGGGACAATAAAACCACATGGCAGAGAAAATAAAACCACATGGTAGAGAGCACATGAGGGAAGGTAAACAAAGACAGAACCAGGCAAGTACAGGGGCAGGGCTAGGCAGGATGTGACACAGTTTAAGCAGAGCCATTTTAGTTATGTCCACTTCGTCACGCTAAATGTCTAAAGGCTTTACTAGCAGAGCAAATCGCTCAACGCTCCACTGCTGCTCTCCTCAGCGTCGCAAAGAGTCTAGTTGAACAATATACTGTATGTTGATGGATAGATGCAATGTCTTTAGCTTGGGAATTCACAGTCAATGGTCAACATCACTGCATGAGGTCAAACATTTTTGTGACTGTAGTCTTGAGGCAGCAGATTTTAACATCAATAAATAGCCACCATTTTAAAGAGGAACGATAAGATGCACCTGTTCAGCTAGGACTAGCTAGGAGTCAGCTAGCTGTTTATATGCTGGCTCAGGCTGAAGGGTTCTGGAGGCGTGTCTGGCAGCTCATGATGCTATTATCTTTAGATAAAATGGGGAAATGAATGAAGATGATGGATGGTTTGGATACAGCATGTTCCTTGTGTGTGCTGGCAATGTTCCCATTCTTTCTCCTTTACACTTGACATCTCTCAACTCAAACATTGGGGTTGAAGAGTTAATAGCAGCTGCTCTGTTTTGATTGGCTGAATCAGAAATGGACCTGCACTTTTTTTTCTAATTGGTTTATCTGGTGAAAATGTGCATTTATGTTTACTCTGTAATGATTATTCACATTAAAGTAGTTAAAAGTAAAAGTGCATTAATAATGACCTCAAGTAACAGTAATATGATTTCATTCTAGGGTTAAACAACATTACAGGGAAAACGCACTCGGGTACCATAAAGAAGTAAAAGTGGTTCATTACCTTCTGGGCCTACTTATCTTTAACTTTAGCCGGCTAGCTAGTTGCTCACTTAGTAGCTTGAAAATGTTGCAATCCTGAGATCTGATGTACCACTTCCATGCCAAGTTCACCCCTCCAACTCAGTTTAACTATTTACAGTGAAAGTTACTTGAATCAGAGGACACTCGTACCAGAACAGATGCATGATGAATGATGAAATCACTTAGTCGTTATTAATTTAGTCATTAAGTTATTTTCAAGGAAAAAAACAAGGGAAAACAGAGAACACACTTCTTCACTCATTTCAATACAACCCCAATTCCAAAAAAGTTGGGACACTGTGGAAAACGTGAATACATGTAAATAAAAATAGAATACCATGATTTGCTAATCTCATATAGCCATATTTTATTCACACTAGAACACAGAACACATATCAGATGTTGAAAGTGAGACATTTTACCATTTCATGAAAAAAATGACACATTTAGAGCCTGGTGGCAGCAACACATCTCAAAAAAGTTGGGACAGGGCCGGCAAAAGGCTGGAAAAGTACCTGGTACTAATAACAGCTGGAGGAGCAATCTGTCACAAAAAGTCACATGGCTGGCTATAAAAAGAGCATTTTCGAGAGCCAGAGTCTCTCAGGAACAAAGATGGGCAGAGGTACAAAAATCTGTGAAAAACTGTGTCTAAAAATTGTGGAACAATTTCCTACATCAGACAGGAATGGGACAACATTCCTCTCCCAGAACTCCAGCAACTGATCTCCTCACGTCCCAGGTGTTTACAGACTGTTGTCAGAAGTCCCAACTTTTTTGGGATGTGTTGCTGCCAAGTTCTAAATTGCTGTCGAGTTACTAATTTTTATGAAATGGTAAAAAGTCTCACTTTCAACATCCGATATGTGTTCTACGTTCTACTGGTTATAAAATATGGCTCTATGAGATTTGCAAATCATTGCATTCTGTTTTTATTAACATTTATTTACATTCTACACAGCGTCCCAACTTTATTGCAACTGGATTGTACATTTTATTTGCTGTAACGTTTTGGGGTCAAAATGAAACACAACTGTGGCCCATGCAAATGTTATGGCACATTTTCTATTGTAGTTTTGTAGGTTCAGCAAATAAATAGAAACTGTGCACTAGAATTTGCAGAAAATGCCACATTTAAGTGTGCTCTCTGTACACAGATTTGTAACTTTTTTTCAAATTGAACAAAACGTTTATTTAACCAGAGGGGGTGAAAACACCTGTATATAATACAATATTCAAATACAATTTACTTTTCAACTGACCTCTTTTTTATTGAAAACCCTCATGCAGTAGACCACCTCAATGATGAATGATTAACCACAGCTCAAATTTTGTCCAAGTGATACTGCTTGCGTCAATAAATAGTCAATACTGTTAAAGAACACTTCCCCTGAAATAATGTTCAACTAGCTATTAATGAATGAGCATAAAGTATGTGTGAATCAGATTGAGGTGGTTGTGCAGCACTGTGGATAGTGTAACAGTTCTGTGAAAAATCGAATGTATCAACTACAAGACTTTTGCATTAAGACATGTGCATTAAGGCTGTGGTGAGTTGGAAATCTCTTGGTTATCATGGGATTCAGACACTCTGCCAGAATCATACTGTATTGTATATGTTATGAAAATATACTCATTAGGAACATCTTCCCAGAGAAAAGGATTTGGCTCAGTAAAGTCAGTTATACCTGAGTGATCTCTAAGAGTGTAGAGCCACCTCAGGCATATCTGGACATTGTCCCGATATGATTCATCCACAATCTATAATATATAATCTATTACAATTATATGTGTTCCTTAACCACCACCTCATTTCAATAAACATGCATTTTTACCAGCTCCATTTCCATCAGCCATTCATTTTTGATGATTGAAGAAAAACACACACTCAGGTGACTCATTGCTCAGGTGACTCGTTTGCATACTGCAAATTCTTAGCCAGGGACGGACTCTGCTATGTCTCTTTTTCTTGGCACTCGTGGTGGTTAAGGCCTATAGTGCAGTTGACTCACTGCCAATTTACGAAGTAAATCTTCACTCAGCTTCCTCATAATGGGCTCTCGTCACATGTATCAGCAATGGTTAAGCCTTCGCATGAATTTCCGGTCTAATACTTCAGTAAAACCAAGTAGCAAGCAGGAGGTGCCACTTCATGAGCCAATCAGATATCTGTTGGTTAATGTTAAGAACACATATAATTGTAATAGATTATATATTATAGATTGTGGATGAATCATATCGGGACAATGTCCAGATTTGCCTGAGGTGGCTCTACACTCTTAGAGATCACTCAGGTATAACTGACTTTACTGAGCCAAATCCTTTTCTCTGGGAAGATGTTCCTAATGAGTATATTTTCATAACATATACAATACAGTATGATTCTGGCAGAGTGTCTGAATCCCATGATAACCAAGAGATTTCCAACTCACCACAGCCTTAATGCACATGTCTTAATGCAAAAGTCTTGTAGTTGATACATTCGATTTTTCACAGAACTGTTACACTATCCACAGTGCTGCACAACCACCTCAATCTGATTCACACATACTTTATGCTCATTCATTAATAGCTAGTTGAACATTATTTCAGGGGAAGTGTTCTTTAAAACTTCAGCTTTTCATTGCCATGAAAGGTGGAGAGCAAAAAACTGAAGCCCAGTAGTTACACGGAAACAGGAGTTCAGAAACACTTCTGGCCCGGGGCTTGTTCCATAGTTGACATACAACCTGAGAATCTGAAAACACCCTATACAAGAAAGGTCTGTTTGTCATCCAGGACGGTGTTTCGCGAAAGCGTTGTTGAGCAATCGGTGTGGTAACCTTGGAGAGTAAGAGAGAGTGTTCAAAATGAACTATGGTAGTTGTTCAACAAGGCCTTTGGGAAACGAACCCCAGATATGTTTTCCTCCTCTAAGCTGTTCTAGCTGCTTGCATTGCATCACTCAGACAGAGCTGATAAAGTTGGTTTTCAGACGCTGTGCAGCACACAATCTATACAATTGGTCAAAACAAGCTTTAACGATGATGTGCAGCTGTGCACTGATATGTGACTGTGTCTTTGTTTATTTTTGCATTTGCTATGTCATACTATGGCTATTAAAGCAAGGCTCGCAGTTTAGACCATAAAATCAAAGGTCAAGTCAAAAACATGACAAAACACCTTTACCATAGTGATAAGTCCTACGGCTTTATGGGGGAGTGTGTGGGCGATGAGCTAGAAGGTGTTGCAGGCTCAAACCTGGTCAGACTACAGCTCATATTCACAGTCAGTGACTCGTTGCTTGGCTGACTCTCCTACTTAGATACCTTAGATACCTAGAATGTCCTTGAAAACAACATTAGGTTGTCTCTAAAGGCCTAATCTCATGGGACAGACGTGATCTCATAACAGGAATGCACATCCGGGCATAACTTGTTCAAATGCTGGGGCTGATTTGAAGCAGAATCCACTAGAAAGAAGGGTGCTCTCCCACTTCAACCCACCACAAATTCCTCAAGTCCATGCCGTTAATGTCTGGAGTGTGACTGATACTATAAGACATGTTGTCTTCTAAAGTATAGTCTACATCTCTCTAGTTTTTGATCCACATCTACATGGCATTTTGAAGTTTCTTTGAGGGCCATTGCAATCATGCTAACTTAATGTTCCATCCATGGGCTTACGACAGGCTTGTTGTCCATGGCACTAGGGCTGGGGGTTGCTCCCAGTTTCTTGATTCCAGGCATTCTGGCAGCCCTGCACATTTTTGTGCTTTGTCTCATCTAGCATGCCTGATTCAACTCATAAACCAATTTCCTCTTGTGTGCTGGGTCAGGTGTGTAGAGTAAGAGAAAGCACAAACATGTACCCAGCACCGGGATTGGGAACTCTTGTCCTAAACAGCTTCCAAACTGCACACATGCACATGGAGAGTCCAGCAGTAGCAAAAAACTTGGCTTACAGTCAAATAACTTTGCCAGAGCCAACATTGCAAGTCCTTGTTAATCAGCTAAGTCGATTGAACTATTATTAGCTCTACAAATTTTCTTGCTACAGTCATATATAGTTAATAACGTATGGATATTCTTCATTTTTCCCAGATGTTCTTCTTTATGTGATGGCTTTTGGAATTGGACTCGACTCCACTTAGAATCTAAGAGCCCTTCATGGGACAATGAAGATGACTGCCCCCACTTTGAGGTCAACCTTTGTTTAATTGTTCCCACCCACATTTTTCTCAACAATTCTATTGGTTGCCACCAGACATTCTCCTTATGAGTTCTGGCCCCACGTGAGTACTGAAGGCCTTTGACTCAGTGGGGAAATTAAACTCTGCTTTTAGGAGCGCCTCTGTATAAGTAGTCTAGATACAGCATCCAGACTGTTCACTGGCCACTTAAGGCCTATTTTCAGTCTACGCTTGAATTCCCTTTGCTTCTCCTTTACGCTGTGCGTCTAACACCCCTCCTCTCTCCCTAAAACACACTCTTTCAGCCCCGCAGTCCTTCGGAGCAGGTGCGGCACATGCTCCGGAGGACGCATGCATGTGACGATGGCGCTGTTCACAAAGACCTCCACACACGGGTGGTCATTCTCTGCCTGTTGCTTGTGAATTAAATTTAGGTCACTAAGAGTGAGGAGTCCTTATATAAAACCACGTGAGTGGGCTGCTGTCTGTCTGCGGGAACATTGTGTTAAATGCATACCGTTATGAATGGAGCATTCGATTCTGCACATGATCAATGCAGAAAGGGAACACATGCAATATGAGAAAGAAAGAGAGAGAGAGAGAGAGAGAGAGAGAGAGACACACACACACACACACACACACACACACACACACAGGATGTGACGGGAAATTGTTGCCATGGGAACCATGGTTTGCTCACACAGATCGACTCACTGAGGAAAAGCTTTAGTTAGACCTAGAATCTGTTTCACGCACCTGCACAGTTTGAACTCGTCAGAAAAGTAACAGTAGAATAGTGATAAACTGGTGTCCAAATGCAGGGTGGGGTAAGGTTGGGTAGTGGCTGGGCATATTAAATATATACAATTAAATAAAACAAATAAATACAATCAGAGAGATAACTGAACATCACTCCTCTTTAAAATAACTGTTTGATGGGGCATGAAAACTTTCCACACATGCCGTTTATTCTTAGTCCATACCTCCCATTTATACACTCATCATCCAAAAAAAGAGTTGCACCCAGAATGAAGTGTCGGACTGCAGTGCTATTGGGAAGGAAGATAAAGGTTATCAGGAACAAGAAATGATGATAAGTTTAGACTGATATGGGCAATATTTATTGAGCTACACATACAGCAGTAGTGTCTCAGTATGGTGTTGGGCCGCCATTTTTGCTAACACAACATGCCAGACGTCTCAGCATGGAGTTGTAGAGGTTCCTAATGGGGTCCTGTGATAATCCATCCCATGCAGCTTGAATATTCTCACACAGTTCCTGCAGATTCTGCGGTAGGGGTGGAGGTGGAGTGACATCAGGCCTTCTGCCTGGTTATTGACAAATCTGTTCTTCTCAGGAAAGGTTCGTGTGAACCATGCCTCGATGCAAACAGCTTTCAAAAGCTGGAAAAGGCTACAAAAGCATTACTTAAGACATGGGTAAAGGTCAATCCATGGTCAGATAAATTGTCTACAAGTGGAGAAAATTCAAGATGGTTGCTGCTCTCCAGGAAGAAGTGAAAAAGAACCCAAGGTTAATGGTAAAAGACCTACAGAAGACTCTACAAACGAAAAAAACCTTTGTTCATGTGTCCACTATTAGATAAACACTGAACAAGAATGATGTTTATGGAAAGGCACCACAAAGGAAACCCACTGCTGTCCAAAAAAAACACTGCGGCCCATCACAAGTCTGCCCAAGACTACTTGGATGTTTCACAATGCTTCTAGGAAAATGTTCCATGGACAAATAAGACAAAAGTGGAACCACAACACTCTGCTTTCTATGTTTAAACTGGGATTTAAAGGGCAAACTGCTCCATCTGTTGTCCACGGCTATTGATACAACTTCAGTACTGCTAGGTAACATACGGAAAAGCCCTAACATAAGTAAAGCCCTAAACAAGACTTAAAGCCAGACAAGACAATAACAAACATGTATGCATGGTCGATTCTGACTTCCCCAACAATAGAAGCACATTAAAAAAGCCACTGTACTGCAGAGTGTGCATGGCTACCTTACTGAGGCTAACCTCACCGAGCGCGAGTGGAAAAAGAAAAACTGTACTGCACTGGCACAGTGTAGGCAAGACACACTTCAGAGTGCTGGGTGGACATGGTGGTGGGTTGGGACAGAAAAAGAAGTAATACTGAAACAGCTTTGTGAACTAGGCACAATACAGAGAGGGCAGGGAACAATAACAAACACAGCCTGTTTAATTCTAAGGCTTAAAGAGAAAATGAAAAACAAAATATGATACATGACAGAAAGAAAAGAGGAAATTCTACATGTTAAAGCACGAAAAAATAAAACACCCTGGATATGCAGGACACAGCCCTTTTAAAAAATAGGGGTAACAATAAGTTTTGTGGATACACTCGAGCATAGGATTACACATAATCCTTTCAGACTGTAGCTTGTGAAACACCTGGTTTCCGTGAGGCCGCTTTCTTTAATTGCCTTTTCACATTTCGTTCCCATGAGAGTGTAATCCTGTACCGTGCCAGTGAAAGCAGCTATGTGTTGGCTCAGACTGTGAAGATTACTTATTAAGCAATTTGATGACTAGAACTACAATGTAAAACATACACTCACACGGCATGTGTACCCAGAAGGAAGTGTTGGATTGCTATCGATTGGGAAGGAAGATAAAGGTTATGAGGAACAATAAATGATGATAAATTTAGAGTGATATGAGCAATATTTACTGAGCTACACATACAGAAGTAGTGTCTCACAGTATGGCGTAGTGTCGCCATGTTTTCTAACACAACATGCCAGACATCTTGGCATGGAGTTGTAGAGGTTCCTAATGGTGTCCTGTGATAATCCATCCCATGCAGCTTGAATATTCTCACACAGTTCGTGCAGGTTTTCTGGTAGTAGTGGAGGTGGAGTGACACCAGGCCTTCTGGACGTGTGACATGTGACAACAAATCGTTCATCTTTGAGCTGACCGCGGTGCCTCCACACACGGATTTGTTTGGTCGTCTCCACCAAGACAGAAGGGGGACTCGTCACTGAAGATGACCTGCTGTCACTCCATGACAGTCTGGCACAACACCATTAAGTCTTTGGCGACGTTGACGTGGCGCTAAAGGTCAGTCGTCGTAACAGTCTGCATGTATGTAGTCCTGCGATGTGCAGCCTACTGCCATTGGTGCTGGCACTAACAGGATCTCATGGAGGGCATCACTGCTCGCTGAATGTCCACAATCGTGGCTGTTGAGTTAGTCAGGTACAGCGATATGGCCTGTCTTTGCTTACGTCACATGCGCAGCAGAGTGTCAAACTTGAATCATCAGCATGTCTCATGATGTCAAACCTACCCACCAAGTTTCACTCCTGTCGGTTGATTCCTTCTGGGTGCAATTATTTCTTTGATGATTCAGTGTGTTACAGAAACGAACAGCTTTATATTTATTTATTTTTTACATTTCTCATCTCATCTCTCTTGCTTTGGTTAGCTGCTTTTTCCCCTGCTAAAACTGACTGGTAGAATTTTTGCCCAGAAAATCTGATGCCCCACATCTGAACAGCTTTAATCAGTCCAGCTGTAAACAGTCTGGATCTAATGTTATATAACAGAGATGGTCCATCCCAAGCAAAAAACACAGGGTAAAAAAAAAAAGTATTACCAAACTACATTCTAATGGCCATCATCACATTGGGCAGATTGCCAGATATATAGTCGTTTCTAATCTACAGTGCTGGACAAGGGCTGTTGGAATGGAAGGACATCTTGCTAATAAGTGTAACTGTGCTTCCCCCTAGTGGTTCACACAGTTAGTGCTGAAATAGAAGCTCAAAGCCCAATCGACTCTGCACGTTCTTTGCATTTCTCTAGCAATAAATGACCTAAATAGGCTTACAATAGGATCCACATGGTGTGTATTTACAGTCTGGTGGGTGATTTCACAGAGGCAGACATACTAGATAATCCAAAATCAAACCTGTTTAATAACAGGACAGCAAAAACATTTCATGTAATAACTTTCTGTGTATAGGCTTCTCAGACGTCTGGTACCCATCATCACTGCCAGAAGCAATTCTGACTTGCTAAGTTTCTCTTGAACTGAACATTTCACTTCAAACCACTCTGAATGACTTTACTCAATATTATAGGGGTAAACTTTGTGCTTTTGTGTGTGGCATATTTTTTTCCAGTTATACTGGCTATTGGAAAATTGCAACCTCAGCCCTGTAAAATTCCTGTACACTTGACCTATGGCTTGATGTTTTTGCTAAATTCAATCAATGAATAGATTTACCTCCAATATACCTGCAATCAAAGACCATTCTAAACACTCATAAACATCTTGCATTAACACTGTACTTTAGGGGACCAGTAGTTCTTCTGTGGTGGTGTTTCTCGATCCTGGTCCTGGAGGCACCCTGCCCTGTGGATTTTAGTGGATTACCTGCTTTAACACACCCCTTGCTACTCTAAAAGGGCTCGTTAAGAAGCTGACAAATTGAATCAGGTGTGTTGGGAGCAAGGAAAGCTCTAAAATGTGCGCGGCAGGGTGCCTCCAGGTCCAGGGTTGAGAAACACTGCTCTATGGCATCGCCTACTCAGAATCAGGTTTATTGGCCCAGTATGTCGACACCCACAAGGAATTTGGTTTCGGCAATTTGTGTCTCTCTAGACTGATGCTCTGTGGAAACATGTTCTGCAATGAGTCAACTTTTGTGATTAATTATGGAAATAACGGACAGTGAGTTCTCTAGAACATGGAAAAAATAGGACCGTTCAGACTGTTACCAACATAAAGTCAAGGTCTGTCATGGTACGGAGGGGCAGTATTAGTGAGTAACCTGGACAATTAACACTGAACACTACTTTGTCATCCACACAACAGGACCTTATTTAATAATGACAAGACCGAGACATATTCTGCACATTACAACAGCATGAGAGTGGGTGCTACCCACAGTCCAGACCTCTTTCCTACTGAAAACGTGTAAAATACAATGAAGGCCCTGTACAGTCACAAATTGGTGTCTTCATTCCCCAAATGACTATTAAGGCCGTTAAAGGGAAAGGTGAAGTAATACAGGGACAAACCTGCTCCAGTCCCAACTCCAGTACTGTTGCTGGCCTCAAATCTGGAAACAGCATATATTTGCTCAAATTTGAAAAAATGTTATGATATAACAAATCAAATCAAATATTGTGTTTTTGCACCATTTTCAGTTTAATACAGGTCAATCAGAATTCATTAATCTGTTTTCTGTTTTTTTGTTAAGCATTTCACACACTGTCTTACCTTTTGTAGAATTGGGTCTGTAGACTTTTGCACAAGTGTGCCACTTTAAACACATAAGCCAAATGTCAACAACGTCCATTATGGTTACATGATATGGACAATTACTCTATTTAAATGAACCGGTGAACCCTTGAGGTGCCATATAAAATTGCTTGCATGCACATTCTTTGGAGCATGTGAATGCCTCGATTCATCCAAACACCCACAGAAACACCTCAGGAACGCCTGAATAGTTTTTCTGAGATGCTCACGACACACAATAGAAAACTGTGATTGGTTAAGGAGCTGATTTGCATATTGCAGCTTCTTGTGAAATCAGCATTGCAAAGGCCAATAACATACTAGCAATTAACAAGTGATGTATTGTACAGCGCTACCATCCAGTAACAAAAGTAGGTCATTCTTCTGATTCTGAGTCACGTTATTCTTCAGTTCCTGCTTGTGTGGAGAACACATGCAGGAACCAGGAACAAAACACTATATTGTGTTTAGCACAGACAAAGACATGCACTGTGCTCAGCTCATGTCATTCACAACCTGTTTTCCAACAATGAGGACTTTCACATCTATGTTTGTACATAGAGGAGGAGATACTCTAATCTAAACTGGACAAAAAATTCCTGTTTTAGGAAGAAAAACATTCCTTACGTTTCACAACGTTTTGTGATTTGGCATCAAAGCAAGCAAACAAAAAAAACGTGTCAACACGGAAAGTAAATCGAACGTACATCATTATATACCATAACTGCGCAACTGATCAAACTATGTGATATTTCCTTCTCGTTCCTCGGCACTGAGTGCGTTTTCTTAATTCCTTAGGCCTACAGAAAATGACTATTGCCCCCCATAAGCTGTTTTGGTCAGGACAATGATGTATTGAAAAGATCTCTATTTTCCAGAACATCTGCGATCCATTGAGTGCTTACATGATACATGAGAGTAGACTTCAAGTAACTTCTGGAACCGTGAGAGAACTCTCAAGAGGTTTATAGAACCCTCTGGAATTTCCTAGAATTTTCAAAATAATTTTAGGACTTTCTAGTCCAGTAGTATACATAGCATATACATAGCAGTATTAATACAGGTGTGTTAAAAAAGACATTTCAGTTTATGTTCCAGCTGAGTACGTGGATAGTGGATAGAGCGCTACATTTCATTTAGATGGCATCAAGAGGTCGCTGCATCTGTCTGTGACTAATTCATGAAGACAGGAGCAAAAAAGTACTACATGACTTTCACAGAGTACTTTTTCGCTCCTGTCTTGAGACATAGAAACTGCTAAGATAAGCGAGGCCTACACAGCATATATTAAAATATACATTTTATGCACTGTGTTAATATCATACACATACCTAAGTACATAAAATACATAACTATCATTCTCCTGGTCAGAGAAACAAAGTTGGGGATGAATGCAGCTGTTTTTGTTTAGGTTTTACACATAAGCTATGGGAATATAACACACAGAAGCCAGGAACAAAAATAATGTTAGGTAGTATTATGTCATCATGTTATTGTATATTGTGTATATGTATATTTAATTACCATAGTGCATTTTGGGCTACAGGTGACAAATCTGGGAACATTTCATTATGTAGTATGTAAACATGGTTTGTTTTAATGCATACCTCTCACTCCCGAAGCTGTACAGTCCAACAAAAAATTCACTGTTTTTGTTATGATTCATTTCATATCTGCCTATTCACCTTACAGTAGTTTAGCTCCACCCTCTCACACTGAAGTTATAAAGACAATTTCAGCCCAGACTGCTTTTCAAAAAGGCAGCCAATCAGAACAGAGGTCAGTCTTAAAAGGCACCGTAACAAAATCTACCTGTTCAATTCTTACTGAGGGGTCAGAAAAAAAGTCATGCAAGCATCAGTTATGACTATTTTGGTATATAAAAGCGCACAAATACAACAAGTGCAATATACGGGGTAAAAACTGAAGAAAAGAAAAAAAGAGAATGTGTGAACTTGTTTTAACAAAATGTAATTTGACCAGGAGGTGCAAATATTTACATAAGACTGTTTAAAGATCAGTTACTATTTTATAAAAAAGTATGCTGCTGGTTTAAAAGAAAAACGCTATTCATTCATAAATATAATCGGAGGTCTGCTAGAAAACACACGATCCCATTCATGGAGACATTTTAATATTTATTAGAAATCAAGAAATGCCAAGAGTCTTTAATAACATTATCCTATTAGTAAATAAACTCCATGTTCCTCTGTCAGTATTGTAAGTTGGCTGAGGCAGAATTTTGGAAGACAAGTCCTTACATCTGTACCGACAAAACAAAATTGGAAAGTTCCTTAAACCCAAAGCCTTCAAAAATACAACTCTAATACCTGAAGCAGAAAATCCAGAAGAACCTTCAGTCTGCAGGGCACCTCTGTTAGTTACTTTAGAGCAACTCTGATTTACTTTAACACAACTGCTTTTAGATGCTTTAATAGCTCAGAGCAACTTTCTTGCCTCATAATGGTGCAAAGACTGAGACCTTTGAAATTTACTGTTTACAATGAGGTAAACAGAGTTGCTAGAGCTTCTGTGGTTAGAACGTAATAAATGGTGCTCAAAGTAGTGTACAGTAGTGTGCAAAAGTCAGAGCCTTAACACATGTTCATTCAATTTCCAATTAGACAGCCATTGTGGACACAGAAGCCTCTACAACTATATTAACGCTCACTGAGCCCCTTATCGAGTACACCTGCCCTGTACCTACACTCACTCTCCATTTTATCAGCTCCACTTACCACAAAGGTGCACTCTGTAGTTCTACTTCTACGATCCATCTGTTTCTCTGCGTATGTTGTTATCCCACCTTTTCACCCTGTTCTTCAATGGTCGGGACCCCCACAGGACCACCACAGAGTAGTGGATCATTCTCAGCACTGTAGTGACACTGACGTGATGGTGGTGTGTTTGTGTGTTTTGTGCTGATATGAGCGGATCAGACACAGCAGTGCTGCTGGACTGAGAATCGTCCACCAAGCAAAATCATCCAGCCAAGAATGTGCTGTGACCACTGATGAAGGACTAGAGGATGACCAACACTGCAAGCAACAGCTGTTGTCTCTGACTTTTCCTCTACCAGGTGGACCGGCACATTAAGAGTGCCTAACAGAGTGGACAGTGAGTGGACGCAGTGTTTAAACACTCTACTATGTCTGATCCACAAATATAAACGCTACACAGCCTAACATACCACCACATCACTATCACTGCAGTGCTGAGAATGATCCTACTTTCTCTGTGCTGTTTCTGACTATTGAAGAACAGGGTGAAAGAGAGATGAAGTATGCAGGTAAACAGAAAATGTTGTTAACGTGAAAAAGAAATGGGCACAAAAGAAGAAAATGTGCACTAAAACATGAAATGTCTGAAATGTGAAGTAAGGTTTTATGGACTGATGAGTCTAAATGTGTAATTGAGATATCCTGGATTATAACCAACCTCCAACACTGAATTTTGGAGGTCTGGAAAAGTATTCCTGCAGCTTTCTTAAAAGAACGCCTCCCAGAGAAGGAAAGCTGTAATGAGGGGGAAGGGTGGACACACTACATGCTGAAAAACGAACACTGTATTTAGCTGTAGAGGCTGTCGTCTAATCTGCTGTTAGGATTATTTGTTCCCTCTAAAGATGAACAAGGAATAACCTGTACTTGGCTAGAAATGTAATGAATGTAAAAGCGGACTTTTGCACATCATTGTACGTCTCACGAATTCAAAGAATCCAGGGGAACAGCATCATCTAGTTTTACAGGAAGTTGCAGGAATGTTGTTCTAAAGTCACAGACTGTATGTCTAAAGTTGACCTCTCTTTGACAGGGTTAAGTACCTTCGAGCAAAACACTACATGAAACCTTTTGTTAAATATCATCTTGTGGCACTTTCGTTTTCATATGGCAAACACAGTAGCAACCAAATAACAAGGCTAGAAAACCAGGACCAAGCAGTAAACAAGGCATCAGCAATCAGCTTTACCAAAAAGATCCAGCTGGACCATCTGCATGCTCTAAATCCCAGCAAGAGCTTTTTCTGCTCCACGTAGTAGCTGCGCCTTAGTGTTGAACTAAAGATTGCTTCCTGTAATAAAATCACGACCGTGGTCAGAAAAAGCACATAACTGGTCCAAATTCAGTGCAAAAAGGCAAAACTTCAATACTATCTCCGTCAGGCAACAAAAAAAAAATCAATCTGGCAAATTCCTCTCCAGTATTACAAAATATCCTTTAGGAGTGTGTTTCACAAAAATAGACATAGCAAGCCTCTCATCAGTCCAACAGGAAATCGGGTCTGTGGTAGCCGAAAAGGCTGAAGTCACCCTGGTAACGAGCATAGAGGCGGCGGATGTCCCGTTTACTGATCCCAGAAAAGTAGCGCTCCACTTTGGTCCGGTTGTAACGGGTTATCCCTGGTGGGATGGTGGGGTACGATACCAAATCTGCAATGTCAGCTGCTTTTAAAATATATGGGGCGTCACGCTCAAGAGTCTCATGGTGCCCGACCACATCATACGAAATGTCGCATGGAGCGCAAAGTTCAGTGTAGGTTAACCAGTGGATGATGTGGTCGCCGAATTGCCGATCCAGGTGCTGTCGGCCAGGCTCGTCGCCCAAGTATCGGACAAAGTCCTCGAAGTGCAAGCCAGCACTTTCGCCAGTGTCTTGATGACTTTTGCGGTACTTGCGAATAATGGCAGGCGCTATGTTGTGCTTGTACCACGGCTCGAAGCGTGGATTCTTCACAAACTTGTCCTTGAAGGCCGAGATGAGACGCTCGAAGGGGTCTCTGACGATGAAGAACTTAAAGTATGTGTGTAATCTGAAACAACAGTTAAGAATTACACTTAACATTTAAGTATTAAGTATGCAAGTACTATTCATTTTTCCCTGTATCCTTTTACAGACACCTTTCTGATGCTTTGGTGCATTCAGACGGTCCTTGTAAACTTTGTTTCATGCAAGGAAGTAAAACTCAAATCGCTGACCAAGCTGTCGGTCATGGGCAAGTCATGGGCATGAGATTACGAGCTGTGAGGCAGCACCAGTCACAATATATCCCTGACATCTTTAAACACTGCAGACCCTGCTGGCAGTACAGCTATATATACACACTAGCGTTCCAGAGCTCGGAACTGTTGTGCAAAATTCTAGAATCAATATTTTTAATTATTTAATTATATTTAATAATATAAAAACCATGTGCAACCATCTGTTTTCAGATCCCAGTTTGAAATGTGCTGCTAGTCCTGTGCAGAATTATTAAACATTTGAACATTTCACTTCTGGCTCACAGAATTTTTTTAATGGGTCATTCCATACCAATTCATCTTACCTTCCCAGTTCATGTCATTTCCTTGGAAAAAATAATATAAGAAAAAAATCCTATTAAATTCCTGTGACAACATATACAGTTGATATACATAGGCAGAACATCTGAAATATCTGGTCTTTCACCCCCGAAGCTATATGTAGCAAGATCTGTGACACTATTGTGACAGAACTATATTAATGCCACACATAGAATCATTGCAAGTTGCAAGAAAGTGAAACCTAGTGGAGATACACATTTTTGGAAATTAAAGATTCTTCATTTATTTTTGTGAAACATTCTAGAACAACTATTTACATTAGTATGTTACAAATTACCCATAGGGTTTTCTTGGATGTTCTGTAAAAATTTCAACCTAATCCTGCATGACAGAAAAGAAACTGGTGAGACTTAGCGTTCACACACATAGATGGAAATGGTAAAATCTCAAAAATTCTTAATAATACTCCTAATTCCTAAAAGCACTTGGTGTAGAGCTTTAGGATTTTGCAATTACAAATAAATTTAATAAAAGTTCACACATGTTGGTCACATATCCCTGTCATTAACACAGAGATGCCTAAGTGAGTTGGTATGGAATGACCTAAATATGAAATATTATTACCCAAATATTAATAATCACTATTGAGAATAGTTTGTAATATATACATATTCAGTTATAATTGTAAATAAAAAGATAAAAGTATTAAAATGGCAAGTGATTCCAAACTTTTTAACAGTAGTGTAAAAAGTACCAGTTGCTGGTGACCACCTGAACACAAACAACTGTTTGAATTGCATATGTTTGGGGGAAATGTGTAGGTGGATGCCAGCACCACTAAAAATAAACAGGAGAAGGGAACTAAGCCATCCTTCCCACCCAAAGAGAGCACTTTGCCATCTTGGCTTCCCAGTTGCTGTTGAGATCATGCAAGTATGTGTACAAAAACATTACCAATTCTTATTTACAGCATAAAACTTTTCCAGACCTTTCAGTAATCTCTGCGTCACTCATAGAGGACAGGCGAGGTAAACCATTTCTCTCGTGGTCATGGACCACATTTTCAGGTATATCTTCAACCTTGGAGAACTTTCCTAAAAACAGAGAATCAAGACACAGCAGTGAAAGGACTGTTACACATTCTGCCTATATATGGAGAGGAGTCTACTCAGAGAGCATTCATGGTTGGGATGAATTCCATTAATTACTCCAGAATTACTACACTGGAGAAAATCAAGTGCTAGGTTTTACCGTACTAAACAAAAAAACAGAAACTGTGCTAAATCTCTCACCATTCAGAACAATGAGAACTTTCTTCCACTGTGTGTTGCCAACCTTGGGTGTCTGGCAGAACAGGATCTTATGTTTGTCACAAACAAAGATACGGTCGAGGACAAACTTGCGTAGTGGAGTGTGAGTGAGGTTCCACAGAGAGGAGTTCCTGCAAACACTGGACAAAAGCTGCAAGCGCTGCACAGTCACCTTCTGCCAATCTGAAAGCTCGACCTCGGTCGGGCCACCTGAGGACTACACAAACAGACACACCTTAGAAGGTGATGCCAGGGGCATTTGTTTACAATGCTTTTGAGATATAGTTTTGGCATAATGGCAAAACAGCTCCCAGGTATACCACCGTTTACCATTAACATATGCAACATATAGAATACATGAGGATGTACTGTTCCCTGATTGTTCTGGATAATAAATAAAAGGGTTATGCTTGCATTGTGGACATTAGGACCCCTTGCTCCCATGATCACCACTGTGAATAAATTGTGTAAGATGCTCTACAGTGCACTATTTCACCATTTAGTGGAATTCCCCTTTAAGTAAACCAACACCCGCAACGCCCACGTCCAGAACTGACATCCAGGCGTAGACAAGTGATAGTAATTTGGACCTGGATATTGAAAAGCTGACTCACTGCTGGAGACGGCTGTGATTCTGCCTTCTGTATGAGCTGCTCGGGTAAGGGTTTCACAGTCTTTATGGATGGAAGGGTCCAGTTCAGCATTTCAGGCCTTCCCCCATAATCTGAAAAAGAACGTGTGGAGGTTTTTAATAGGGCAATATTAAAAATAGGTGCTCATATAGCTGTCATATTATAAGAACTACATGACAACATATATATTACACTGGTAATTAAGTAATTATCAAATCACAAAATTAATCAAACAAAAATATGCATTACACAACTTTAAAAAAGCCAAACAATAAAAACAACAAACTATAAATAAGCTTCTAAAGATTCCAAACCATATGGAACAGGAAATACTTGCTGGCAAATATAAAGACACCAGCAGGAAACCATTTATACAAATAGGCGTCCTTCAGGCCTTGTTTGTTAACGTAAGACACACCACTAGGAGAGCAAGCACTAAGCTGAGCATTCTAATGTAAACCATCACCAGATCATTTTAAATGAAGCTTAATTTTGAGCAATAGTGGCGGCCCTGCTGACAACTAATTAACACTTTAAACATACTGTGTGTGTAGAAAAGTACAAAGAAACGCAATGTGCAATGTAAATGAAACAGAGTGTAGCTATGAACTTTCCTTTAAACAGTTGTGCAGCAGTGTGTAACATATGCAGCCTCTTATTAGCTTAACCTCACAAGCTCAGGACCAGAGTGACTAAAGCGCTGACACCGTTTTGCAGCTTTGACTTACCATCTGGCATTCTGAAGCTGAAGTTGATGAACTTGCTAACGAACACAAGGACCAGCAGCACCCATCCGCAAGCACCAACCAGCAGCCAGTGACGCCTCATCATTGGGCCATGGAGATGGCGACAAAGCCTGTGAGAGAACCGAGTGAATATCTTTTAAAAAAGAACACGTATCGGCAACATCACTACGTATTCAGACTCTCCACAGTCAATATGAGCAGAAAGAAGTGGCAGAGAATGTCTTCTCTCTTTCTCTCTCCCGCCAACAGACATTTGCTTCTCAAGAACTTAGGTGGGGCAAAGTAAAACTTTAAGGCCATATGAGTAATGTCTACAAACAGAAGCCAGTTCTCTGCTCCACCCTTGACAGCTACCCCTAGGCTGGTGCTGACAAACTTAAAAGACTGCTCAGTAGGAACGTTGAGCAGAAACAACATTGCACATTGAGAAAAGTATGCCCCTGGAACACCCACTGAACCGACACTGTGCCAAAGCAGCTTTACAGAAATGCGTTTCAAGATGCCTAATGAACAACCCTGGGGGCAAAAGTGACAGGAAATGAAAAAGAAACCTGAGAGGAATGGCATCCAAAACCACATACTGCAAAACAAACAAAGTATGCCATTTTTTGAACAGCAATTACCAAGATTTATATTATATAGTACTATGATTACAGTCCAAGCTTCAAAAGTGGAAGCATCCTCCTCCAGAATTATACCACCAAACTCTATACAATAAAACTAATAAAGATTTTTACATTTTTTGGTCTACAGTATCACTGTAATTGTTTTATTGTTTTTCTGAATTAAAATGCCTCATTTTATTCATTTCCCTTTTCTCTTCAATGACTCACTGTTTATTATTTTCAGTCCTCTAATACTTGTTTTGGTTTTGTAAACCACATTCAGCTGCATTTTATACGGAGGGAAAGTGCTTCATACAAATACATACATAATATAGTTACTGTTGTTATTATTATTATTATTATTAGTAGTAGTAGTAAACATTTAATATCTGTCAGAGATCGGGTAGACTGCAAGTCTAGCCTAGTAGCTATGATCTTAAGTTCCTGAAGAATTCAGATGCCTCAAATGATCAGAACATTCAGAATGTATATTCACGATCAGAAGCTGTTATTCTAAGCTGAATTACAATAATGGTAACATTAGGAGGAGGTCAGGAGGTCAGCATTACTACATGTCATTACATTGTCGTAAACCAAAAACGCAATACAAAATTGCAAAACACTCCTGGGCAAAAAAGGCATGTTGGACTTACTCTAGATGGCAACAATTCCTTTAACCCTAAATGATGCAGTGAGTAGTTTCTAATTACTTAAACAACCATGTCGGAACTCGTTACTGTGGCTCTGAAGGTGTCCAACTACTGGAAGGAAATTGCTTAAATGACAGGAATTGGGTTATGAACTGACCAATGCATTGTTAAAACCTGAACGGATAATGGTGACATGTCTTACATGGAAGAAATGTGGCTGGACAAAAAATAAAACAAAATTAAAAAATAAAAATAAATAAATAAATAA
>CM067495.1:15001401-15035271 GCA_034552555.1 Semaprochilodus insignis
ACACACACACACACACACACAAACACACAAAGTGACAGAAACTTACAGGACCTGGGACTAAACAACTATGTGGCCAAAAGTAAACCACTTGTTAGTGAGGCTGCTCGGAAAAGCAGTTTGTTAGGAAGCATAAAGACGGGACACCGGAGCAATGGAAAAGGGCATGCAATCTACTGAGTCCTGATTGACCCTATTCCAGAGCAATGGGTGCATTAGGGTAAAAAGGGAAGTGCACAAAGCAAAATGTGCCCACTGTGCAAGCCTCTGGGTGCAGTGTTGTGATCTGGGGTTGCTTCAGTTGGTCAGGTCACGGCTCGGCAATGCTATGTAGCAATAAATGAAGTCAGCTGACCAACTGAATATGCAACTGAATTACTAAGTCATTCCTTTCAGTGGATTTTTCTTTTCCCCCCTGTTGGCACGACCACATTCCAAGACGACAATGCCAAGATTCATTGGGCTCAAATTGTGAAAGAGTGCTTCAGGGAGCATGAGCAATTACTTCACACGTGAACTGGCTACCACAGAGTCCTGAGATTAATCCCATTCCTAACCCCATTGGGATGTGCTGGAGAAGACTTTACAGAGGCTGTTGTGTTTGGCCAAGCTCTGTACAATGTTGCCTTCCTACATTTCAGTAACTTAGAATAAATGCTCGACTAAATTCATGTTTATGGGTTGGGTTATGGCTTGAAGTTACTCATGTTATGTTAATATTAATGTCAAGCTGGAGGAGTGTATTTATCCAACACTGCTTTTAAGCCAGTGTATTATTGGGTGGGGGTGGGTTACTTTACTGTTCAGCATTACTGGAGTTTAAAATGTCTCGGTGTCATTTCAGTCTTTCTTATAAACGGAGTCAGGTGTATTTTGTGCCCAACCTGTTTTATGTGAACGACGGTGAACTCGAATTTCCCCAGTCCACCTTAAATGGTGCAGTACTTTCACTCTAGCGCTTTTAAGGTGGAACGGGAAATTGAAACAAGAAAAGGCGGACGAATAAGAAGCGAATTTCAGCCTCGTTTTATCTGACACGTTTCACTTGCACTATTATTAACGGACAAACCTCCTGAATGCACCATCAGCAAACCCGTTAGCCCGAGAAGACACACTACAGCTCAGGTAGGCAAGCTAGCTAATTAGCTTGTTCGTTAGCAGGAGCTGCGCCAGCTCGTAAACAAAACTCATCTCGAGCAGACGCAGGCAACTCGATATAAGGCACTTACACTGAAGAGCAGCTAAAATAACAATAATACAAAAACACAACGGGAATTAAACATACTTTGACCAATCCAGGCAGTGCAGTAAGGTTAGCTTAGCACACAGTCTGCTATACTCCTGCTATACACAAACACACAGACGTTACAGCTCGTTACTGGCGAACCGTCTGCACCTACCTTCAGTGAAAATCAAAGCTGCTGCGTCTTATATCGCGGGGTCTCCCGTCGCCTCGCTGATGCGACACTCCCAACAGTTTCCATGATGTTTCGGGCATGTTTCCCTCACAGACAGGCCGCTGCTGGATGATGGTGATGATGCCTGATGAGGAGCCTCCTGTCATCAAGACTACAGAGAAACAGAGCTGCGCCACCTGGCGGTGGATGGGCGAATCAACACCACGCTTCAACAGTCAGTAATGTTAGCCTCCTAAAGCGTAGTTACTTAAACACAGTGATGTTAGCCTCCTAAAATTTAGTCATTTAAACATCAGTTATATTAGTCTTCTAAAATGTAGTCACCTCAACAGTCAGTAATGTTAGCCTCAAAAATGTAGTCATTTAAACAATCAGTAATGTTGGCCTTCTAAAATGTATTCACTTAAATAACTATGTTAACCTCCTAACATTTAGTCACTTCAACAATCAGTAATGTTAGCCCTCTAAAATTGAGTCAGTCAACTAGCAACTTTAGCCTCCTAAACTTTTGTCACTTAAACAATCAGTAATATTAGCCTTCTAAAATTTAGTTACCTCAACAATCAGTAATGTTAGTCTACTAAAATGTAATCATGTAAACAGTCAGTAATGTTACCCTCCTAAGATTTAGTCATTTAAACATCAGTTATATTAGTCTTCTCAAATTTAGTCACCTCAACAGTCAGTAATGTTAGCCTCATAAAATGTAATCATTTAAACAGTCAGTAATGTTAGCCTCCTAAAATTTAGTCATTTAAACATTCAGGAGTGTCAATCAACTTGTAACTTTAGCCTCCTGATATTTAGTCACCTCAACAATCAGTAATGTTAGCCTCTAGAATTTAGTAATTTAATTAACTAGTAACTTTAGCCTCCTAAATTTTTGTCACCTCAACAATTAGTAATGTTAGCCTCTAAAATTGACTCACGTTAATTAACAGTAATGTTAGCCTCCTAAAATAAAGTAATTTATGCAACCAGTAAAGTTAGCCTCCTATTATAGTAACTATAATTCAATAAAGTCACTTATACAAACAGTAATGTTAGCCTCCTAAAATTCAGTCACTTAAACAACTAACAATGTTAGCCTCCTAAAATATAGTTAATTAAATATGTTAGCCTTCTAACATTTAGTAACACGAGACAACTAGTAGTGCTGCCCTGCTAAATAATGTTCTTGTGTTGATATAGAGGTGCTTCTAGAGGTGCTTTCTAACTCTGTAGCGAGTTATGGGTGATATGTTTGCACTACGTACTTCAGCACTCAGTGGCCAGGCTCTGCTACTTTGTGTGGCCTATCATTTTGTGGCTCCTAGCCTCTTCCATTTCACAGTAATAGCGCTGACAGTTGCAAATCTAGCAAGGCAGAAAGTTTACAAACTAACTTGTAGTAAAGGTGGCACCCTACAACAGCACCACATTTAAAGTCACTGAGCTCTTCAGTACAACCCTGTTCTACTGTCAAGTGTTTATCAATGAAGATTGCAAAGATTGGTGCTTTATTTCATTCACCTGTTAACAATTCTGGAAAACTTGGGCCCAGTGGCATGGGGCATTGTCCTGCTGGAATACCTGATCATTGTGGAAGTACATGAAGTCATGTATTTCAGTGTACCGTATTTGGTTAATAAGCACAGAGTGTAAACAGATTCTCTAGTGTATGCATGGCTGTAGACACACTGACCCTTCCTAAAGCCTGAACACTGCATTTCTAAGACTTCAATGACTTTTTAACTGCAGTGTCCTTCAGTGATAAATATTGGAGCTATACAGAGCAACAAAATCAGTTCTGTATACATATAAAATTGACTGAAATCAGGTCTGGGAAACTCCACAAGTCATTGTCAAAGCATTACTTTTATTTTCATTGTCATTTTAATACAGGCAGGGCATGAAGGTATTGGCCCATGGTTACTGCATCCCACAAACAATGTGGGGACCGCATCTCTAAAGCTGTAATCACACCAAAGAAAATAGGAGACTCCATATACTGTATAAATGAAACCAGGGAAAGCCTCAGTCTTTAGTGGGGACCCCGTCATTGGATTACAAGCCATCCCTGAGCCAGTTTTTATTCTGCCCATCATTTATTTCTTGTTGGCAGATGTTGCCCTTTTATGCTGATCTGAGAACAGTTTAGAAACCTCAAAGTCTTGCTTCCAAGAGATGGCTTTGGCAGCTGGATTGGTAACCTGTGGTGGTAAAGCAATTTGATGTACTCTTTTAAAAAAAAAAAAAAAAACAAAGCTAATGAAGGTTCTTTAGTACGGAGCCCCAGAGGGGTCTAGGGTAAATTTTATTTATTTTTTTTAATTTGTGCGCACATTATTTGATTTCTTAATACATGTTGTCTTCAGTTGGGTGCATATTGTGCACAAGGTGGCAGCTACCAGTTCCCTGAAAGCTTCTAACAGGTTCTGATGTGCTTAGGTTTATGCCATAACGGAAAGAGATGCATTGATTAGGTTCTATTTTAATTTAGGTTTGCGTTATGAGCGCTTTGAGGTCATTAGCTTCCCTTGCACTGCAAGGCTTTATAATCAGCACAGAAGATAGAAAAGGTATTAACTTACTAACCTGCATTTTTAAATTATTATATTTAAGAATGATGAAGCCACAGTGCAACCATTCATCACTGTTTTTGCTCCAGTGTCTAGCTGCAGTGTTGGAGGCAATTGCACAACCCAAATCAAAAATAAAACCTAGCAAGTGCATCTCTATACATTATAGCATAACCTTAGCACATCAAAAGCTGACAAACACTTTTGGGGAACTGTTAGCCTAGTTGTGCACATTGCATGCACAATTAAAAAGAAAGCAAGAGAATCAATTGTGAATTGTGGTAACAAATAAAGAAATCCTGGCCACAAATAAAAGAAAATGCACACAAATTTGAAAATGTTCCCTCAAAATAACTTACTTTTCCTGTGTTTCCACTTTGGCTCTGTACTTTAGGGGCAATGCAATGAAAGAACTACTTTTGGTACCCTAAAGAACCATTCTACGTAAGATTTAAAGAGCCTCTAGATAATGTAAAGGCCTTACAGTGTTTGCTAAGATTAAGAGAAAAACACAAGCAAGGGAAAAAAAAACAAACAGGGACCATAGATGCCTGGTATCAGAATTATATTTTTTTTTTTTTTTTTTTTTTTTTTTTTTTCTCAGATGTGATTGGTAGTTCAAACCGATATGTGCATTAAAAAAAAAAAAAATGTGCATCTGAAGCCATAATTAAGGGCAACCCCCATGTCTCTGACCTTTACTTTTAGTAGGGAAGTGTTATACCCCTTTTAGAATGGTTGGATTTGGTCTGTTCCTGGATCAACATGAAAGAAATATCTACTTGCAGCACTTAAATAATGGCAAAGCGCCAATCAACAGTCATCCTTATAGAACAAGGCAAAGCAGTCAGTTGTTTTGTGCAGCCACACAAAGTTAAACATCATAACACAATACCAATGGTGTTAATATACAATATTGTGTCAAATATGTGTTAAATAAAAGTTCATGCATTGCCTGTAAAAGTACTGTTAGAACTGAGTTTATGCTATAGGCTACATGAATTTATAGTTGGATAATTCAAACACTATGAAAAGAACATGGAATGTATACAAAGCTAAGCATCCACAGGTCACTGTATCTGAAACAGTCTGTCAGTCATTTGACACAGACTGCCTGTATAAAAGGTATGGGTAACACTTTTTACACTTGAAACCCATTTAATGACTGATATCTACACTGGATGATTGTTATCAATCTTTAGAACATTAAGTGTGTTCTTAATCAGCATGTGTCTGTCTCATTCTGTTATTTCCAAAGGGGCGTTTCTAAAAAGCTCAGGACACTGTGGTATTTCACTAAGCAGTACTTCTTCCTCTAACCGCACAAAAAGATTCCTTGAGTCATAGTGACAGTTACTAAATGATTCTTCTGAGCTGTGCAACTAAAACCCAGGCCTACACCATATTCTACAAAAAATGGATATAAACAGAATAAGATAACCCTAGCTAAAAATAATACTACTAATAATAACAATAATTGCCTAGAAACCGTTACTATGTTGTACTAAGGCACTCACAGTCCTTCTGCAGCTGGTTAGCTATGGTCCACCATCTCCTCAAGCCTGCACATTTTTACCATCAACACGTTTTTTGTTGTTGTATAAGCTTTTACGCTGCGTTTTTTTCCAAAACATTCTGCATAATTCAAAGGTTGAGATGTAAACAAAGTCATTTACTGTGGTTTGAGGTGTGAAATGGTTCATTGTAGAGAAACACAGCAGTGGTGATGGGAAGCATGTCTACACAAAACGGGGCCATTTATTTACCATCCAAAATGACCAGTCGACCTACACATCAGGGCCTGTACATGTTATGCTGATGATGATAAAATGGTGGCTGATCTGGAAAGTATTGTAAAACAACATCTCAGTATGTATTGTGAATCTCTGTATAACCTCCTGGGTCGTGCTGGAACACATCCCAGTGCCCATGGGGCGGAAGGGAGGAAGCACCCTGGAGAGGGTGCACGTCCAACACAGCGTCTTGCCACTGTTTCATTTAAAACCTTTCTGTGGGGGAGCTTTTAGAGGCATTAAACTGTTCAGACGTCTAGTTCCTATCATCAGACTCTGCATGCTTCTCTCTATACTTTCCAAACCCCTCTGAACAAATTCCCTCTTAATGCATAACAGTTTGGGCTGTAACCAAAACAATGGAGCTCAGATCAGATCAAGTCAGTTAGTTTTGGAAAGGCGGGATATATATAAAAACGTGTTTGCTTTCAAAATGTGGCATGCATTTTTTTGTGCCCGTATCAACTGGTCTTTACTCAAGGTAACTTAAGCTGCCCCAATAATAGGACAGTACAGAAACTCTCCTATTGGATAGTGAATGCTTTTGCCTAAAATCATCCAGGTTAACAGAGAAATTCTGCTTTATGAAATACCCCCAGCTGCCATGCCATGTTTGTTGGGGGGGAAGAGAAAAGGACAACAAAACAAAAGTCACTCAAAAAGGGGGCATTGTATATTTTTGACAAAAATGACTGTATGACAAAAGACAGCAGCAGAGTTTGCATAAAGAACCACAACTGTTTCTTACATGTGGCTTCTTTAATGAGTACATAAAGGGCTAATCTGGCCAGAAATATAATTTATGCAATTTTCCCCAAAGGTCCAAAAACCTGTCCAAAATTGCTTCTGTAGATTTTCGCTGGAGCTACAAAGATAATGTAGCTAAACATAATGAGAGTTTATACCCCACCTGCTGGCATCTGAGGTAAGCAGCAATATGTGTAATTTTACCAGCTTTCCCAAAATACTGGTAACAAAGATAATCATAAATTCGCAGAGATGGTCTCTATAGTGATGTTAGCTTTCCCCTTCCTTTGGGAAACCAAATCTAGTTAACACTGAATGGCTGATGAGAGTCCAATGAGAATGACTGCAAAGATCTGTCTGTAGTATACAACCACTAAACTCCTAATCCATCCACAAGTCTGGAGAAACAAGGTCATTGCATGCAGTTAACCATTTTCCACATTGACATTTTTTCTTTCTTTCTAAGGTCAAATAAAGAAAAGGAAAAAACTGAGGTACAAAATGGAACTGAAATTGGCAGCAATATTTTTAGTTAAGGCAGAGGCCAGATCCAGTGACAAAATAAATGAATGGTGTGGGGGAGGGGGCGTTGGGGTTGGGGGGGATGAAATAAAAACCTACATAAATAAACCTGCAGATCACCCTGAAGAAGTTTTGGAAGGAATGATGAGGATGAGAGAGAGAGAGGTTTTAAGGATTTAGAAGAGACGGTTGTTTGCTATCGGCTACCAAACATGATTCACTCTTCGGACTCCCATAGTGGAATGATACTGGAACGGTTGATGACGGAGGAAGAAGGTTCTCGTCTTTACAATGGCACGTGGCTGAAAAGGTACGAGACCGATTCACCGTTGTGGGTTCTCCGAATGGCCTCCGCCAAAATCATCGAAATGTCAATGACCTGAAAAAGATGCCACACTGGATTAGAGATTCTGTTGGACCACATATAGTCCATGCACACTCCCAGACAACAACAAACTGTCCATTAATGGTGCTCTTAAGCCACATACACACACTCTAGTGAACACACTAAGGGGCGGCGAGCACACTTGCTCTGAGAAGATGTGCGCGTGTGTGGATTCTGGCATATGACTAAGTGTAAGTTAGCTAGCTATTTTTATTTTGTATTCAATCTCTCTGCATTGTAGTTTTGAGATGTGCTGTTTGATGGTGCTGTGCTGTAAGTAGTTCAGTCTAAAAAGAAAATGTCTCACTGCATAAAGTTCCTGCGGATTATGTGGTAGGGGTGGAGGTGGAGTGACACCAGGCCTTCTGGACATGTGACAACAAACCATTCATCTTGGTGCTGACCACAGTGCCTCCACACACAGATTCGTCAGCCGTCTCCACCAAGACAAAAGCGGGACTCGTCACTCAAGATGACCCGCTGCCATTCTGAGTCACTCCATGGCAGTCTGGCACAACATCACTGCAGTCGCTGGTGATGCTGATGTGGTGTTAAGACCAGTCGTCGTAACTGTCTACGTGCATGTAGTCCTGTTTTGCTGCCTACCAATGGTGCTGCCACTAACAAGATGACTCATGGAGGGCATTACGGCTACTTGAATTGTTCGCATGTCCCACGATGTCAAACCCACCAACCAGGTTTCATTCCTGTCGGTTGATTCCTTGTGGGTGCATCTGTGCGACTATTCTTTTGATGAGGAGTACATGTATTTACTACCTGGCTGCAAAACAGCCGTTTTGAATGCAGTTTTACCTGAATTTTGGGACACTGTTTCATCTTTTCTTCCTGTGGAATGGTGTTGGTGACCACCACGGCCTCGAAGGGGGCATTGTTGATGCGTGAGATGGCAGGTCCAGAGAAGATACCGTGGGTGAGGATGGCATAGACCTTTATTGCACCCGCAGAGATCAGCCTGATAAAACAGATCCACACAACGAGTAGATGAGGAAGCAGCGGAAACACAATGTTTGAGTACATGAAAATAAATCTGGATAAGGAGAAGGAGAGTGGGGAAGTTCTAAGAATAAGGAGCCACTGGAGCCAGCATACTGCTCTATACGAAGGATGTTTTTCATTTTCAGTACCTTAGAAGAGCAAGAAACAGCTGTCATATCACTTAATCATTCAAAGAAAAAGGACACTGAACTCTCCAAACCATCCCGTCAGCAGAATGGACAAAGAAGAGAATGATGTGATGGATGGAATCTGAGATCATCTATCCAGTGGTGCTGGAACACTGGGATGCACTGTATGAAGCTCGCTTTGGAGTTTACACTTACTTATCAGCAGCATGGCAGATGGTCCCACATGTATCGGCCATGTCATCCACAAGGATGGCCACGCGGTCCTTAACGTCTCCTACAAGGACCATGCGGTCCACCTCATTGGCCTTCTTACGCTCTTTATGGATGAGCGCAAACTCAACGTTGAGGCGGTCAGCGATGGACGTCACTCTGAGGGCATGAAATACAGTTAAGAACATTATTGTTTGCAGCTTGAAACATTCATGGTCCCATTTTTAATCCTAATCGACCACGTCAGAGATCCAACCGAACCTCGACAAAACTACCGTACCACAGGTTTTTGCGAAGGTAGCGCTGGTGCTAGAAAAGTGCAGTAGCATAAATTTAAATATTCTTGCCAAGGGTAGGCACAGGGTGGCCACTTTTAACACGTCACCATTTTGCACTTTTAACAAATTACCAGAGCAGCTAAATTTTTAAACGATCAGTAACAATTGGGGCTTTATTTGGCAACATTTACATTTCAATCTGTAGAAATGTATCAAGAAAAATGAAATTAATAATCTCTACAAACAGTTCAATATATATGGATACTACCCTACCATTACTAGAGATAGAAGCTAGATGCTAATCATATACAAAGATCATCTTTTACAGGGTAATTTCTATTGTTCTATTGGGAGAGAAAAAGAGAGGAATTAAGAGAAAGAGAGAAAGAAAACGAAAGAGCATGTAGATATATGATAGCACAAACTTCAGGACAAAACCTCAAACACTTTGTTGTGTAAACTGCTCAAATGTTAAGTATATGTACAGTATACAATCCTCAAATTCCAAAAAGGATATACAGCCTTTGCAAAAGTTTGAACACTCCTGGTCACATGACGTGTACTGTAGATTTTCTATGTAAATACGACATAGACAAAGGGAACCCAAATCTGTGTTTTCTTTGCAATTACACGTTCATCTTGGCACTGCAGGCAGACAGTAAACATGTTGTGATGACCAATAAATGACCAACACATTTGAACACATTTCTCCCCTTTCAGTGTAAACTGGGTGGTCCTAATCTTGGGCAACCATTCCATAACCAAAACGCAAGGCTGTCGTCTCCTGCTAGCAAGCTTGACTACCTGTCTGTAGTGTGGCTGTCGCTCATTCATTCGTTTATCCATACACCAGTATTGTTTGTTTGTTGGTACCTTCATTCACGTGTTGCTTAATTCGTCAGTTTGTTCATTCATCTGTTCTTTGGCTTTCTTTCTTTCTGCACATCTATTTATCTGCCTTTTTTAAAATTTAAATCCTGTTACTATCACATAAAGCTGGATAATGATTTTAGTTCTGTATGAAGGGCAGAGCAGCATAAATGTGTTGGACAGAGAGCTGCCAATCAAGCTGCTCATTAGCCACGCCCACACAGTCCTGAACTGCATTTTTAAGTCATGTTGCATCATATTTATATCTTAAATTTTTCATTCAAACTTTGCTGGATGTTTAATATGACACGATTTTAGCACCATGGAAACATTTTAATATTATAGCCTGTGGGGCTTTAACACATCCTCTGTAGAGAGCACACTTAACTTACATTCCTGACAATTTTATGGCACAATTTCTGTTCTTTTTTTCTGTTATGTTTAACATTATAGGAAAAAATGAAAAAAATACTTCAAGTGCCAAAACATGGCATGTTAAATATTGTACGCTCAGTTCAGCAAATAAACTAATTAAATGTGTATTAAGATGTGCAGAAGTGTGTTCTCTGTAGAGGATGTGTTGACTTAATTTCATTTAGTAAATCAACAGAACATGTTTTTAACCAGAGGTGCCCGAACATTTGCATATGACTGTAAGCTAAAAGCAGGATTTAAAATTCTTCACTAATGGCATATAGATATTACAAACCCTTTGGTTCCTGATGGACTACAATTACAAGAAACACTACAGCAGTTTGCGGAACTGCGCCCGAGGAGATCGATTTTGCACACACCATAGTATAGGTAATAGTTCACATATAACATCACTGACTACCTCCATGTGCTGTAGGATTTGACCAAATATTTGAACAGAAACATTTACGCATGTAGACTAGCGGCGAGAGTCACCAAAGGTTACTTTGCGATATGGGGAGTACTGCGATACACTGTTTTTTCAACTGAAAATTACGTCCCCCAAGAAAAAACTTCACACTGTGAGACGGAAATCCCCTCCCCTTAACATCCTCGCACCTCCAGTTAACACCATCCTTTCTGCTTTACTCAAAGCAACCCGTTTTCTTATTACAGTACCAAAAGTGTAATTTATATAATACAACATCAAAACAATATTGCCACTAAAAATATCATGCTAATATGTTGTATCAATTATTCCTCCATCCCTACGCAGACACTCCAAGTTGCACAGGTTTTATTCCTCCTAGAATTCTCCTCCTTGAATGAATGATCACTGACCTTTGCCACTCGCACATTGTTTACAACAAACAAACAAACAAACAAACCAACCATACCTTTTAGCACCACCTGCATCTGGTGACACAATAATGCAGTTTTTCCACTCTGGAATGTTCTCTCGGATCCACTGAAGAACGGCAGGTTCTGCATACAGGTTGTCCACAGCAATGTCGAAAAAACCCTGGGGGGGCGAAGGGGGGCAGCACAAGGCACCAACTGGATGATTATTGTGTTAATATCAGTTTTAGTAGATGTGGAAAAACAGGCCTGATGCGCTGCACTGTGCCAAGCAGAGCTTGTATGTACTCAGGGTTTAATAACACCTTTAGGGAGGGTTGCATCACGGAAACAGTGCAAAGCATGGAGAGGAGTTTTACCTGGATCTGGGAAGCATGGAGATCCATGGTGATGATGTGGTCTGCTCCAGCAACTGACAGCATGTTAGCAACCAGCTTAGCAGAAATGGGTGCACGACTCTGGACAGGAAACAGTTTTTCATTACACAGCTGAAGTTTAGAGTAGGGCCAAGTCACATGGACAATGTGATTACACTGCTGCTACTATACTGCAGCATGGTGAATGTGACATCAGCCTGCATTACTCTGACCAAAATAACTTCTACACTAATCAAAGCAGTTCCCAGAAACATTACTCTGGATATATGAGGTTATTTACTTTATGACATCTGATAATTTGCAACACAAAAAAAGAACGAGTGGTTTATCAGTGTTCTAGATCAGTGTTTCTCAATCCTGGAGGCACCCTGCCCTTTACATCTTAGTGCTGTCCCTGCTCCCAACATACCTGATTCACCTTACAGCTCATTAACAAGCCCTTCCGAGTTGCAGGGGGTGAGTTAAAGCAGGGAACCCACCAAGATGTGCAGGGCAGGGTGCCTTCAGGACCAGGGTTGAGAAACACTGATCTAGATCCTGAGTGTTCTTAGAAAAGCATATTGTGACGATAACCATCATCATATCTCCCAGCCCCACAGTAAGCCATACCATTTCCCAAACCACAGTGACAAGTCAGCCTGACTTTAGGGAAGACTTAGAGCGGGGTTTAAATGTGTTGAGAGATGTTTCTTGTGATGTATTTGTGGCAAACATTTGGGTGACTATTGACTTCTAGTGCTTATGTGTGACGTAAGCTTTACAGCTCCAGCTCTAAACTGAAAGAAGCGAAATTTGGACACCAAATAAGTCTTGGCTGATCAGCTACATCTGGGCTATGTGGAAAACTGTAAATTAGGCTAAGGGAAAGATCTGCCGGAGCCTAACCTTAACAAACAAACCTATTACCCGTTTGCCCAGTACAATGTGTTGTTAAACATTACTGCAATGCTTGTCTCTTCAATGTGATAGTCCTCTACGAAATCAGCCAAATCTATATCAACAGCGTACCCTCACCTCCAAGGAGGAGTTACAGCCACACTTAGATAGGACAACAAATAAACTGTGTGACCTTCTTAAACTTTGACCTCAGGTCTGGGCATAAACAGTTTCACAGCTCAATACTGAAGCTGTTACAGAGTTTGTTTCACTTACTGGCAAATGAAGGGAATTCCCCTGTAAAGCAAGTAGATAAAAAAGAAAGCAATGCACTAGTAGTGCACAGTGTCTCAGAGATTCAATGTCTTTTCAAAACCACAACATGGCAAACAACATTCAATACTCAGAGTTTTATTTTATATATATATAACAGAATTAAAAATAATTTAAATGTGTTTCATCTGATGACAACACTGATGACTACTGTTTTGAACTTTGGTTCACTGTGACACTACACTTGTTAAATCAAGGTTAAAATTACGGAGTTAAGACAGTCCTACAAGCTAGCAAAAAGGCCTTCAGAAGAATAAACGTTGCATTCTCAGTCCTACGGATAAAGAATTATCAAGCGTTTAGCTCCCTGAAATCTGCTGCATTAAAAGGCCTACAATCAGCAGCACACAGGAGAGAACAAAGTTCAATCAAATCCATATTGAAAGTTGCTACATCTGTGACTGACTACAGATAAAGACAGATAAAATTCCACACACAACGTCGGCTACGACTGCTTGGAATATCTCATCAGACATGTCTGCTGTATGTCAGCCTGCTGAGTCGCCCCCCACAAAGGTCATTTTGGATAGTAAGCAAAATGGTTAAATTTTACACTGCAGCCTCTGGTTCCCACCACCAACGAATCTTACCAGGCAAGTCTTTGTTTACATCACATTAACGTATAATATGGGTTTAAAGATACACCCATCCCATGATTAGATTCACAATACCAGATCCACTATTTGGTATTCTTATAATAGGTGCTCATCGTACAATCACTGGTGTTTAAACACTGCAGTTCTATAATTAACATATTAAACAGATCACATTATTGGTGCTCTATCAGTACTTCTGCCAATTCCAATAAAACTATGGAATCTTAATATCGGCTAATTATATTAAAAATAATGTATGTTTCTCAGACCCTAATTTAAATTTAAAAAAACAAAACAAAACAGGAGCTCTGTAATTTTGCTCCTAGCAGAAACCATTACTATGAAATATTTTAATCATGTCATTAATAAGAATTCATTATTGTGTAACTAATATGTAAATTATGTAATAAGAACGAGGAACTGAAATACGGGGTTACAATGGTTTCCGACCTTGTCCTTCTTGTCCTGCCGGGCGTAGGGAAAGCAGGGGATGACAGCGGTGACACGTGACGAGGAGGCAATCTTGCAGGCGTTAATCATGATCAGCAGCTCCATCAGGTTGTCGTTGATCTCGCCACAGCCGCTCTGCACAATGTACACATCCTCCCCTCGCACGCTCTCACCGATCTCGACACTGCAGGCGATAACAAGATCTTTATTACCATCGTGATGATAATCACCATCATAACAATAATCGATAACCCGGCTGATTGCGCAGTCCAGTGCAAAAACCTTAGTCTAAATTAATTCTACTAGGGCAGTGGCGGCATTCATTTTATTGTCACCATGGTGACATGCAGTTTGGCAGTTTACCGCTAGCAAAAAAAACTAACAAAAAACAAAAACAAAAAACAAAAAAAACAAACAAAAACAAAACAGAATCTGTTTAATTCCATCAGCAGCTCATTTGCTATAATAGATAATTGATTAGCTGATGCAGGTTTTGTATGGACTTCCTCAAAAAGAGCTTTGGAAGAAGTTCACACTGAAATGCGTGTGCACAGTACTGTAATGATTAACCGAATAACACAATACATACTATTACAATACGTGTAATTAATACAACACTGTACGTTAATGCAAGCTATCGTCTGAGCAATGCTACCAGTTAGCAAAATTTATTTACTTTAAATTTCCATCACTGATGACAAGGAACGTTTTTGAATTGTACGCATGTGGACGGCTCAGTTGAATCCGATTTCAGAACTTGATTTTCCATGTGTTGGTTAACATTTCAACTCTGACTAATGACTGCCCAGTACTGCCAAAACACACTGCACCTCTGTAGCTCCAGAATAATAATCAGAGGCTTTAATACACCATGTTCAGGTTGTTTAGGTTTAGGAAACGTACTCAAACTTCACACGTGCGGATAAACAGAAAGTGCGGATAAACAATATGGGCCTCAGGATTCATAAATACGGCAGGTGGATTAGTAGCTCTGCTTGAGACACACAGAAGATAATTGCTCCCCAAGTGTTTATGGTGGAAGCTTTTGCTCAGTCAGAGGACTATCTGTGCTATCTACGGCTGATGTTGATTTACCTTTGGGGCTTCGCTGAAGAACATTCTGTAACCTGATGTTCCATAAGTCCTAAAATATTTGAGAAAACTGCATAAGCATCCCATATTGATAAGCAAAAGTTATAGGTCATCTGATATGAGACAAAGATGGTTATGTGCGCAGTAATTTATCTGTTTGGGGGAAAAAAATATATACATCGTGATTCTGTCGTTTTAGGAGCACATTAACCAATTCCAAAGCTCTCCTTGAAAACATATCATATTTACAGCTACTATCCAATGCCTGATTCAGCTAACCAGTCCTTCATTAAATTGAATCAGGTGTTGCCGATGGAACTGACAAATTCGACTGGAGTTCAGCGGGAAGTCAGGAACCAAACCCGTTTTCTTGAGAGCAACACTCAGTAATTAATTATCTTTTTTTTAATGCACAAAAAATTCTAGTTACGTTCTACTGGATTTATGTTTATCTGCATTTATGGTGTTTCACTGAGGACGATGAACGAAGAGACACAAACCACCATACTGCTTTTAAAAACAGCCTTAATATGTCTATAAACCAGATAGTTTCCAGTCCTAAGATCTTATGGCTGAGTCACGTTCAAAGAAGTAAAACACACAACATATACACACCTATGGTAAACGCACAACAACCGAACTGAGTATTACTGCGCCACATCACGAAAAGTCCTTGTGCTGGTTATGGATTGACCTTTGACTCTATTGCTGCTCACATGGATCACTAAGCGGACTGATGTAGTAACAACCTGTTTTTATTTAAACTGAAAGGCTGACAACATTAAAACTACAAGTGCTTTGGGGAGGATGTTTGAAGATAAGCAGATTGACATGTTTTCCTCCCTGTGGCTGGTGCGGGCTAATGCAGAAAGAAGTCAAATAGCCAATGTTAGCAGAAAACCGAACATCAGTCTGTATTTATTAGCTGCGACATCAATCACAATCACTATGGAGGATTCCCAGTAGTTGTATGATGTGCTTGCCTAATGCATGCTGGGTGCTGTAGTGAGAGAACACTGATGGATGAAAACAACAATGGATACAAAGTCATCAATGCTGTTGAAACAACAAGGCTAAGGTCTGTAATGCAAATATTACTCAACAAATGACATAACAAATGCTAATTCTATGCCCAAATTGCCCTTTAACATCCCATATATATTTCACTTTATTCCAAACCCAGCACCTCTTAAAAGTTTTGTATAATGTATAACAGAAACTGCTGAACTTCACACTTAAAGGTCTCAAGAAAAAAAAAATAAAAAATAGATGACACTTGTGACAAATTCTTCAGAAAAGATTCTTTCCCTCTAGTTCATCTCTCTCTACCCGTGTCATGTGATTGGACAGGAGAAAAAAAAAAATTGTACAAATCACCTCGGCTGTCCAAGCACAAGAGAGTCTGAAGCCAATCAATTAGGAAGGAGATGGGACGCCACACTCCACATGTGAGCGAAAAGCACGAGACCCACACTGCCCGAGCCATGGCTAATACCGAGTTAGCTCAAAGGTTTAGCCAACAGTGCTGGCTCTCAGGATTTGTACGTCACTCAGTCCTAGGTCTCTTGTTGGAGCAGTGGTAAGGCCCTAACCAAACAACGAAAACCACCTATAATGTAAACAATAAACCATAAGCATCGCATTGTGGCATTTTTCTGAGGTTTAAGAAGTTGGAATAGACAGCCCTACTATAACATGACCAAGATAAAGTTGTCTGCGCATTGATCTGCCAATGTCAAATGTTAATTGTAAATAAAATGGCTATATTTGTGTAGACATTACAACTTCTGGTTTCTATCACCACCACTGAGGAGAAACTAAGTCGGTAAGTGCCTCTATAATGTATGTAATGTTTATAGCTTAATCCTCCTTTAAAATAACAAAAAATTATATAGCATTGTCATGCAGTCCATGCAGGTTTGGATGCTTTTTTAAATTTATTTTTTATTATTTCATTATTGTAACCACCCGTGCTGAAAAATAAAAAGAAAAAACACCCCACAGAATCAGTTAACAGCACCTGTTGGTTCCTGTTGGTCTCCAATAGCTGTCAACTGCGTTTAATTTATTGTTAATGATGCGCTGATAACACATTGTAAATGGTTTTAATGGCTTGACAGGTGTTCTGGGACCGATTCCAGATGCATTTGAGGGTTTCCTCGTGGGATCTCAAGGTGCACTATAGGAAACGAGTTGTCTGTAATGGCAACCATTAACCCATCAGGTTTTACTGTTTCTAATGGTCTTTGTTCAGCAGGGATGATGGTGTTTTGATTTCAGATTTGGCAGCCTACATTGCTGTGAAGGGAAATGGTCCTGCTAGCAAGAAACTTGTAACTTCTCAAAAGTTAGCGGTATTCTGACAGTTTTCAGTCAAGTGCTCTTTTGGATGACTTTCTGACTGGAAGTCTATGAGACCTCAATATTGGTCAACGTTATCAAGGAAGTGGAAAAATTGGTCAGGCCTTATTACAAGAGTTGGCAGAGGTTCCCCTGTAAAGGTCATATATTATATGACTTTAGCTTGAACATCCTGGGCTGACATAAAACATGCTTGTCTGCAAAGAAATCAGAATCAGCCATAGAAATGTACGATAGATGCATCTCTAGTTATATTGAGATATCAAGTTATTAAAACAAGACAGACCTTCAGAAGTACTAGAGAGGGTCAGCAGGGCTATACCAGGCTACACGATATCACGGTTCACAAGATAACAGTTATTGTGAGGAGAAATGTAATTGGTGGACAGGCTTGCTGGACAGGCCTTACCAGCTAAAGACAAACCTAAACCTGTGGTTATAAAACTGACAACTTTTTATGTACATAATAAAAGCAGTTTTATGTTCAGGCTAACAATGACTGTTAACATGCTTGGAAATGTAGTTAGCTAGTGCCAACGGCCTCCAAAGTACTTTCATTTTTCTAGCCAAGGCTTGTAGTGGTGCACGCACAATAATCCAGATGTCAGCAAGAAACTTGGCAGGAAATAAATGCCCCCTCTCCCTTACTTAATTCAGGAGGCTACTGCAATCAAACTTATCCACAACATGTTCCATAAAGGTATCATGGTACACTGAGAGGCTGAGAGTCAGCAGATCATTTGGTATGTTAATAAATAAGGCAGGTATTCTGATGTCGACAGACTATTTGGCAACCTCGTGCTGACAAGCTACAAGTTACCCTGAAGTTGATAAGCTATATCAACGCTGCTCAGAGTAAGGCCATTTGAAATTTCCCTAACCCTTTTAATGCTCAGTGAATTAAAAAGACTCCTGAATGTCCTAAGAAGGACCTGGCAAAAGAGCCCATGTAGACAGACATCTTGTGTCGTGCTTGTTTTAGGCAACAGAGGTAGCAGCTGCTGCTGCTCCTATTTCCACCTCCTGCTCACCTAGTTTTAGAAAAAAAGGGCTGTGTAAAGCTCGACCAGAAGACAGCAAGGGTCAAGTGAGTCCACAACATCACCACAAACATCTTTTCGAGACACAAGGCAACCCAGGGATTAATAGAGGTGGGGTTACGGGATTTGAGTCTTACTACCAGGTGATCGGTAGGCCGATCTGATTTGTATATGCATATAATCCACTGGAATGTAGCTACCATGCCGTCTACATACGATTCATAACTGTGTCACTTCTGAGACCTTTTTTTTTAACATAGCAACTTTATTAAAAAGCCACAAATCTTGTGAGGGGGGAAAGCAAGATGTAGGAATTGGAGAAGTACTTCAATTTATACCCAAGCATGTTCCTCTGGCGGCAGTGCCTTCCGCCCTTCCTCTTCACACTATGTGCATAACATTGATATACCGACCACCAAACTTGAAAAGTTCCTGGTTTTCACGTCAGAGACGTGGTCACCTTATTCCGATAAGCCTAATTCTGAAGGCTATTGGTTACAGTTAACTTGATAGGCCGACTGACCTCCAGACCCTGAAATGCTGCATATAACACTACGCATTATGACTGCCTGTATGCCAGTTTGGTGTTAATAGGCCGTATAGCTAGTAATATCCGGGTATTCTGTAACATACGGGGACTCTGTGGCGGTCTGGTGTTGATAGGTTAATGTCCTATAGCCTGATGCTGATAGGCTCCACTGCAGGCTGAAGTTTTTGATAGGCTAATGCTATGTGGTAAACATTCAGCCATGGCGACCCTGAAAGCACCTGCAGGCTACAACATCGATATATAAACGTTATAACTGTTAGCTACCTAGCTAACTGGTTTGATACTCCTACACTGAAGTGGGAGTAAAGTCCCAAAAACGTCGTCGAAATCACTTATTGTCGAGCGTTTAGCTCGTCAAGCTAGCTAGCAAGACGGCTAACTCCGCTCACATGAAACATGCACATGTGGGCGGGTAGGGAGAGGAGATACTTTAACTGCAGGCATGAAAACAGAGACGCCGAATTCAGCTTCGTGTTCACATGTCCCAGTTCCACCTTAAATGGTGAACTATGCTGCACTATTTAAGGTGGAACGGGAACATTCGAACAAGGAGCCGGCGAATAGGAAGCTTCAGCCTTTAACTTCTACCTGCTTCGAAAGTATTAAAGATTGCCCCCCACCCCAAACTAAGCGTGACTTACCAGGTCTCCTGATTACTGAACTTCTTGGTGATGACTTTCCCCAGCTCGAGTCCCAGGCGGTCCGCCACTTTCTGGGACAGGTCGTGGTGAGAGCTCCCGCTGAAGAGCACGATGTTCGGCATGGCTGCGGCACAGCGACGCGCCTCCGAGTGAGCACGGGCGAAGAAAGAGAAAGTGGGCTGAGTTGACCCAAGAAATGCTTTTCCTCCGGCGAAAGCAGGCAAACAGATTAAAGAGACCTGAAACAGGAGCTCTGCATCATACAGCAGCACGGAGCGAGGGCGCCGGGTAAAGAGGAAATGACGAGGGCGTCCGTCATTCCATAAAGGAAAAAATGGAAGGAGAGAGGCGGAAGAGCCCCTGTGCATGTGGTTGGATGAATGAGGGAGGCTGGTACTGAGACTGGTTTGTTACTGGATCTAAACCAGCTTACAGTGAGCTCAAAAATCTGCACTGTGTTGAGTGAAGTGATGGTTTAAGGCTATGTGTTGTGCTAATTGGGTCTGAATCAGCCTGTTACTGTAAGTGGATGGCAGGTACATATGCAGTCCATGAAAGAAGCTGAGTAATATTTGCTGTTTTAATATTTGCTATTTGTATCATCACATACCAGCATTTATCGGTATCAGCATTATCATCACCAGCAACAGCAAGATCGTCATTAGATCGGTATAATATGCTCTAACATTAGATTAGTATAATATAATATTAGATCAGTATAAAATAATATTAGATCAGTATAATATAAGATTACATCAGTAATAATAATAATTATATATGATAAGTTATGGCAAATTCCATATGTACATGGTGTAGTTTGTAGTCTGAATTCAATAAATAATTAAGAATTGTGCAATAAGTATTTTAAAAAAGAACTATATATTACTACACTCCACAAAAAAAAATTAAGGAACACTTTGAAAACACATCAGATCTCAATGGAAAAATCATGCAGAATATCTTTTCTCATATGGGCTGGGTAATGTGTTAGCAACGAAAGGATGCCACATTGTTTGATGGAAATGAAAATGATCACCCTACAGAGGGTTGAATTCAAAGACACCCTGAAAATGAAAGTGAAAAAATGATGCAGCAGGCTAGTCCATTTAACCAAAATTCCATTGCAGCAACTCAAAATGGTACTCATTAATTTGTATGGCCTCCACATGCTTGTATGCATGCCTGACAACGTCGGGGCATGCTCCTAATGAGACGACGGATAGTGTCTTGGGGGATCTCCCCCCAGATCTGGACCAGGGCATCACTGAGCTCCTGGACAGTCTGAAGTGCAACCTGGTAGAGTCGGATGGACCGAAACATAATGTCCCAGAGGTGTTCTATTGGATATAGGTCAGGCGAGCGGGGGGCCAGTCAATGGTATCAATTCCTTCATCCTCCAAGAACTGCCTGCATACTCTCGCCACATGAGGCCGGGCATTGTCGTGCACCAGGATGAACCCAGGACCCACTGCACCAGCGTAGGGTCTGACAATGGGTCCAAGGATTTCATCCCGATACCTAATAGCAGTCAGGGTGCCGTTGACTAACCTGTAGAAGTCTGTGCGTCCTTCTAGGGATATGCCTCCCCAGACCATCACTGACCCACCACCAAACCGGTCATGCTGAATGATTTTGCAGGCGGCATAACATTGTCCCCGGCGTCTCCAGACCCTGTCACATCCGTCACATGTGCTCAGGGGGATCTGCCAATTCTGGTGTTCTATGGTAAATGCCAATCAAGCTCTACAGTGCTGGGCAGTGAGCACAGAGCCCACTACAGGACGTCGGGCCCTCAGGGCACCCTCATGAAGCCTGTTTCTGATTGTTTGGTCTGACACATTCTCAGCAGTGGCCTGCTGGAGTTCATTTTGTAGGGCTCTGGCAGTGCTCGTCCTGTTCCTCCTTGCACAAAGGAGCAGATACCGGTGTTGCTGAGCAGTTAAGGACCTTCTACGACCTTGTCCAGCTCTCCTAGAGTAACTCCCTGTCTCCTGGAATCTCCACCATACTCTTAAGACTGTTCTGGGAGACACAGCAAACCTTCTGGCAATGGCACGTATTGATGTGCCATCCTTCAGGAGTTGGACTACCTGTGCAACCTCTGTAGGGTCCAGGTACCACACCATGGTACTAGTAGTGATGCTGACCCAAGCCAACTGCAAAACTAGTGAACAATCAGTCAGAAAAGATGAGGAGGGACAAAATGTCAATGACCCCCACCTTTTAAACCATTCCTGTTCTGGGGGTCATCTCATCGTTGCTCCTCTAGTGCACCTGTTGTTAATTTCATTAACACCAAAGCAGCTGAAACTGATTAACAACTGATTAATCTGATTAAAAAGTGTTCCCTTTATTTTTTTGAGCAGTGTATATTCACAGATCAGGCATAACATTATGACCACCTCTACGTATCTACACTCCATTTTATCAGCTCCACTTACCACATAGAGAAACAGATAATGTAACTGTAGAACTACAAGGTGCACCTGTGTGGGGAGTGGAGCTGATGAAGTGGAAAAAGTAGAAAACACTAAGGTGATTATAATGTTATGCCTGATCGGTGTATAGTACCCAGGCCATTCTTGCTGTGAGGCCACAGTGCTATATATGTATGTATATATATATATATATATATATATATATATATATATATACTCACACCAGCTCAACATACACTAATACACTCACACTGTGGTGGTCCTGTGGGAGTCCTGACCATTAAAGAACAGGGTGAAAGTGGGTTTACCATTTGATAAGGGTGTACCATATTAATAAGAATTTTAATTTATATACAGTAATAACCTATGCAATGTGGTTTACTATTGTAGAATAAAATATTATAACCGTTTTATTAAATATGATGAAATATTATATATAGACATCCTTGGGAAGTTATGGACGTCAAACACAGGCTTTTCCATGATGATTATAAACCAGTCAAAGTAAATAGAATATGCCCCTCATGTGGTAGGCATATATATGGGAAACCGTACCATTCACAACCATGCATTCCTGCACTTACGTTCTTCTCTGTTCTTCTGCTGTTGAGTATTAATAAAAGTTTGTCAATCACAGAATGAGAAAATGGTCAAGTAATGGATTCACTCATGTCAGTTTTATTACCATTAGTAGATGGATACAGTTACGTCCAGATTCGTGGCACTTGACTTGATTTTGCATGGTGAGTGAAATCACCTGAGACCTCAAATGATCTTTCCTCGTGCAAACAGAAGAGCCTTTGTAAATAGATGTTACCCTCCAATCCACACTCATTAGCTAATGACGATCACGTGAGAACAGTCTTCCAGCTCCTGTTTCTCTAAAACTAAACATTAGTGTCCTGTTTGTGGTTATGTGAGTACATTATTTATGGCCCAAAGACATATCAAGTCTAAAAAAGGCTTTTCTTTGAGGTACTTTAATTTCTTTCCCTCAGTTATTCTCAATGTCTTATTAGGCAAACACACATAAGGTTAACAGTGCTTGTCTAGTGAAATCAGTGAAAATCAAAGTTGAAAGTCTGTGATTTATCACCCTGTAAGTTCGAAACATTTACAGACAAGAATGTGAGACTGTGTCCAAATAATCACTGAGTCAGTAAATCCATACGACGGTCACAAACCATTTAGCAACTCTTGAAATGCTTTATTGGATTTTTGGGAATTCTGGAAGAAAATCAGAAAGAATGATTGTAATAAAGTGTATTATATTAAATAATAATGGGAGTTTGGAATCGTGGTCTGCAAAACACAAATAAGATCTTAAAGCATGACCAACAAATGTCAAAAATACAAAGAAAATAGACTTCTTATTACTCATTCTTTTTGAAAACGAAACAATAACAAAGGGTTCTTTCTTTGGAAACTATGAAATAAATAAATATTAGATTTCTCATTGTGATATTGATCTAATTATGCATATGATCAATTAAAAAAACACTATTGCCATAAGAAGCCATTTTAAACGCTGAGTATTACAACTTTGTAGTAAAGCCATCTAGTCTGATGCCCTATGTTTAAACTGCAACATGTGACAGTACAGCATTTTAAGATATTGAGATTGGATGAAGATTAATCTTTTAAAGCTCCTTTAAAAGTTCTATAGCGTTATATATATATCTAAAATGTATATGTATATACATTATTACATATAAAATAAATATGCACACCACAGGATTATTCATTACAGTAGATTATTTTGGGTTATTCACTCAACCCAGGTGTCCATGTATGGCTTCGCAAATAACAGACTGACTCAGGGACGTCGAATGAGGCCTACTTGCTGAGCAGTGTTTTAAGGGAGCGTGTGAGGGTGTTGGCAATGGCTGACATGGTGCTGGAGTGGCGAGCAAGTGCTTTAACACTGTGGTCCCCAGGGGCGCTACCTGAGGCTGCCTCTGCTGCACGAAGCAGGCAGATATAGTTCATGACAACCTCATCAATCTTGGCAACAACCTCACGCTGCTGTTGGGTGGCTGACACTCCCAGGCCACGCACCAAGCACATGCAGACCTCAGATAAGCAGCAAAGCACCTGGAAACTGCAAGTGACCGCCAGCAACATCTCCTCTGGGCTCCCGTGTGCTTGGGCCATCCTCCGGCATGCTCGTCCAAGTTCTTTAGACTCGATTGCTAGCAGCTGCTTATACTGGGCTAGCTCCTGCGCCTGCATAGGTGGGGTACCTCGGTCACCTCTGCCCACACTGGAGCGCACCAGAGCAATAAGCTCAGAAGCGTCCCTCTTAACATCAGAGAACCCAGCAGGGAAGACGTACATGCGGTCTTTCAGTGCGTTAATACGGGCCAGTCTGTCTCCAAAGCTCATGTTATTCAGAACCTCACCATATAGCTGCTCTCCGGTACTTTCCAGGACAGGATTGGGGTTATACTGGGAAGGACCTGCTTCATCTAAATCACCACGGTGCCTTCTTAAGCCTTCTACATCTCCGTCATCATCCTCTGTCTGATTTTTCCTTTTGAAGAAGCAATAACTGAAAGGGCCGTTGCATCTCCAGGGACTGGAATCAAGCTTCTGTGTGTTTTTCGTCTGCTTGCCATCTTTCTGTACTGGAAGCATGACAGAGGCCCTCCTGCTGTCTCTACTGCCCATAGACCAACAGGTTGTCTGGGATGCCATGGAACCTTGGGAGTAGCTTTTTGATAACTTCTTTTTGGTAGGTCTTCTCTGCAGTTGTGGCTCAGTTGGTTGGAAATTCCCCTGCTGGATTCTTCCCACTGATGGTGCCCTTGTTTTCTCAAAGAGTGCTTCAATACTTCCAGAGCCAGTAGTTATACTACTGGAACTTCTTCTAAGTTCCCTTCCCCGCCTCAGACTATTGGAGTTGGCATCGCACTGATGGAACCCTTGAGAAGTCATATGGACATGGTTCTGTCTAAGAGGGACAACTGGCTCTTGCTTTGACACAATGTAGTTGGTGTTCATTGAGAGACTTGATGGTGGCAGAGGAGGTGGCGGTGGTGGTGGTGGCGGTGGTGGCGGCGGGGGTGGAGGGCTGGCACAGGTTCTCACGTGCCTTGGTAAAATAGCAGGTGGGTCTCCTCCTCCTCCTCCCAACTGCATTCCAGGATGTTCTGTGCGAGCTACACTAGGGGTGTTAGAGAGACAAAGAGAATCATTAGGTGTCTGTTGGACAGCATGTGTCATCCTGAAGTCAGACTTGTGCCAGTCCTCTGTGCTGACATGGTGTATGCCTCCGCTGCGATTCCTATTCAGAGAAAGGAACCGATCGGGGTTAAAACTTTGCTCTAACTCACACTCGAGGCCGGAAAATGAACTTCTCCTTTCAGAGAGACTGGGCCTTATTTCAAGGCTGCTTGCGGGTCTCTGAGCATGCAAGTCAGGACTCCTCTTCAACTTAGCAGGTAAGGTGGCCGAGTGGTACATTTGGGGACCTCTGTTCACTCTTACGGAGGCTGCACTGGGGTGCACTAGATTTGGGCTGAGAACAGGTGAGGGCGTGGGTGGCATGCAGGGACATCTGCCAGTAAGGTTCCCTTTAGCTCTAACAAGGTCTAAAAGGAGAGGATTGTTTGTGATATGCCTTCTGCTGTCCTTCTTGCCTCCCCCCAATCCTGCCCTATGCAGCTTGCCTCCCTGATGCATCTGGCTGACTGTCAGATAGTTTATCAACTGCCTATAAGCCTCACTCCCCTCCTTTGTGTTAAGACTTCTTACACTGCCATGTTTTGCATGCAGATCACTGAGAAGGTTACTCCTTCGAGCTGTACCTGTGGTTTCTTTGATTTTTGATGGCCGGGCATTGAGGGATGGATCGGATCCAGGAGGATGTACATTTGGCAGCATCTTCCTCAGGAGAGCAGGGTCTGCATGAGGGTGGAGGTCCCTTGATGTGAGCAGAAGGGAGGAGGAAGATTCAGAGAGAGGGTGCTTACAGTCAGGTGCACAAAGTGGTGAGTCCATTGGGGTTGCACAAGCACTGCTCCCTGTGCTGCACCCAGCATCCAGAGACGAGCATTGGGAACTCTGCAGGGAATTCTGAGCTTCACTTTGTAAGGAAGAGATCCGCTTTGCCAGGTGGTACTCACATAACCGTGCCACACCCTGTCGTAGTGGAGGATGGACCTGTTGATCCTCCTTATGGAATTCCGTCTGTCCAGGATCCTGAGACTTCTTCACTGGGGATAGAGGGACTGCAGTGGACTGGTGCTCCCCCTGGCCAATCATGATGGTACTGTTACTGCGAGTTAGGTTCTCTCCTGAGCCAAGAGGTTTTTCACGTTGATTTTCCATAGGCTCATTTTCTAGCAGAGGTTGCCGCCCCTGAATCCTTTCACAGAATGAGGTCCGTTCAACATCAAATTGACTCCTTCTACTACTTTCTCTTCCACTGAAGGTGTTATACTTTCCTGGGGCATCTGTAACTTTCTTGTGTCGTTTGCCGCCACTTGTTGTTGCTTTAGATCTCTTTGCAGTGTTCAAAAGTGTGCTCGAGTGTGCTTTGACCAAGTAATTACTCAAGGACTTATCTTCCATTGTCTCTGGCTCCATCTCTAGATTATCAGAAGAAGGTAGATTATGCTTTGAAGGCACTGTTGCAGACTGAGTCTGCACCTCTTTGTGGCGAGAGGGACTGCGTGGCGGCTTTGGAATGGGCCCTCTAGCACAAGGGGAGACAGGAAATTCTGTCTTCTCCTCCTGAAGGGGCTGGTAACCCTCGGTTGTAGCCACCAGAAGACGCATGGAATTCTCAGAAAGTCTGTGGGCTGCAGCCTGTTCTGAGCTCTCGGTCATCTCGGAAGAGTTGGTCTCATTTCCTGAATCTGATGAGGACTCGGGACTGAAAGCTCGTGATATGCCGTTACCTGCAGGCGACAAAGAGGGACAAATCTTGTTAACATGCTAACGTCAAATTCTCACCTGCTGCAGTCCTCATGAATTTTCAGTTAATTAGAAAGAAAAGTAACTACATCAGAATGGACAGTAAGTTGTAATTATGCAATGTAATAATAAACAGTTCCTTGATTCATGCTTTTATTGTTTATAGAATGCACTGAGAATTTCAAAATAAGTCACAACCTCTACAAACGTGAAACAAGTGCAACATAGACATCAGGAACAAAGGTGCCAGTCAGCCATATCAAGTAGTAAAGGTGTGCATGCAGAATTCTATTTGAATGCAATAATAATGTAAAGACCTGCGCTGTCGTTAGACTGAGTTTGGTTGTTGTCCTCAGATACAGCAAGTGCTTCTAGTGCTTGCAGTGTGTCCACAACAGCGTGGTCCAAGTTCCTGACACTACTGCCCTCCCCATGTGTAGGGACAGCATCAATCAGGGACACAGGAATACTGTTATTATCACAGGAGCTTTGCGGCTGGCTTTTGCCCTCCGTGCCCTCCTCGTCTGAACTGTCCCTGAACCCTGGAGGTGGAGCCGCAATGGCCATGTTGAGGGAGTGAAGGACTGCATCATTTTCGTCCTCATCGTCATCTCCCTCTGGTGGTGGAAGGGAAGTTAAGTCTATGATATCGTCGCTGGAGCCAGACAGGGTGAGGAACGTTGCTTTACTTGCCGGCAGTCCTGTTTCACACTCTCCAGGCGTTGCAGCTGTGTCCTCCTCGCCGCTAGCTTCATCCTCGTCCTCTGCATCGTCAGTGGTCTCAGCGTAGCATAAATCACGCAAGAGAGGCTCCTCGATACCTTCGGCGCTGTCAAAAATTTTCCCCTCACCAATGTTGCTATAGACTGCATTGGGCCTGATTTGGAAAGCTGCTCCGTCTGGAGTCCTAAAGCCCACATCATTGTTATGCATGAAGGCAGGTCGTTCAGGTACCTCCGGACTCTCATCCATTAAGCGCTGGTAGCCAAGATTCTGAGGGTTTACACTGTGCAAAGGTGGATCTCCGAATATGAAGGACACCTTAGCACTTCTGGGAGAGTCCTGGGGTCGATGCCTTGCAGGGGGAAGAGGCGGGGGTTGGGGGCTTCTGCTCCTAACTGGTGATCTCTCATCACTTTGAATTGGATACTGGGGTAGCTGAGGCTCTGGGGCATAAGGAGAGGTCAAGTCGTTCTCTCCTGCTCGGTCCTGTGGGTAATCAGATTCAGCGTGATAAGATAAATTCATGCTTGATTGAAGGTTAGGATCCTCACAGGTGCCCAAAGAGGTGCTGTACGGCCACTCAAGTTCTCTAGGGTCCTGACCTGGAACGGATAGGTGCAACATGTCAATCTCGTTTAGACTGTATGATCAAATGAAAGCAGGGTGTAATATTTTAAGCAGTGTTGCTTGTATGAGCTCTGCGTACCACTTTCCAATTCCCCTGTGCTGTTGCTGTGGGACATATTAAAGATGGATCGGCGTGAGTCCACTAGAAGTCGGTAGTATCCAGCTGTTAGGCAAGCCAGGTTCATGGCATCACTGGACTCCATTATTAATGTGATTGGCTGTGGTAATAACACATTTACAGGGAGACTATTTTAATGCCATTTTTTTGCCATTATCATGAAGTATATGTGAATTTCCAAATGCAAATAACTACATTAAGCATCGAGTTGATATAGTCTTTAAGTGTTCACCTTGACATCCAAGACATGTAGCTCTACTCGCACATTGACCTCATCTTCCGTGAGTATCTCAATGCGATTAACGTGGCTGAAGTCTGCCAGTAGGGCAACTAGATTGGTCTTGGCATTGATGACATGACTGATACCGTACCTCGGTCCTACGAGTAACGTAACATCTGTTTGCTTTTCCCCTTGCTATACATGAAAAAGAAGGGAGCAAAGAAAACAACAGATTTATATCTGATTTTTATATATCACAGGATAGCAATAATAGGCACATTCAGTCCAAAATGAAGTGCATAATATTTGTACTTACCAGTAAGATAGATTTGAATACTCTTCCTCCATATAATCTTAATTCACTCAGATACTTTAAATAGTGAACCTTCGCTTGCAAAATGGTTAACTGGAAAACAAATGACAAAAATGTTCAAACTGCTTTTTAATATTCACATTACTCAAGAACGTCACTGTTGGATTTCACCTTACACTGTAATATTCATGCTGACCTGTTGTTTTTGGGCGGCTTGGGGTATTCTGTTCTATTAACAATAGTTTAGACGAAGGGTACAATATTATATGCATACATTATTCAAATCTATAAAATATTCAACACACCTTAATGCATGTTTAATGAGTTCCATGTGTATAATCATGAACATCATGCATTTTTCATATTACTTTAAATAAGCAAAGACACCTTTGTTGGCAAGAGAGCTCTAAATCAGCTTGGTCAAGGAACAGCCAATGAAATCTTGCTGTGTCCTGCCATTAAACCAGTAGATGTCTCCCTTCTGACATTTTTCAGACTTGCAGCATATACCACATTCATGAGGAGCGAGTTACAAACTGAGATATGAAAGGGCAATTTTACCAATTTTTAAGAATACACATAAGTAAACCTTTTACATGAAAACAAAGTCAACTGAGTACTTACCCAGTCGAAATGGACTACATCAGAAGAGTTTAATACCTCTAAAAGCTACCTCACAGAAAACCATCACATGGTATGGTTATGGAAATATCACTGCCTGATGCCCTAGCCATTGTTTTACCGTTGTTTTGTAAAATGGTTTTGTGTATTTGACTCAGTAAAAACATATAATTCTGCTGTTACTGATGTGTGTAAAGCACTTTGAGCTGCTAACAGTACGGAAAGTGCTCTATAAATAAAAAAATATTATTATTATTATTATTATTATTTTTATTTTTATTATTTGAGATGTTTTGAAGTATAGTTTGTCCTAAAAGGCTCTTTAAAGTGAGGTATGTGCTGGATGTTATAAGGCAAAATAGAAACCTGNTATTTGAGATGTTTTGAAGTATAGTTTGCCCTAAAAGGCTCTTTAAAGTGAGGTATGTGCTGGATGTTATAAGGCAAAATAGAAACCTGTTTTCTGGGAATGGCTACATTACCATTATCAACAACACCTATAAAACACACAAAAATATAATAATAAAACAGCTGGATTTGTGTTGTAGACATTGCAACCACTGGTTCCTATTACCACCACTGTTTTCTGTAATCAACCACTTCACATCAAACCACTCTGACTTTGTTTACATCTCAGTCACTCGGTTATGCGGAATGTTTTTGAAGAATTGTTGAAATTCCCCTTTAAGGAGAAACTGCTAGAATCTTGTGCTGCTGATCTAATAGCATCTTTGAAGTTTCACTATTAATGGCAGGGTTGTGGACCATAAAATCTAGTGCCAGATCAGAACAAATGAGCAGCCAAAAGCAGAGCTACCTTCTTCCCTGGAGGCACTAGGTTCTGATTGGTTTTCAGGATGTGAGTCAGGGCTTTCTTGATGTTCTTCTCCTTCATGCTGGAGAGCACCGATGGAGGCAGGAAAAGAGCCAAACCCCACTGTTTCCTGTGGGAGAGCAGATGCACAATGTGAGGACGACTGGCAGGTGGAAGTGCTACACATGGCACAACCTGGACTGCAAACTGAAATTCAGTCCAGCTCCTGTGAAGTGCATGCTTAATGTGTTTAATGTTTTATATCTTCACACCGTTGAAAATGCTGGCCGTTACGCTATGTGAACATTTCATGATGAGTGGAAAAACAGAAATGGTATAATATGACTGAAAGTCTCGTTACCTTAACATACATTAAAGTCGAGCTGTTCTACAGAGCATGCTCATATCATTAGAACAGCATTGTAACTCAGCGTTTGAAGTTTTTACTGTGTTTTTCATGTTAATTCAGGTCAGATTCAGCTAAATATTACTGTGAATTTACTATGAAATTGTAAGAGGGTTAAAAACTTTGTTTAAAGTCTCTCCGAGGTGGATTCAACTTGGGTCAGATTTAGCTCTTTGCTTACCGAGAGCAGTCCAGAAAAACAACTTCACTGTTCTGAGACTAATAGTTAACCATTCAGTAATAATTAACCATTTATGTGCTAACAGTAAAAACATGAAATATAACCAGCAAATCTCACAATATAAGTTGATTCAGATTGTCAAAACATTGCAATTATTTTAATGTTTCTAGTCTGAATTTTCCAGTTCCACCTTAAAAAGTACTGCAGTTAAATTCTGAGGAATTATAAAACCACTTTACCATGTATTGTAGAATGGGAAAATTAGCTAGCGAGCAAGAAGCTAGCAAATATGAAGCTGAACGTCAATGCCAGAATGTAACTGCTACAACATTTAAGGTGGAACAGGAAAATAGAACAAGAACAATAAGCTGACTTTAGCCAGGTCGTTTTAATGCTGGTAGCACTTTTGGTGATGAGTAATAATCACACCTGGATAATATCCTACCTGGAGTTTTATTTAAAGAGCTACTGATAAACATGTGCTACAGGAGGATATTATTCTTCCTCTTTCTGCATCTTCTAGCTAAACTCATGCTGCCACATCAACGTAAAAACGTGAAACATGAAAGGTACTCTCTACAGCCAGCGTTTGGTTTGTCTGTTTTGGGCTATTGTAGCAACATTGTAGCAGCAAATTGCATGACTGAAACTGAAAGTGAAAACAGTTCAGCCCACTCTCTCTCTACAGAAAACACACTTAAATATCACACGTTTTCTAAACATTTTAGGGTACAATTTCTACTAATTTGCTAAGTTTAAAAAAACATAAAATGCCATAATTTTTGCAGCTGACACATTTCATGTTTTGTTTCCACTATTTAATATTCTGCAAATATACAATACATATTAAAATATTCACTTCCAAAACCAACCAAACGTGTCATTTGAGTAGGGGTGCCCAAACGTATGCATATCGCTGTGAATTCAGATTTGAATGTCTGCAAAAAATCTGCTGGTATTTCTCAGTTGCAGTTGCGGTTCACAGTGACATTTGACGTTTAATGAAGTAATTCAGAGCACTACTGCTACTGTCTCGTGGAGCTGTCAGACGTTTGATTTATGAAAGCTAAGCTGATGCAGTGTGATGGATTGATAATTGAACTCCATAAATCATTCCCAGTCGCACAGCTCTAGTTGTAAACAGTCCTTGTTAATTATGTTTTAGTCCTTTATGCGTGTAGAGAGATGGAAGATTTGAAGTTAAGGGAAACAGTCCACTCTGACTCTGCTGCAGATAAGCAGACTGAAGAAGGCTAACTCACTGTATGTACTTCAGTGAAACCTTCTGGGTCGGCCGGGTAGTGAGGGTGAGGATATACATCTGCAGAGCAGCGAGACGAAGAGCAGCATCATACTTCAGCTCAGAGCCGAAGCGTTCCAGAACCACATCATTACAGCTCTGAGGAGAAAGAGAGTGATAAAAATGAAGTTACAGTCCAAATAGCATCTTTTTAAAGTGACGCATCACTGATATGTCCAACAATACCTGGTTACATGATGACAAGCCAACTGGTAACATTAGCATTCATATGATGCACTATATCATCTTACAGCATTGTGAAAATCCAACATTAAAGTTTCAGCCAAATAATTCTGGTTGCTGAACATTTGGTGCATCCCTAGTTGTTATGTTTGTCTACACTGAAACATTCACATCAGACCACCCTGCGTTTATTTACATCTCAGTGGCTGAATTAACAGTGTAATTCCCCTTTAAATTCTACACTTACGATAATCTCTGGATCATCTGAAGATAGAAATAACATAACTGTGAACATAAACCCATATATATCACTGTATTTACTGTATTATTTTATTAGAGTTAAAATATATTGTATTTTAACTTTTATTTAATGTTCAATTCCTTAAATAGTAAATAAGATTGTTTATAATAATCAGAGACATTATAACGGAGAAGATCGGTCACTGGTTGAAATATGAACAGTAAAGCTTATGACACTCAACATGCAATCTGTTTACAGAGTAGGCCCTGCCCTTCATGGAATAGAGCCTTCCTGGTTATGCCATAAACAGAGAAGGGTTGACGATATTGTGGCGCAAGTGGGGAAAGTTCCCCCTCGTTGTGGACATCTACACAAAAGCAGTAGCCAGAACAAGCCGAAAAACATCTTTGTTGTAGCCAAACTCTGAAACAACGTGATGAGATATTTGTTAGATTTGATCAGCGTTTTATTTAGCATTCATACTGAGTCTGGTGGAAAAAGCTGCTTGGGGATGCTGCAAAGATGGCCGCCAAGTAAACAGACTTTGTTCTAATGAGTTACAGTTTCTCAAATAGACTATGGAAAGAAAAATAAATAAATTGGTAAAGTGGCCCAGTTTTTTTTTTATTGTTGCTCTTCGTATTGCTCTTCACTACAAGCCAATGACACAATAACTGAAACATTCCTCATTATTTCTTATAAACTGCTCTACATCCGGGGTCGACCAGAGGAGCATGGGTTCCTCCCTTGAGTCTGGGTTCCTCTCAAGGTTGCTTCCTCTTACTCCTAGGTACTTTTTCCTTGCCACTGGTGCCTTTGGCTTGCTCACTCGGGACTTAGACCTGGATTCCCTTCCTTACATCCCTCGATGGCCTTCTTTACTTATATTTTTATTCTTTTAATTTTCCTGTAAACTGCTTTTCTGTAAAGCTGCTTTGAGACAACATTAGTTAAAAAAAAGCACTATAGAAATAAATTTTGACTAATTGATGATTGAGAATTATTCAGACACCATCAAATGTTTATATATTTAGCTTTTTATCATTTTGTCAACAAGTGCATAAACATAAATTTAGTCATGAACACAGTAATTCCAAGAAAGATTTTTGGGCTTTGACAGTGTCTGTTGTTTATGGAAGCCCGTTCCTGCCATGGAAGTAGTTCCTGCCATAATAGTGATTTATAATAAAGAGAATGTTTCTCATAATTATTACTTAAAATCTTACAGTAAAGACTTATTATTTCATAACA
>CM067495.1:15035314-15047374 GCA_034552555.1 Semaprochilodus insignis
AGAGCTACTGATAAACATGTGCTACAGGAGGATATTATTCTTCCTCTTTCTGCATCTTCTAGCTAAACTCATGCTGCCACATCAACGTAAAAACGTGAAACATGAAAGGTACTCTCTACAGCCAGCGTTTGGTTTGTCTGTTTTGGGCTATTGTAGCAACATTGTAGCAGCAAATTGCATGACTGAAACTGAAAGTGAAAACAGTTCAGCCCACTCTCTCTCTACAGAAAACACACTTAAATATCACACGTTTTCTAAACATTTTAGGGTACAATTTCTACTAATTTGCTAAGTTTAAAAAAACATAAAATGCCATAATTTTTGCAGCTGACACATTTCATGTTTTGTTTCCACTATTTAATATTCTGCAAATATACAATACATATTAAAATATTCACTTCCAAAACCAACCAAACGTGTCATTTGAGTAGGGGTGCCCAAACGTATGCATATCGCTGTGAATTCAGATTTGAATGTCTGCAAAAAATCTGCTGGTATTTCTCAGTTGCAGTTGCGGTTCACAGTGACATTTGACGTTTAATGAAGTAATTCAGAGCACTACTGCTACTGTCTCGTGGAGCTGTCAGACGTTTGATTTATGAAAGCTAAGCTGATGCAGTGTGATGGATTGATAATTGAACTCCATAAATCATTCCCAGTCGCACAGCTCTAGTTGTAAACAGTCCTTGTTAATTATGTTTTAGTCCTTTATGCGTGTAGAGAGATGGAAGATTTGAAGTTAAGGGAAACAGTCCACTCTGACTCTGCTGCAGATAAGCAGACTGAAGAAGGCTAACTCACTGTATGTACTTCAGTGAAACCTTCTGGGTCGGCCGGGTAGTGAGGGTGAGGATATACATCTGCAGAGCAGCGAGACGAAGAGCAGCATCATACTTCAGCTCAGAGCCGAAGCGTTCCAGAACCACATCATTACAGCTCTGAGGAGAAAGAGAGTGATAAAAATGAAGTTACAGTCCAAATAGCATCTTTTTAAAGTGACGCATCACTGATATGTCCAACAATACCTGGTTACATGATGACAAGCCAACTGGTAACATTAGCATTCATATGATGCACTATATCATCTTACAGCATTGTGAAAATCCAACATTAAAGTTTCAGCCAAATAATTCTGGTTGCTGAACATTTGGTGCATCCCTAGTTGTTATGTTTGTCTACACTGAAACATTCACATCAGACCACCCTGCGTTTATTTACATCTCAGTGGCTGAATTAACAGTGTAATTCCCCTTTAAATTCTACACTTACGATAATCTCTGGATCATCTGAAGATAGAAATAACATAACTGTGAACATAAACCCATATATATCACTGTATTTACTGTATTATTTTATTAGAGTTAAAATATATTGTATTTTAACTTTTATTTAATGTTCAGTTCCTTAAATAGTAAATAAGATTGTTTATAATAATCAGAGCCATTATAACGGAGAAGATCGGTCACTGGTTGAAATATGAACAGTAAAGCTTATGACACTCAACATGCAATCTGTTTACAGAGTAGGCCCTGCCCTTCATGGAATAGAGCCTTCCTGGTTATGCCATAAACAGAGAAGGGTTGACGATATTGTGGCGCAAGTGGGGAAAGTTCCCCCTCGTTGTGGACATCTACACAAAAGCAGTAGCCAGAACAAGCCGAAAAACATCTTTGTTGTAGCCAAACTCTGAAACAACGTGATGAGATATTTGTTAGATTTGATCAGCGTTTTATTTAGCATTCATACTGAGTCTGGTGGAAAAAGCTGCTTGGGGATGCTGCAAAGATGGCCGCCAAGTAAACAGACTTTGTTCTAATGAGTTACAGTTTCTCAAATAGACTATGGAAAGAAAAATAAATAAATTGGTAAAGTGGCCCAGTTTTTTTTTTATTGTTGCTCTTCGTATTGCTCTTCACTACAAGCCAATGACACAATAACTGAAACATTCCTCATTATTTCTTATAAACTGCTCTACATCCGGGGTCGACCAGAGGAGCATGGGTTCCTCCCTTGAGTCTGGGTTCCTCTCAAGGTTGCTTCCTCTTACTCCTAGGTACTTTTTCCTTGCCACTGGTGCCTTTGGCTTGCTCACTGGGGACTTAGACCTGGATTCCCTTCCTTACATCCCTTGATGGCCTTCTTTACTTATATTTTTATTCTTTTAATTTTCCTGTAAACTGCTTTTCTGTAAAGCTGCTTTGAGACAACATTAGTTAAAAAAAAGCACTATAGAAATAAATTTTGACTAATTGATGATTGAGAATTATTCAGACACCATCAAATGTTTATATATTTAGCTTTTTATCATTTTGTCAACAAGTGCATAAACATAAATTTAGTCATGAACACAGTAATTCCAAGAAAGATTTTTGGGCTTTGACAGTGTCTGTTGTTTATGGAAGCCCGTTCCTGCCCTGGAAGTAGTTCCTGCCATAATAGTGATTTATAATAAAGAGAATGTTTCTCATAATTATTACTTAAAATCTTACAGTAAAGACTTATTATTTCATAACAATGCGAACACGTTCTAATAATTTTGAGATGCTAAGTGTTTATTATGGGACACTAAGTTATGATTATGGGTAACTTTCTTCTTATTACAAGACTGTTGCTGTAACTATTTTCAGCCCTCTAGCTTTTCCTGCTAATTGGGTTATTCTAATGTATAATATGTCTATGCAGAATGAGAACTGTGCCAATGATCCCTGCTTTTGTGAGTATGATGGTGGAGTCTAATCACTGCAATCTTGTTTTTCTCACCTGGACATAGAGGTATTCGAAAGCTACCACATCCCTTCGAAGAAGGTCGACTGGATCCTTTGGGACGAAGCTGATTCTGAAAAAGCATTTCATCTTGTGTGAGCCTGGCCTTTGCGTAACCTGCCCAGAGGAGACAGAAAGAGAGAGAGAGAGAGAGAGAGAGAGAGAGAGAGAACATGTAAATTCGCACCTTATGGTCAAACGTCTACTGTGAAATTTAATTAAGGCAGGAAAAAGTCCTTAACAAAAATCACTGCTCCAGTCCCTGTATTAATGTTGGTTTGCCCCTCCCCACTAGCCCTCAATGCTTAACGCCTAAGAGCGTATCTTACTGCTGTGGTCATTTCAGCCTGTCAGTGCAGACTTTCCATAAAAAGCCTCCTCTTGGTCTCCTACACTGTGGTCACCTGATTTACATTTCTGCTTGCACATTGACTCTTACGTCAGATGGTGTCTGTGCTTGGTGCATACAAAGCAATCCACTCGATGATCCTTCAGACCCTCATTAAAACACAGAAGAAGGCCTCGCCCGTGGTTTGGCCAGGCCTGATAAATAGCACGAAGAGAATACGCCACCTTGTGAATACTAATCAGGTGCCCGTCAATCTCCTTTAATCTCTCTTGTATCCGATTCCTCCAAGTCCCACCTGATAATCAACTGAGTCCTGTAGCTTTGACAGTGATTGAAATCAAGTTTGAGGATGATACCGTTGATAGGAGAGCCAGGTTTATAGAACTGTATAATCTGATAATTATCAAAGAAGAAAGTTCTGAGACTCCAGGAGCAACCTGGATCACCAGCATTCAAAGCTGTCACCTTGATGGGTTTTTGATTTTTCGAGATCCAAAAAAAACACCATCTTTCCTGCAAGAGGGAGTGTTGGGGGAGCAGTAACACTGACCACTACCAGAGTTATACTTGGTCACTATTTTGCCTCACAACACCCTGCATGCATCACTCTGTATGTACTGTAGAAATATGATGTAGGCCAAAACATTGTTTAAAAACAAACAGAAAACAGTCATGTTTTTTGATGATAATCAGTACAGTCATGTACGTTAACTATGAATGGACAAGTATGATATGGAGTGATGTGACATCCACCATTTTTAATGGTAGCCCCGTTTCTATTTCCAGTGCATCACGCCGCTCTGCCATTTCACCTCATAATGAAAAAGGAAAAAGCTCTTCTATGAAGAGAAATGAGAGGGATTTCTACAACCTTTCTGAAAACACTTGGAGATAAACTGCAAGGGTGCTGGAAGTTAGCAGTGCATACTGTTTGTTGTGTGTTATGTAGTTAGCTAGTAGAGACAAATTAGCATATTTAACCGAGCTGCCCAACATTAGGGCGGTATAAGGATATTTTAACAAGGTTATTTATATCACTGATGTTAAATGTGGGTGTAAAACGTCTACTCTATTAAAATACATTAATAGATTTTAATAGATATTAAATACATGCCCCAAACCACAGCTCTGCCAGTAAAGCATTTATTGTGCTATTTGACTCACATTTTATGTTTCCAGTTTAGACATGGCTTTGCGACACAATGCGATACTGCAAACTTTAAGTTTCTCTAGAGCAGAGTATTTTACTTTCAGTGACTTTTGAACAATCGGTGGGTTTATTTAACCCAGCTTTAGATACTCTGGCTATGGTTAATCCTTAAGTGTGTGTACAGGAAAGCATGACGTCAATGTTGAACAGCCAGTTATGTAAAGGAGGCGGAGTCTAGCAGCTTATTTTTAGCTGAGAAACACATTATGCAACTCACTCTCTCATTCAAGTTTGGCAGGTTAACATTTTCCACAAGAGGGCGCTGTTAGCAGTCAAATAGCTTCCAATGCTTAATAAGAGCAATGCTCTGAAGCAGTGGCACTGCATGTAAAGCTTTTAAGCAACACAGTTGCCACTACCATTGTGCTACGGCTAATTGGTGCAGTAGCTGCTCAATCTTAAAAAGAATTGGCCTTGCCGTTCAAACACTTTCAAAGGAAACTGTATGTAAATATGGCTGAAAAAAAAACTATTGATCATGTGTTTTATGCCACAGCTGAAAAAAAACCCTAAATAATCCAAAATAAACCAAAAAGGACAAAATAGGTCCAGTTCTGTCAGAAAGCTGTCCTTGGCCACCACCAGCAATGGTCCAACAAGAATGGTCCAAAATCCTGAACTAAACATCACTGTGGAGCAGGGGCCTATGTCAGGAAGCACATCCAACTTTGATGAAGACGAAGGTGGTTAACACCTTTCTCTGTTAAAGGTTTAGGTACTTAAGCTTCAATGTTTTTGATGAACGGGCAGTAAGTGTGAGTTGAACAGCCGCTTTTTCAAAGATGGAATAACATTTGCATTATGGTCTTCATATCTTCATATTTTCCATTTCTTCCATTAAAAAGGCAATAATGTTAATGTAATTGATGCACCACACAACACAGAGGAGTAGGATGGGCTTGCAGAGTAAGTTGCCATGGTGGTGTACCCCAGTAAAAAGTATCTTAGCATTTTCTCAGTTTTAAAGTTAAGAAGGAAAACATAATTCAGAAGACACATTTGTGATATGTTAGATGCGTTTGCCAGTTGTTGCTGGAGGTTTGGGAACAAGCCATGTGACCGGAATGTTGCTGGTTCAAATCCCTGATACTAAAATGCCCTTAACCCCCAGCTGCTCCCTGAGTGCTGTGGATAAGGCTGCCAATCGCTCTGGGTAAGTGTGCTCACTGCCCCTAGTGTGTGTTCATTAGTGTGTGGGTTAAATTTGGTAGACAAGTTCCTCTGTGTGCAAACACAAATGGTGAATGGCTCTAAATTCTAAGAAAATAAATAATAATAATAACAATAATAATAATAATAATAATAATAATAATAATAATAATCAAAGCACCTCGATTATCCTACCATGACTGATTATTTGGTGAAAATGTTTGCTCGCTCAGCCGTTTTACCATTTTAAAGCCTATTTGCTGTGAATTATAATTATATTGTTTAATTCCTTACTTCATAGCAGAAATAGATCGGATTTAGGTTGTTTCTATTCTGAAAGAAAATGCTAAGACCATCTAAAATATGTGCATGAATAAGCCTAAATGAGTCTTCAGAAATGATCTGATATGTGCAGTAAGTTCTCAAAAACTTCTTGTCCATGCAAAGCAGGTTCACACAAACTCACATTTAGCTGAGAATATATTACATTGCTGTTAGTACTTTAATCACAGTTGCACTGCAGTTCTAAAATGCATAGTCTGCAAATGCATGTGTGCTTTCTCCAAGGAGAGGCGTTCAACTTTTGGAACTTTTAAGACTTTATCTGAACTGATAGGATCTGTCCTTGGAGCACCTACTAAAGATGAAAGATTATTCACATTCATTCTGACGGCAATGTGCTTGTTTCGTGCAGAAACCTATGTTTGCATGCAAGGCAGAGGAAGATTAGGATAAGTTCTGAAGAGACAGGCCCCCATAAATATGGTAAAACAAACAAACAAGCAGTGCTGCTGGAGTTTCTAAACACCTCAGTGTCACTGCTGGACTGAGAATAGTCCACCAACCAAACTATCCAGCCAACAGCGTCCGGTGGGCAGCGTCCTGGGACCGCTGATGAAGGACTAGAGGAACACAAACTGCAGAGCAGTGGATGAGCTATCACCTCTGACTGTACATGTACAAGGTGGACTAACACACCACCTGAGAATGCTGAGAATGATTCACCACCCACCTGCTCTGTGGGGGTCTTAAGCTTTGAAGACCAGGGTGAAAGGGGAATAAGTATTCAGAGAATCAGACGGACTACAATTGTAACTGTAAAACTACAAAATGCTCCTAAATGTAAATGGAGCTGATAAAATTGATTCTGAGTGTAGTTACAAGGAGGTGTAAGAGGAAGTGGCTTGTCGGTGTATATACTACACAGATTGGACTGGCTTGGACCAAAGTTCTGCTGTTGCGCCCTTATAAAATACACCCCCCAAAGTAAAACCCCTATCGTTTCTAACTGTCATTTGCATACGGGGTCCTGCATAAGATAGGGCCTCTCCCTGTCCGCTTAACAGTGATAACTGACAGTGGTTTCTAAGAAAGGTAATAATGAGAGAAAAGAAAACCTTTTAACAGTTCTAAATTAGGTTTTTCTGTATGTATGGAAAACTTTCCCTGCTAAAATATGAAAAATGAATATAGAATGGACCATCAGAAAGCCATTGTGGAGATCCTTGTTTTTCTTTGGACAGCGATGATATGTTGGGATTTGGATGCTGGTATGATACGCCTGCTAAGCCTGCACCAGCCCAGCATAAAGCAGCTTAGAGCACCATGACACTCATGCTTATTCTGTGCTTATGTTTGCTAATGAAAATTATGAAGACCTAGTAATTAGATTTACTATCACAGACATGGTGTCTGCGTGTGCACTCCCACCTATTTCTAATGCATTCGTAATGTGCTGTTGTTCTGGAAGCAGGCCTGTTCAGTACTGTGGATACAGAGCTCTGACTTTCCCTATGCAACTATTACTTCTACTGAACAAGTTCTGCCTTGGCTTAGGGCCCCATCCACTGTGAAAACCCTAAACTATACACTGAAAACACAACATCAAAGCCCCCCAAAACTGCAATGGTGTCATGGCAGACTTGTCAGAATGGCAGTGGGGCAGCTTCAGTGCCGAGTCCTGCGTTTGTCTTGGTGGAGACGATCAACGAATCCGTGTGTGGAGGCACTGTGGTCAGCACCAAGATGAACGATTTGTTGTCACACATCACATATCCAGAAGGCCTGGTGTCACTCCACCTCCACCCCTACCACAAAATCTGCAGGAACTGTGTGAGAATATTCAAGCTGCATGGGATGGACTATCACAGGACACCATTAGGATCCTCTACAACAGATGTCTGGCATATGACGCCATACTGAGAGACACTACTGCTGTATGTGTAGCTCAATAAATATTGCCCATATCAGTCTAAATTGATCATCATTTATTGTTCCTGATAACCTTTATCTTCCTTCCCAATAGCATTGCAATCTGACACTTCCTTCTGGGTGCAACTCTTCTATTGATCATGAGTGTAAATTATAATATATAAGCTTTCCACGTATGTACTCTAATTAATCCATCCCGATATTTGACCACTTGCTATTTCATTATAGCAAATTATTTAATGATGTAATAAAATGATATTTATGTGATCTCATGAGGAGGTCTGGTGTCCAGCACAGTCTGGTGATTTTCTTGCTTGCACTAAACTGGAGCAAACACAGGGACAAATATTGCAATATGGCTCCAAATTTTATGATTTCTGGCACGTAACTTTCTATGCTCTTTTAATGTGCCTGTCCTTATTAAATAAACATAAAGTCTGTTAAATATGACCCCTCCCTCTCCCCAATTACACAATGCTACCAAGCCTGGAGGATGACGGCTGGCACATGCTTCCTCTGAGACAGATGAAGCATCACTATCTTTTATCATCTATATAGCTGCTAATGCAACATCATCGTGGAGCTTAATGCTCTCAGAGGAGAATGTTAAATGGAGGATAATAAACTTTTGTTATGTCAGCTAACTAACACCCACGTTGGCTAGCTTTGTGCTGAGTGATGAGGGGAGAAGCGAGGCCGTCTTATTCGCCCAGGGACAGAGGGGATAATTATTTGTTTTCACACTAGAGTGCTTTTTTCTGGACACAGGTCGACTTGATCTGTGAGTACAGTACATTTGGTCAAGTATGAATGCTGTTTTTGGGCTGGGGGAGCAAGAACCAGAGAACCGGGTCTGAGGTTGCTTCTGACAAACTCTGGTACAGTCAGATCCGCTCCTGGCGCCATGTGAAAGGTTGGATGATTGGTGGATTTTGTAATATGACTGCTTTGACTCACCACATCACTTCCCTTTTCATGTTTCGTGATTGGCAGGGAAAGAACTACTGTGGACACTCAGGTGCTTGAGGGATCAAACTCGCAATCTTCTGTCCAACATTTAGGCCTGAACCTCCACATCACAGCAGCATGGATCTAGAGCCAGTAAGTGCTGGCTATTAACACGTACAAACATTTGGGGTGTGGAACGATACAGACATCCCTTCACACATGGATAAACAGTTATTTACATTCATTTAAAAACATATTTTGCTTATGTTCGTATCCTCAGTTTGTTTTTCACTGTTTCTCATTCACTGTATTTCACTGTGTATATTCTGTAAATATCATGCTGCATCTGGCACGTATCTGGGCACACTCTGTCACTCCGCTCATGCCGCCTGTGTGAAAGCTCTGTCCTGTTAACATGAACTCAGACGAGAAATGCAAGACAGAGGTAGTACGATGTCCCTAAAAAGCAATGCATTTAATTCTAAATGTAATTCTTATTATTGTTATTGCAAAGCAGATGTTAAATATTGGTAAAAAATTGCATGATTGCATTTGGGTGTGCCAAAGGCCGTAGTGTGAAGGATGTAGCTGAATTTGCAGGTGTATGGAGGCGTGTGGTCATACGGGTCTACCAACAGTGGATAAAATCCCAGTCTACAGGAAATTCTCCTCAGAATTGTGCCAGGGAAGGCATCCACCAAATTCTTTGATGGAAGATTGACTCAACACTGATGTGGCCTGCATCCAGAAACTTGTCCAGTCCATACCAAATCGAGTCACAGCTGTTATTTGTGCTCGTGGAGGTGTAACATGCTATTAGGTATGCTTCCGTCACAGGAGATAAATTTTGAGCTTATTTTCATGTGTAAACGATGTGCAATTTCAGGTAAACTCAAAGCATTATTTTCTGTGTATACTGTACGTAAGATTGCAGTAAACAACAATGGATGCAATGTTGGAATGTTTTGTGTGTAAAGGTCTTTGCAGTAGCATGGTCATTCTCTCGTATTATAAACCTTAAGACAGTGAATGTAAACATAGCTCTATGTACCACAAAGAGACTACGGAAATGGAAATAATAGTTAGACCCTTCTACAGATCTTCATTCTCACCTGAGTTAGCATTTCCTGCTCGTGCAGGAGTAGGAGCCTGCTGCTGGAGCCTTCTGACCTCTGTTCCAGCATCAGGGAGAAATGCTCAATGCACTTGATGGACAGCTTCTCTTGCAGCGTCATAATGACATCCTATATCACACAATGAGAAAGAACGCTCACCTTTCGCCTCTCGCTTTATCAAGTATTAATAAACAGGCTCTGAAATATGAGAGCATGCTATTGAAATTTTAATGAAAGAAGCAAACTGGGCTTTTGGTACGCGTCCAAGATTTGCCTTCAATCTGATACGATTCAGAATGCCGGCACCAGACATGCGGTCAAATCACCTTGATGGACGTGTTGTTGTCGAAGCGAAATGACTTGGTCTGCCCGTTCTCCAGATACACCTTCAGAACATTAGCCATGAAGAGCAGCGAGTTGTCCTTCACAGTGTCCTGCATAAGAGCAGAGATGAATTATAATGGAATATGGGGGATCTGAGCTGCACTTCTGTTCAAACATTTAGAAAAGTTTGTTATAAATAGTTTAAATATTACACTCATCATCAGGAGAATAGTCCCACAAGGAGATGCACCCGGAAGGAATCAACTGACAGGAATGAAACTTGGTGGGTAGGTTTGACATTGTGTTTCACGCTCGGCCGCACATGTGACGTAAGCAAGGACGGGCCTGACTGACCCAACAGCCACACTGCAGCGAGCAGTGATGCCCTCCATGAGTCATCCTGTTAGTGCCAGCAACACTGCCAGACAGCTGCATGCCGCAGGACTACATGCATGCAGACCATTACGACAACTGCCCTTAATGGCACGTCAATGTTGCCAAAGACTGCAATGGTGTCGTGCCAGACTGTCATGGAGTGACTCAAAATGGCAGCGGATCATATTCAGTGATGAGTCCCGCTTTTGTCTTGGTGGAGACGACCAACGAATCCATGTGTGGAGGCACCGTAGTCAGCGCCAAGATGAATGCCAAGATAAACAGTTTCATCTTTCATTGCATCACATGCCCAGAAGGCCTGGTGTCACTCCACTTCCACCCCATACCGCAAAGGCTGCAGGAACTGTGTGAGAATATTCAAGCTGCATGGGATGGATTATCACAGAACACCATTAGGAAACTCTATAATTCCATGCCGAGATGTCTGGCATGTTGCATTAGCAAACATGGCGGCCTGATCCCATACTGAGAGACACTACTTCTGTATGTGTAGCTCAATAAATATTACCCATATCAGTCTAAATTGATCATCATTTATTGTTCCTGGTAACCTTTATCTTCCTTCCCAATAGCATTGTAATCCCACACTTCCTTCTGGGTGCAGCTATTCTTTTGGCAATGAGTGTATTAATCAGTCTAGCTACAGATATACCTGCATGTGAAAATGTTAACACCCCTGACATGTTTTGTTGTTTGTCTATGTGAATATAAGTTACATATCCTCCACAGAGAACACACCTCCGCACCTTTTAATACACAATTACTGTTTGCATATTGGAAAAAATAAACATAAAATATTTAATTTGCTGTAACTACTGAACATGCTATATTGTACGTATGTTTTATATCCACCCCCCCAGCATGTTAAAGTCCATAAATAATCACAGAATTTACACACTCTGGTTTATGTGTGGTATGCCTTCTGGTGCTGTGGTAGAAATGAAATCCAGTCGCTGCAGTTGTAAAAGCATGAATTGCAATACACAGAATATTACTTCTTCATAGAGGCAAGCGCAATATGTGTTTTCATGTAAATGTGTGTTTTCATATGGCTTCACGTCTATACTGATATGACATGATTTTGGTATGTGAGGTTTAGCATTTAAAAAATGAAACGTTGAATTTGTGTCATACCTGAAAACAATACATCTTAAATTATAATGAAGCCGTGGCTGTACTACCTTCCACAGGGCAAACAAAGCAATTCACTTTCTGTTTTGGCACATTTATTTTTTGCAAGTCACTGTTTAATCTTATACATGCATTGCATTTCACTTTTTCATTATTATGATTGCATTTTCATGTTTGAAGTATTGCACAATAGAAAGCAATATAGATAAGCCTTGATTACAGTGCAGGGTGAATTGTATTCGTGAACTCAGCATTCTTTTCCATTCTGACACACATTCTGTATGTCACTATGGAATAATAATGTGTGCATTGCATTTCACCTTTGGCTTAATAAAAGCTTGAACACATATAAATAATAAAGTAAATATATAAAGATAAAAAGTGCTGTCTGCTGGAAACTGTCTTTCATACAAAAAGCACTTGCTTATTCTCAAGGTGTGAAATACAAGGGGTCCTGCAAGGTC
>CM067495.1:15049660-15114949 GCA_034552555.1 Semaprochilodus insignis
GGCACGTCAATGTTGCCAAAGACTGCAATGGTGTCGTGCCAGACTGTCATGGAGTGACTCAAAATGGCAGCGGATCATATTCAGTGATGAGTCCCGCTTTTGTCTTGGTGGAGACGACCAACGAATCCGTGTGTGGAGGCACCGTAGTCAGCGCCAAGATGAATGCCAAGATAAACAGTTTCATCTTTCATTGCATCACATGCCCAGAAGGCCTGGTGTCACTCCACTTCCACCCCATACCGCAAAGGCTGCAGGAACTGTGTGAGAATATTCAAGCTGCATGGGATGGATTATCACAGAACACCATTAGGAAACTCTATAATTCCATGCCGAGATGTCTGGCATGTTGCATTAGCAAACATGGCGGCCTGATCCCATACTGAGAGACACTACTTCTGTATGTGTAGCTCAATAAATATTACCCATATCAGTCTAAATTGATCATCATTTATTGTTCCTGGTAACCTTTATCTTCCTTCCCAATAGCATTGTAATCCCACACTTCCTTCTGGGTGCAGCTATTCTTTTGGCAATGAGTGTATTAATCAGTCTAGCTACAGATATACCTGCATGTGAAAATGTTAACACCCCTGACATGTTTTGTTGTTTGTCTATGTGAATATAAGTTACATATCCTCCTCAGAGAACACACCTCCGCACCTTTTAATACACAATTACTGTTTGCATATTGGAAAAAATAAACATAAAATATTCAATTTGCTGTAACTACTGAACATGCTATATTGTACGTATGTTTTATATCCACCCCCCCAGCATGTTAAAGTCCATAAATAATCACAGAATTTACACACTCTGGTTTATGTGTGGTATGGCTTCTGGTGCTGTGGTAGAAATGAAATCCAGTCGCTGCAGTTGTAAAAGCATGAATTGCAATACACAGAATATTACTTCTTCATAGAGGCAAGCGCAATATGTGTTTTCATGTAAATGTGTGTTTTCATATGGCTTCACGTCTATACTGATATGACATGATTTTGGTATGTGAGGTTTAGCATTTAAAAAATGAAACGTTGAATTTGTGTCATACCTGAAAACAATACATCTTAAATTATAATGAAGCCGTGGCTGTACTACCTTCCACAGGGCAAACAAAGCAATTCACTTTCTGTTTTGGCACATTTATTTTTTGCAAGTCACTGTTTAAACGCAATCTTATACATGCATTGCATTTCACTTTTTCATTATTATGATTGCATTTTCATGTTTGAAGTATTGCACAATAGAAAGCAATATAGATAAGCCTTGATTACAGTGCAGGGTGAATTGTATTCGTGAACTCAGCATTCTTTTCCATTCTGACACACATTCTGTATGTCACTATGGAATAATAATGTGTGCATTGCATTTCACCTTTGGCTTAATAAAAGCTTGAACACATATAAATAATAAAGTAAATATATAAAGATAAAAAGTGCTGTCTGCTGGAAACTGTCTTTCATACAAAAAGCACTTGCTTATTCTCAAGGTGTGAAATACAAGGGGTCCTGCAAGGTCTGGAACACATTATGAGGCTTGTGGAAAAAGCGAATTAATACTCATTTCCCAAACTGCAGATAAAAGAGGAGATGTGGGAAATCTCAGGTAATATGTGGAAGAGCGTATTAACAAACTAGAAAACAGCATTTCCAGAAGATTTTGTAGCCACTGAAACTCAAATACGCCAACCAATGCCCCCCGCCCCAATAACAAGGGTTGTTACATACTGCTTATACTGTGCTGGTGATGTTAAATACAAAGCTGTGACTGTATTCGTGGAAGTCTGTAGTAAACAACCTGCTAACTGACTCCCACAAGCATGATGTGTCTAGAGACAGTAATTTCTTCTGCTCTTAATAATACCTGTGCAGCCCCCTAAATAATACCTTCAGGCCTGAAAGCCCCTTTAAAAGTACACAAAAATATACGTGAACAGATATATTTATTGATGCGTGACACATGACAGGCTGCCAGTAAATACAGAAACAAATAAATGTTATTGCGTCATACTGTGTTATATTACTGGCAACAATAAAAACTGCAACAAAAGCCTGAAAGAAGGATAGAGGAATGAAACGAGAGTGAATGAGGGTGATTCACTCTGACTAAGCATGAAGAGTAGCTGTTGATGATGATGATGCTGTTGTGGTGTGTCAGGCTGACGGGGCCTTGGAACTTACCGGAACCTGGCCGTTGATGATGACTTCCTCGGCAAAGCGCACTTTGACGGGATTTGACTTCAACTTGGCTTTTTTGGCTGCGCTGATAAAGGCTGATTTGGGGGACTGAGAAAGGAATGAAGGACAAAATTATTCAATTCTGTTCAATTCGATTTAACTTTATTGTCATTATACCAATTCAGGGTTGTACAGTATAATGAAACACAGTCAGGTTACTACTCCAGTCCAGTGATCAAAAAATTTATATATAAATAGCGTACACTGCAAGACAACAGACAAATAAACATATGTGCAGGACATGTGCAAAGTGTGTAAGAGCAGTAACTATATGTCAGAATGTGAATACTAGAACTGAGGTGCAGTTAGCATATGCAGGAGGCAAATACAGCTTAGTGTAAGTGTACATGTAGGTAGGAGAATAGCAGCTCAATGTTCAGGTGAACAGCTAAAAAGCTTACAGTACAGATGTACAGTATAGATAAATAAAATACAGATAAATAAATACATAAAAATAAATAAATAAATAAATAAATAAATAAAATGACCACTTGCTAAGAAATTCAAATTGTAATAATTTGCTGCTTTAATAATTTAAGAAATATTGAAAAATATGGACAATATCATTCAATATTTCTTAAATTCTTAAATATATATATACTATTGTCAAAAAATGTTTTCCTTTACTTGATAATTGCTTTGCAGTTCATTCAGTCTCCCAAATATATTGATTCAACTAGCACACAGAAGATTGATAAGGTGGGTGCGGCCCAATGCACTGACAACTCCGACAGTGCATGTCCCTGGGGTCCTACATGATGAATGGAGATCGCCCTGCCTTAGTATTAATTTGCTGACACAGTCACAAAGGCCTATTAATTGGCCTTGTTTTGTAGCAGGTCACGGAGCTCAGCTATCAACTCTGTCTGAGTAAAGCGCTATTATGGGGTGTCAGCTGCCAAAAGCTACTTGTTAAGTATCTCTCAAATAAAAGGCAGCTGCGATTTTATAGTTGTCGCTCAGAGGTTTTAAACAGTCTCAAATTAATTAAAATGTACGGGGCGTCGGGGTTCTGTTTTGTTCTGTTGGTTAATCAGCGGAATACATTCATTTACTTCTCAAGGTTATGCAGTCCTAGTCCAGTGAAGTGAGTTGCTGAATGCTGAAGTTGTTTGCATAGTGTGATAGAAAACTTCTACAGCCAAGGAGAGCATGGAGCGCTTTGAGAATTAGGCAGTGCTCTTTTTTTCGCTGACATGCATCTAGAGTAATAAATAAATAAATAAATAAATAAATAAATAAATAAATAAATAAATAAATAGGTATGAACAGAAAGGAAAGGAAAAGATGTCTTACAAGTACGTGTTAGGGATGTTAGTTACCGTATGTTATAGATATATGTTACTGCATATAGAGATCAGGTTGAAGGTTGATGGAGTAAGCATTTGGTGAAAATGACGGCAATGGAAGATCTAAGCATATTGTGGCTCATGTAAAATAGAAGGTAGATTAGCTTACTGGGTATGGTTGGACAACAGTCAACAGGATGGACTCCTTACAGTTTCTGTTGAGAGACACAAGAAACAACAAACATACATTTTTTATTTTATTAAAAAATAAAAGTGTTTTTAACTGCGGCCCAGTAACTTGTAGTACAAACACACTATGGAAAGACACTATTTCTGACTATGGAAGCATCATGTGCAATTAAAGGAACATGTTAGCCAATAACAATCACCCTTGTGGTCTTTAGATAATGACTGGTATGCAGTTGGCTGAAGAAAGAACCAAGTATGCTTGTACAAGACTCTTAATGCTACAGTAGCTTTAAGCTTGTGATATCGTGCACAGTCAATAGATGATACTGCTGATGGTGTTGGGGGGCCACACTGACACAAAACAAGAGCCATAAATATGAACTGCAGGCTTATGCTGACAGACTAAGGATTCTCTTAATCGATATCTTTCTCCAGGATCCTCTTAATCAATATTGTTCTTTCTCTTAATCAATACTTTCTTCAGGGTCCTCTTAACCAATATATTTCTCCAGTACACATTTTAGAAGCTTGTATAGTTTGGTAGGCTTCCAAATGGTTTGGTTGTTCTTGGTATGGTTTGGTAGATCCTTTTATTGTTGGTAGTTTTTGATCAGGTTTGGTTGTTCTTGGTATAGTTTGGTTGTTCTTGTTTTTTTTGTGTTTGGTAAGGTTTAGTAGTTTTTGGTATGGCTCAGTTGTTCCTGGTATGGTTTAGTCATTTTTGGCATGGTTTGGTTGTTCCTGGTATGGTTTGGTAGTTTTTTATATACTTTGGTTGTTCTTGGTATAATTTGATAGTTTATACTTTGTATGGTTTTGTAGTATTTTTGTATGTTTGGTTGTTGTTGATTTTTTGTGTTTGGCAAGGTTTGGTAGTTTTTTGTATGATTTGATTGTTTACAGTGTGATTTTGTGGTTTTTGATATGGTTTGGTTGTTCTTGTTTGATTTGCTAGTTTTTGGTAGAGTTTTGTTGTTCAAAGTAAGGTTTGATAGGTCTGGTACAGTTTGGTTGTTTTTGGTATGGTCTAGCAGTTTTCGGTATGGTTTTGTTGTTCTTGGTAAGGTTTGGTAGTTTAAGGTCTGGTTTTGTTGTTCTTGGTATGGTTTGGTCGATTTTGCTATGTTTTTGTTGTTATTTTAATGTTTTGGTCATTTTTGGTGTAATAAATGATAAAATAGGTAAAACTGAACCATGCTAAGTTACTGTTACTGAATCATTGCTTTTTTACTGTAGTGTTGTCTTTTTTATATTTAATAACTGAGTTCCTTTCAACACAACTCCCCTTTCATGAGGGAAGTAATTTGAGAAGGCCACTCAAAAAATGGCTTTATCAGTTGAACAAGCATGACTGTATACAATGTTCTACCTCACGCTGCTTCAGAAAGAATTTGTTATATAAAGACTGGACTACATATCAAAACTAGTTCAGGGCATGAACTAACATCACACATTATTATTTTTCCCTCATGGGGTCCGGGAAAACTGCCTGTTTACTTTCCATGTTTTTTGTAGTATAACATTCTTATAAAGAAGGTAAAATGGAGTATACACACACACACACACACACACACACACATGCGCACACACACGATTTAGAGATAAATTAATTTCCAGCAGTCTCCAGGGACCCTCATAAATTCATTACATTCCTCTGACTTTTGCACTCCAAACAGTGGTGTGCTGTTGAAAGCAGGAGCACATACGCTTTTCTTCATTTCAGACTTCAGACGTTTTTAATTTGTTTAAATGTCACTGGTCTCCATTTTTTCATGAGCACAATTCCGCCCGCCTTTGTCGGCCTGGCATTTTGTTTGTTATTTTGTTTTATGAGTTGTAATTACAAGATGACACTGAGACTGCATCCACATAAGACAGACAAAACTCATGATCTTGCTGTTTGTCCCCTACCTTTATTACTTTCAGCTGCCAAGGAGGACTGTCAGTCATTTGCTTATGCACACTGGTTAATGGAGTGCACAATGTGTAAGAGAATACTAAAAGCGTTTATAATATAGGTGCCTACAATATGAAACTACACTCTGAATGCTCCTAACTGAACATACGCAGGTTTAAGTCAAGATATAGACCACATGAGGCTCTATTTACAAGTAATTGACCCCTCCGTGCTCCACCCCCGTATGTGTTCTTTCATGACTACTGATGGATATTCTCGCACCCAGGAGTCTCACTCACTGTACGTGGCCTATAAAGTGGAGCGATTTGGACCTTTATTAGCTCTCAGTAGGGCAGTTTTGACAGTCCTTCATCAGCTGTATATGGCTGTAGCTCGAATACTGTAGTTCCGAGACGTCAGATGGAGCGAAGCAGACAGTGGCATGGTAATGAGGGCTAACGTCTCACTTCACAGTTGCCCACCCTGCAAACGCCACTGGGACAAATAATTCTGATAGGATGTGACAGGTCACCACTTTCATTCTCCCTACACCAACACTTATTTGAAAAGTCTGTTTCTGTCGCTGTTTTTTTCGCATTTGTCAAAAAACGAAATCCATCTTATTCATCAAACTTCTGCAATATTTAACTATGGTTCTGAATGTATAGCTTTTTATGTTCATTTCCTTAAAATGACATTATAATATTTAACTAGAATATAGAATATTATAATATAATATTAATAAAATCGAAAAAAGTGGCCAATGGAAAGCCCACTAATGACTGCTTAGATTTGCAACATAATGTCAAGTTTCCAGCATAAAAGGCTACGCTACCGAGCTAGGCAGTAGATTGAAATCTTAATAATGATTGTTGAGATTCATGAAAATGCTATGCTGTCATGCTGGACTGTGATGTTGTAGTTAATTAGAATTATACAGAAATTGACCAAAATATTACAAAAAAAAAAAAAAAAACAGCTGATGGAAAACTTACTAGTGAAATAATGATTCATGAAATAATGTTGACTTTCCAGTTTAAAATGCTATGCTACCAAGCTAGACTGTGATGTTGTAGCTAATCAAAATTATTCAGGTTGGGAAAATAAACTGTGACAAATTAGCCACCATGCTAACGCTAGCTTGATTACACATCAAAAAAAAAAAATCTGGTGTATCAAACCATGTGCCCTTTCACTTGCATGCAAAATAAATATCATATAAAACTGTAAATTCTAAACTCTCAACAAAAAATATGTTCCTATTCAAACTCTCTAAGTCCCCCAGAAAGCAAAGCACCGCTAACAACATCACATCACATTAATGTAGTATTTCTGTCTAGATTTGATTGGACCAAAACGATCGTTTCCCCCTCTGATATTTGGTCCAGTATTTTCTGCCTGGCTCGATTCCCCTTTAATATCAGTAAAATGATTAATAAACAATGCGTTGATAGATGAATAAAAAAAAGAATGAATGAAGGAATTGCCATGGATGGATGGACTGATCTGAGTGAGCACATTGTTGAAGGTTCAGTTGATCAGTACCTGACAAGGTCAATGACTCGTTCTCTTGGTGCTGAGGCGACAGCTTCATCGTTTATCATTATGATCTCATCTCCTGGAATCAGCTTTCCTTCTGATGGACCTCCTGTTAACACACACACACGGAGTGTTTTCTTAAGTGAGTAAGAGTGTTCTCTTACTTTTAGCAAAAAAAAGCCAAAAGTCATGCATATGGTATACATGTATTATATACTGTATACATATGTACATATGCACAAATGTGTACATATAAACAGTAAAAAAAATTCTATGCATATTAAAACAAATGTATGAAACCGGCACAGTATATAATAATGATATTAGTAACAATAATATATACTTGTTTATTATTATATATGAAAGTACCAAGATTTAATTATAATGTTAATTTGTAATATGCAATATGTAATAACCTATATGTATTAATAGCATTAATAGCAATATAATATTGTAGTGTTGGTGTGAAGAAGTAGAAATGTGATCCACAGGGCTTTAGATGAAAGCTCTTTAACTGAACGTGGCTGCTATAAAGCCCCAACTGAATAGCCAAGCTAGCAGGCAGGTCAGTAGCAGCTGCATATTCCATGGTGAAGGTAGATACAGGCTGGCACCAACTAAGCGCTGCATCCCCCTCCCCCAGCGCAGTGGCACTACTATTACCTGGGTTGGCTTGAATCCTGGCTGGAGCCTAGGAGGTGCCCCTGCACCAACTCTTGCCCACTGAGCCATTGCACAAAGGTTGTAGCCTCACTGGAGGGCTTATACTTATAAAGTCATATTATCACTTGGGGTTCAGAAGGAATTTGACAGACGTGCCCAAAGGTTTACACATGACTGTATGTATGCAAAAGAATGTTCTAAGTGTGAACCTAAACATAATGATTTTGTTTTGAGGGCTGTTATGTTGGTCCTGAAACTGTAGGTTAGCCCTCTTTCTATTGCTTCACACTCATGATGATGTTCTTTTCAAACAGCATGTTTTTTCATTTTGCTAAAAAATGAACCCTACATATGTTGACAGCTCCCATACTGTGATTTCTCCTTTTATTCCTTCTTTCTCTCCTCCCTGACACAAGGTGTTCTCTGCTCTGGAAGACCCTCGACCCAGACAGCCTCGGGCTAGCTCCTCTACACTCACACTGCAGCCTCGCATTACAAATGAAGATGCATTTTGTTCGTGACACTTGCAGTAATTTTGCATGCTCTAATTATTTTTCCCAGGGAAGTGTTTATGCATGATAGTATGAAGCTGAGCGAGCTGATGGATGACACAGCCTTATAGAGGGGAGACTGAGAGACCCTCGGCATGTGTACTGGAGTTAGGTAAAGGTCCACTGTAGGGCTTTGTAACACTTTTGACTGGAGACTAAGATACACCACATGGCCAAAACTATGTGGACGCCTGAATATCCCACTGATATGAGTCTGTTGGACATCCTATTCCAAAACCATGAATATGAATATGGAGTTTGGCCTCTCTTTGTGGCTATAACAGTTTCCACTCTTCTCAGAGGGCTTCTCACAAGAGTGTCTCTGTGGAAATTTGTGCTCATTCAGTCAAGAGTAAGGTTAGGTTATGATGTTTGATGAGAAGACCTGGCTTGCAAACAATGTTTCAGTACATCCCAAAGGTGTTGCCAGTTAGAAGCCGGAAGCATATCATTCCCTGAAATGTCTTTGCATGTTGTAGTTCTGTTGTAGTTGTAGCTTCCGTGTTCAGCAGCCCTCTTTATGAGTTTGTAAGGTCTACTGCGTTGTGGCTGAGCTGTCGTTGCTCTAAGACACATCCGTTCCACAATAAAAGCGCCATATGACAGTGCCAGTCAAAGTCACTGAGCCCTTCAGCACGACCCATTCTACTGCCCGTGTTTGTCTGAGACCAGTTTGAGCCCAATTTTAGCTGCATTTGGAGATTATGATTCTTCTGACATTTTGGACAAGTTCTAGTTGCCGGAAAACAGCCAATTTATTTATTCATTCATCTCAGTAGTAGTTATGTGACTGTGATGGGTCAGTGATTTGTCAGAGAGGATGCATAAATTTATGTTGAATTTTCAGACATCCTAAAAAATGACATGCAAATTACAGCTTGTTGAGGATGTGGAGAAGGTCTATATTGTACCTGTTATGTATGCACCTGTATGTTCAGTGACTTCTCAGGTGAACATCTACAGATATGAACTTGGACATTCCAAATAAAGTGAAAAACTGCTGAATTCTGAAGATTATTATTAAATCATATTTACGCAGTAATTACAAGTCTCCTGATAATCAACTTCATTGATGCTACAGTATTGATATGTTGTTATGCTACTGAGAGTCTGTTGAGCATCTATTTCATCTAAAAATAAAGTGTCACCTTTCAAGCTCTAGAACTTTTAACTTGGTGATTTCCATACTCAGGGGAGATCAGACTAACATTAACCGGTCCAAGGTCCCAAAGCAGCTCATAACTGATATTGGAATATCCAATTGGAATATACCGTGCGTTTCGGCAGGGATATGGTCAAACTGTGCTGGACTCCAGGCCCTCCTGTATACTGGATCTGGTTTGCTCAGCAATATAGCAGTTACGACTGTGGTCCATTTGTACTGGACTGGACAGATACAAAATGCTAGAATACAATGAAAAGTTTAACAGAACTGAATAAAATCTGATATGATGTGATAAGATATGATGACATTATTTGATGTCTTCCATGACATGTTTAGGACATGGTTATGTATTGTTCTGCAGCAGGTTCTAGGAAAATGTTCCTCAATAAACACTGGAAAATACTGGAGCACTGCAGGTGCATAGTAGCCTCTTACATTGACCTTTACCTGGCCCCAGTCCATATCAGTTCAGCCATTTCTGAATGTTTGTCAGTGTAAGCTGAAGTATGAAGGACTGTCCGTGGTGCTAGTTTGTATTAGTATGTACAGTGTATGCAGTAGAAGGTATAATCCAGTACTTGGTTACCTGGAGTGACAGAACGAACCACCACCGGCTTTTCGCTCCCTGCCACAAAGCCGAAACCTAGAACAGGGTCCCTCCTCATCTCCACCCGCCGAGGAGCCGGGGGAACCAGCTGACCTCCGTCCAGACGTACTTCCTCCAGAGAACTGCTCTGAGACATGTGACTGAGACAGAGAAAGAGAAAAATTGAGAGAGTGAGTAACAGAGAGAAAATAATAAAGAAAGAGAAAGTGGGAGAGAGTGAGGGATGGAAGGAGAAAGACAGAGAGGGAGAGAGAGGAGAAAAAGAGCAAGAAGGATAGAAGGAGGGATAATTTAAAGATCGCTAATCTGTTGATCTTTAAATGAAAGGCTAGATCAGGACTTTTCTGTCTTGTTAAAGAGAACCTATTCTGCTTTTCCTAAAACACAGTATACTCAGTAAAGGGAAAAAAACGGAAAAGCATAATAATAGAAGATTAGATTTGTTGCAGTATAGATTGTCATCATAAGTGAAAGTGAAGTGGTTCAGTTGGAAATAGCTAATTTTTAAACATAGTAGTTTCTTATTTATATATTGGATTGGGATTGTACTGGCATTGGAAGAGAAAGAGGGGCATCGTGCCAGCTCTAATCATTACACAATCAAACATGAAAAATCTATTCAATTCCAAAGGACATAAAGCGGATTTGGTTTTAAGGGGGATATTAGCTGCATAACAGCTCCATTATTGACTCAATCAGATTAAAAGGAAAGATTAAATAAGCACAAATCCCTGAGCAGAGATTTGGGTGGAAAGCGATTATGAAGTGATTATATTTTTTTCATGCATTGATGGTAAATACAGGGTAATCAGAATGTATCCACTGTGCAAACGGCAGGAAAACATGAACATTAATGGAAATTAGTTGCTGTGGGTGGGATACCCGAGATTCGGGGGATAACAGAGTGGCAGATTGTGCCGCTTGGGAAGCATATGAGCTCAGGCTGCTGGTGGAAAGAATCATTTCCACTTCGGCTTGGCCCACCTGCTGCAGGGAACAATCTCCTTCTCTCCCTGCATCTCTCTCTCACTTTCTCTCTACCTGAATTGAGTGTGGCTTCCTTTTAGACTCTTCACCAGCCCACTAACTAAGTCTGGCAGCTGGTGTCCTCTCTTAAAAATAAAGCTGGCAAAAATAGGTTCTTTGGTGCGATGCCACAGAAGAACCACGACTGATTTCCTGAAGAACCTCCACATAATATAATGAAACGAACTGCACATACAGAGAACCATCTAGTAACCTTTAGAGTGAATGCAGTTGAGCCAGAGCGGTTTTGCTTACTATCATGTTTTGTTGGTTTAATGAACACAAGAACAAACTTGTGGGTGAAACATAAATAACAAAAATGATAAAAGACAAATCATTATATATTTATCACCAAAAAATAGTTGCACCCAGAAAAGGAACTTGGTGGGTGGGTTTCACATCACTGCACCTGACTGACCCAACAGCCATAATTTCAGCCATTCAGCGAGCAGTAATGCCCTCCATCAGTCATCCAGTTAATGCCAGCACCATTGGCAGACGTAAGCAAGTATGGGCTTTATCTTCAGTGACGAGTCCCACATATACCTGATTGAAAATCTGTGGAATGCTATTGGACTTGCTATCAGCACTCCACCCCTACTGCAAAACCTGCAGGAACTGTGTGAGAATATTCAAGACGCATGGGATGGATTATCACAGGACACCATTAGGAACCTCTACAACTCCATGCCTAGACGTCTGGCATGTTGTGTTAGCCTGACGTCATACTGAGAGACACTACTTCTGTATGTGTAGCTCAATAAATATTGCCATCATTTTTTGTTCCTGGTAACCTTTTACCTTTTAGATTCAACCAGGCGCCGGAAATATTTCTCTGAGATTTTGGTCCATATTGATGTGACAGCATCACACAGCTTCTGCAGATTTGTCTGTTGCGTATGTGCATGGGAGATGCATGATGTGAATCTCTGGTTCAACCACATCCCAAAGGTGCTCTATTAGACTGAGATCTGGTGACTGTGAAGGCCATTTGAGTACAGTGAACTCATTGTCCCCGTCATTGTCCTGGTCGGTATCCTGCTGGAAGCAGCTATCAAAAAATGGGTACACTGTGGTCATAAAGGGAGGGACATGGTCAGCAGATATACACAGGTAGGCTGTGGTGTTTAAATAATGCTCAGTTGGTATTAAGGGGCTCAAAGTGTGCCAAGAATATGTCCCCCACCCCATTACACCACCCATTACTCCATGCTTTTATGGTGTTTACACCAAATTCTGACCCTACCACTAGAACGTTGCAGCAGAAATTGGGACTCAACAGTCAGCATTTTTCTAACGTTCTATTGGCCAATTTTGGTGTGCCTGTGCGAATTGAAGCCTCAGTTGCCTGTTTGTAGCTGACAGGACTGGCACCCGGTATGGTCTTCTGCTACAGTAGAACATCTGCTTTAAGGTTCGACATGTTGTGCATTCAGAGATGCTCGTCTGCAGAGCTTAGTTGTAATGAGTGGTTATTCAAGTTACCTTTGCCTTTATATCAGTTCAAATCAGCTTGGCCATTCTCCTCTCTGGCACCAATGAGGCACTTATGGCCTGAGAATTGCGCCTCACTGGATAGTTGCTCTTTTATGGATCAACCCCTGTAAACCCTAGAGATGGCTGTGTGTGAAGATGCCACAAGATCAGAAATTTCTGAAAAACCCATCCCGGCCTGTCTAGCACCAACAACCATGCCACACTGAAAGTCAGTTAACTCACATTTCCCCTCTATTTTGATGCTCGGTTTGAGCAGGTTGTCTTGACTATGTCTACATGCATAAATACACTGACCTGCTGCCATGTGATTGGCTGATATTTGCATTAGCATGCAGTTAAACAGGTGAGTGTATATACAATAGCGATATACTGCATATGACTATAGTCAGAAAAAGCCTAGTATGGCCTAGTAAGCCTAGTAGTAAATTGTGTGTAAATTCCATTCTGAATACATCAGAATTATTATACATCAAAAGAAATACATCAAAATTATTTGAGATTAGTTTGTTTACATTGACTTACATTAAAAGTAAAGTATGTTAATAAACAGTAATTATTTTTGGAAATGTTGAAGGGAGAGCTTAACATATCCTAACTTCCTGCTTGCTATTTTTGGTGTGTTTTATTATTATTGGTGTGATGTATTGTTATTTACAAATCACACAAAAAGCTAAATATCCTGGTACATCTTGCGTATCACACTTCTGCCATCTTGCCCATCCTCATGTAGACATCACATTTCCACACAGATATTTCCATCAATGCATTCCCTCTTTTCCTCCTTCTACCACTAACCCCTACAGCAGTACTGCAGTGCTGTCTTTCCTGCGTATCATTTCTGAATGTCAAAATAAAACATCTGCTCCTCTTTCCACCAGCAGTCCTCACTGTCATCTGCAGTATGTTGTCTTGTTGTCTTTGGGAGCAGCATCTGCCTCCAGACGCACATCTGGGCCAAAATAAATTGTGTTTACTTCCCTGGAACCGGAGAACAATTCACTGGACTGGCCTCCAGAGGTCACTTGCTGTCATGGCGGCACGTCCCAACAGAGTGATGTAACATTACTCTCATTCGTCAACTGGCTGATGTGGAATGAATGCCGAGACAGCATTATTAATAGCTGCAGCACAGGTACATTGAAAACAGGAAAATCTAATCAAATGTAAACATGCAATCACACATAGAAACATCATTTTAACTTTCATTTTTTCATATTTTCCCTTTTTTAGGGAAAATTTGGAAACCCTGAAAGAAGTTTGGGCTCCTCAGTGAAATCAGGTTTTTGCAGATTTTTTTACATGCTAATCTTATAATAAGTAATATAATCAAATGTATGTATATATAGTACTTGTGGGAAGCATACAAAATGGCCCCTGGTATTTGGGGGGGTCGCATGCTGAATGGTTTCTCTAGCATTGGCTGGTCGCTAACTCACTTAAGCTTTCAGTGTGCAAAATACTCCTGGTATGCAGGGGGTTGATGGCGGGGGTCGGTCCCATGTTGTCTGGCTTTTCCAGTGTTGGCTTTCTTCTAACTTACTCACCATATCAGCACTGATACTAACGTCTAGTGGCAAAAATGTTTGCTTTAAAAAATCTTCTTCTGGAAATGCTCATTTCTAATTTTGTATTCCACACATGAATAACAATCTACCCCTACCACCAAACTCAAGTTTTGCAATTTACACAGTTTTCCAGTGATGTCCTGGGCATACAGGACCCCCTGTATTTCTCACCATGCTTATATGAATCTGAAGCATCAGGCTGTTGAACAACCTGTGGTTCTTACCGTGTTTCTTTGGTCAGAGGTGTTACCTTTAGACAAACACTGTAGTTTCATATTGACTGAAGTGTAGAACAGAAGAATAGAGGTAAGAGATTGTGGACTGTAGGATTATGTTGCTTTCAGTACGGAGGTGAATTACGCTCCAATGTCTGTGTATGAGTCTAAACGATCCAGTAGCATCTGTCTATTATGTCACGCCAAGACTTTTCCTTAATGAGAAGAAATTATTACGTAACACACAAAGCAGAACATCTTCACAACTGTCTAAGACATGCTACATGTGATGCCTACATGTGAGCTGAGAGATCACATGCTTCTACTGGTAGGGTCAGATCACATACAGAACATGTATTCACTCACACACATAATGCAGCACAAGTACAAATGATGTCCACAAAGTTTAATAGCACAACATTTGATGTCACGTCACTGCATTGCCATGCTGCAAACTGCAAATGGATAATAGGAAGATCTAGTCCATACACTCATCATCATGGTTACACAAATAATTGCACCCAGAGGGAATCAACCAACAAGAGTGAAACTTGGTGGGTAGGTTTGACATTGTGAGACATGCAAATGATTCAAGGTTCACATTTAGCTGTGCATGTGATGTAAGCAAGGACGGGCCTTATCCCTGCACCTGACTGACCCAGCCATGATTGCGGACATTCAGCGAGCAGTGATGCCCAACACGAGTCATCCTGTTAATGCCAGCACCATTGGCAGACGGCTGCACGACGCAGGACTACATGCACACAGACCGCTATGATAACTGCCCTTAACACCACGTCAGCATCACCAAAGACATCTCCAATGGTGTCGTGCCTGACTGTCATGGAATGACTTAGAATGGCAGCAGGTCATCTTCAATGACAAGCCTCGCTTTTGTCTTGGTGGAGGCAACCAACGAATCTGTGTGTGGAGGCACCTTGGTCAGGGCCAAGATGAATGGTTTGTTGTCCCATGTCACACGTCCAGAAGATTTGGTATTACTCCACCTTCACCCCTACCACAAAATTTGCAGGAACTGTGTAAGAATATTCAAGCTGCATGGGATGGATTATCATCCAGAGACGTCTGGCATGTTGCGTAAGCAAACATGGCGGCCTGATCCCATACTGAGAGACACTACTTCTGTATGTGTAGCTCACTAAATAGCTCACTATAATATATTGCCCATACCAGTCTAAATTGATCATCATTTATTGCTCCTGGTAACCTTTATCTTCCTTCCCAATAACATTGCAATCCAACACTTCCTTCTGGGTGCAGCTACTCCTTTGATAATAAGTCTAACTAGGTCTAGAACACAGTGCTAGTCCTCAAATAGCCTATGGTTTGTGTCCTTCATGGTTGCTCAGATTGAACTTACCAAGAAACCACTAGGAGTTTTTACTGAGTACCATAAGATGTTGGTCAAAAGGGAGAAAAATGAAAGAAATTGGCCAAAATATGCCAGCCAACGTGGCTTGCAGTTATTGTATCTACTGTCTAAATCAACAAAAAAATCATTCCTCTTGAAGACACAAGGAACGCATCCAACACATGTGGTTTTCTGTTTCTAACTTTTCCCTCCTAATACCTAAACTAGCACAGTACCTCCATCATGCTATTCACTTTCTGGCCTCTGTCAGGATTGTTTGTGTCCTTGGAATCACGTGATTGCAAACTATCCTTTAAATATTTGAATGTATATGTATTGTACGTATCATTGTTTACTATCATGTGAACTACTCTGCATGTAATCATGAACTTTTCCTATACTGTAAAAGCAAGTGGAGATATGAGTGCAAATGATTAATCAGCTTTAGTGCGTGACATCAAATGTCGGGCTACCACACCATTTGCATATCATTTAGATGAGGCATGCACTAAATCATCTTTAACTAGAACACTGGTTAAACCAATGTGGTTGTAAAACTGGATTGCCATGTGCACACATTCTCACTGCTCTTATTATTTTCTATCTCTTATTATTGGTATTATGGATGATACTGATAGTAGTTGGTTAATTATGGTTAATTAATTGTGAATCAAGAGTAATTTTCAGGTTTTTAGACTACGATATGCCAAGCATGAAACTACTAATAGTAAATAATAAAAGAGCTGGTGAAATTTGTATGGGATCATTTTACCATCGGATTTGACTGCATGCAACTTTGAAGAATAAAAGGTCCAAAATTACCCACCATTTATCAATGAGACATCTTGTATTACAGAACTGGCTTGGTATGTTTTCTTTTTGTATATCAACCATGTTGTATATCAATGTTGAATGAATATCATGGTCACTTTTCATCTTCTCGACAACATGACCTCACAAAGGGAACATTTAGTTGCACTGGCGTGTTTCATAGAGAAGATGCATTAGCATTTCACTCACACTGTGATTGGCAGAGTCTATTTGACTCCAGCGTGCAACAAGGACAGATTGTGGTAATGGCTATTGGGTAACAAATCAATTCATGAGAGTAAGCACAGGGCAGGGAGAGAGAGAGCGAGAGAAAGTGTTTGTTTCGGTGTTGATGGAAATATTTTTAGAGTCGCTGGCTCTGCCACGACCCAATGAGCAGAAACAGCAGGCTCAACTCCGCTAAGGCAAACTTCACCACTGACTCACACTGCTACACTAAATCTTCCTCTAACCACAAGGTCACACCTTCCTCAACCATCTCACCTTCCTTTAACCATAATGTCCATGCCTATAACGTTACATTTCCTTTGGTAATATGTTCTGACCTCGTCTGAGCACAAATCCGAAAAAACATATTTTCAACTGATCAAAGCTTATGACTAGAGTCACCTAAGCATTTATATAACATTCAGCCATATTGAAATCAATTGAAAATCCACATTTGACTCCAAATAAAGGTAGAAAATAAAGTGCAACCAACATCATGTAGTGTTTTTCATTATTATACTATATGTATTTGTTTGTGTAAGTTTGTTGATTATATTATATGAATGAATTGCATCTATATTTGATTTACATTCTAAACTGACTGGTCTGACTCTGCACTTTTTCCATATGTTGTGACATCAAGAAATCACAGAACTTGGCAAAAAAATTACTTTCCATAAAACAAACAACTCTAATAACTTCATCCCATTCAAATTATAATGAAACATCTATGAAACATATAATGAAACTCACAAACTCTAAAATATAATCAATTCAAGTTATAATCAACACTTCTGACAGAATTTCTGTTTTAATGACCTTTGAGGAAAAATAATACAAATCGAATTACTTTGTGTCAGTTATGACCTGCAATAAAAGCAGCTTTTAAGAATTACATACCCAGATATTAAGATATCTTAGGACACGTCTGAAGACACACTTATGAAGACATATTAAGACATCCTGAGGTATACAAACATGTCTTTAAGTCATATCTATAGACACAGATGGCTTGACTTTTGACTTTTTTTTTACTTTTGACTTTTGAATGTAATGAGATCTCCTTGATGCAAATCAGATTGTATTCCAAATAATGGTAATTTCTATTGATCTATTTATCAAAATATGTCCACACAATGTAATAGGCACCAGTTTAAATGACAGAATATTCTGTTCTTTGCATGACCTGCATGTGAAGCTAGCACAGCCTGTTCCTTGTTGCTCAATACGTCATCTACACCCAGGTTAGCAGAGCAATTTATTCTGCTTACAGGGCTGGTCAAATCTCTATTCAAATTTCCAGGCAGACAATCCTGTTGTAAACAGTGTCCTTTAACAACCATGTCATCTCTTCATCCAATTTAGCAAGCCAAAACGACAGTCTTGAAGCTCCAGACCAGCTACCACATCTGTGAGACTGTGCAGAGAAACGACAGTAACATGTGGTTTGAGTGTGAAAGATTCAATACTTCTTAACCAAGTCTCCAGTATCGTGTTGCAGTCAGTGGTATGGGGTAGATGGTTCCTTGTGGAACGGTTCATTGGGGTTTTGTCTGGGGAATAAGTGGATGGAATAAGGGATGAAGTGTGAGTACTAGAGAAGAGGCCAGAGAGATGAAGGAGTTAATTCTTATTCAATAAGAATCCAGGCTAAGACCAAGGCACTCTCATGGCAATGGGAATTTACAAAGGCTCTGAACAGAGTGAAGTCCAATTGAAGGTGAAAGCACATGCATTCCAGAAAAAGATAGAGAGATGAGAGAGGGCAAGAGAGAGAGAGGCGCTGATGGAGGCAGTAAGTGAGTGCAGAATATCTACACATCACACAGAACTGGACACACATGTACATGAAAAAAGCAGGTAGGAGCACACCGAAGACAAAAAGTCCTCAATGCTAACTATGCCTTCAAACAGTGTTAGCCCTGCAAAACAGTGGCTTCTGTATAAATATGATTTATCAGTGTTGTTGATACAATTATTTTTATAATGTGTTGTGTCAAGTATACATTTTTAACATCTTAACATTTTTAGATGCATAGGAAAACAGCAGATATGTTCCAAATTCTGTTCTGAACGTGTGCATACTCTATCACAACGCTTCCAACAATAAAGGCAGCATGGAGCTTCTATTTACACAGTGCCTGAAAATACAATGGCACAGAAATCTGCAGTTGCATATGCTGATTCATTCATTCATTCATCGGGGGGGGTTAAATGAACTATCCTAGACCACAAAGCAAACCAAGGTATTTTACATTAAGAGTGTGCAGCAAAAGTGTGCCTTTTTCTAAAGCCGACAGTCGACAGAGTTGACACTGATTAATTGCTGATGATGTCATGAATAAAACCACCATCAATAGCAGAAAGCAATGCTTTGAAACAAGCAACTTTAAAAACCCAAGTGTGATGAGGCCAAACTAGACAGGGCAGAGACCATGACTTGCCCTATCCAACAAGCCCTGGATCACATGCCTAACCTTTAGAGAACCAGAGATATGGATCCTGGAATCTCACAAATTTGCACTCAGTTGCCTTGCTTAGATGCTTGCCCATGGCGGAGGTCCGGAGAGCCGAGTTTAGAGCCCCATAACTTCATGAAAATAGAAGTGAGGGATTATAAACTATACAGGACTATAAAGCATTATGCCCCCTCTCCCACAACACATGACCTTTCATTACAGTCTTCTGGAAGTGGAGATAATGACACTTTGAAACACTGTAGATGGATGGGGAAATGTTAGAACAAAGCCAGGTCAGTAGACCATGATACGTCCTTTCCAGCGAGCCCTGGATTGCATTACTAGGCCCCAAAAAGAAAAAAGAAAAAAAGAAAAAGAAAAAAGACCCCAAAATCACCATTTACCAGGGGTACTCATATTGTTGTAATTTCATAATCATGTGATCACCTTAAAACATCATCAAGTCAACTAGTCAACAGTCTGTGCAACACCTAGTGCGGACCTGCTGCCAGTCCTCCCTATTTAACTCTTACAGCCTCAACCCATTCTCCATCCGCTTAATCTAATAGATGGAGAGATCATTCACACCTCCTGCAATCCAGCAAAATATTAATTATATATATTATACAAATGGTAAAATAATTATATTATGTTGTTGGATATCAGTGTTTTCAGTGTATAAGTTCAATAATTCTATATATTGTTGGTGTTTTTTTGCCATTTGTAAACCATACTGATACCATTCGTTACCCTCTGGGAAGAGTTACGTTCCCGGGAACAGAACTTGCATTTTATGTGTTTACATCCTGGGAAAGAGTTATCATCGGTTATCATCAGGGATATATAGCTGTAGGTTAAAGGTTAAATACCTTTAGGCTATTATTGGTTAGGAGAGTTGACCATCTGGTGAAACAACACCAACATACCTAGTTCCAAGACTACACCCCTCGTGTATGATCTTTGTCTTAAGGGGGTGAAATGGGCTACACAGGAGACTCAACTGCGATCACCTTGAAATAAACAACTTAATCTCTCAGCCTGTATCCTGGCTCTCCCTTCGGTGCAAGAAAGAAAGAATCAACTTCAATATATGTTATATAAATATATAAATTATATTTAAAAAAACCCACAAAAAACAATAAATATGTTTCTTTAAACATATGCGCAAAGATGAAAATCTCTTCAAACTCAGTATACATCAGAACCAACAGGTCCTAGAAAGCCCTGGAGCCACTTTTACCAGGTAAGAATGTTTTTCAAGATTTGCCTGGGGTTCATAGGAGCTTTTTACAGGGGCATATAGGGGGCACTAGACTCTTCACTCCTTCTTTACCGTGCTGCAGGATATACTGCTTTGCCATTCTAATTGGCTACTGGAACCAATGCAATGATAATGATGAAGTGAACCACAAAATTTAATTTTGCTTAGAGCACAAGTTATCCACTCATTCTTTCCCCTGAAGTCTTAGGAATCTAACACATGATCATCGTTTGCCAATCAGTCATTTTAATAAAAGATGCGCAATGGGGTCTAAGGGTTAAGGAGTTGAGGAAGACATAGTCAAAGTCTCTGAATGCATCTCTGTTAATATTTTCCAGAAAAGTAGGTTCAAAGTTGAGCAAAGTAAATATGAGGGAAGCAATGAAAACAATAAACACAAACAGCATCCAATCATTGCGTCTGATGTAGTTTCAGATCAGTTTGACCCAGTACATTGTTGTAATATGCAGTGGGCAGGGACTGGAACATAATGAACAAACGTACATAAATGTAAATGTGTGTAAGGCATCATCAAACTTGTGTTATCAGACTACTGAGACATACAGGCAAATAGCAGTGGCAGGAGGAGACGACAATGTGATGTGCATGATAACTGGCAAGCATTTCAAATTAATCTATTTATGTCTAGCAAGACATCAACCATGAAATTCTGCTAATGCATATAGGCCAGCCCCATTGTTCATATTAAAAGGAGAGATGGCAGCAAGCAAATGTGGGAAATGTGGCATAAAATGAAATTTACTCTACGTCAATTACTACGACGCACATATATAGTAACACACTGCTGACAGCACCATCCATCTCTTATGTAGACGCAAATGAGATTTTCCACTTAAAGGCTGAGAGATATGCACGATCATTCAAAACTCCCAGTGGAAAAGTTTGGGATCACTGTTTTCAATGAATTGCTGCAGATAAATGAAAGGAATGATTCTGTTATGATGATACGGCTACAGCTTTAAAGATTTCATGACAGTCTGGCACGACACCATTGCAGTTTTTGGAAACATTGCTGTGGTGTTGAGGGCAGTTGTCCTGCATTGTGCAGCCAACTGCCAACGGTGCTGGGACTAACAGGATGACTTATGGAGGGCATCACTGCTCGCTGAATGTCCACAGTCGTGGTTGTTGGGTCACTCCATGCATGTCAGACAATCCGTTGGGTCTCCCTCTCTGCGATTTGTGTAGGTCTCCCTGGTCCTTCATGTTTCTGGTGATTGCCTTCTTCTGTCCACTGCCGGCAACAGCATGCTATGGTAGTATCCGCATGACCGGTATGGCATGCAGTATGTTGATAAAACCATCCAGCAACAGGACGACCTCCTGTAGTCAGTCAGGTACAGCGATAAGGCCCATCCTTGTTTATGTCACATGCGTGGCCGTGCGTGAAACTTGAACCATTCACATGTCTCACAATGTCAAACCTACCCTTTGTTTTTGGGTGCAACTTCTTTTCGATGATGAGTGAATATAGCACCAAAAAGCGTTCTGCTATTACACCTTGTTTTGTACTGTACAGAGCCCTGTTTTGGTGTCTAGCTTATAGCATTTGAACAACATGTGTGTCACTTCTTGCTGCTTTGTAACGTTTCCATTTGTAATAATACTTTAGCTGTAAATAGATTGCGACTGCCCTGCGACTGGATTGACATTCATTCAAAATCTGTTCTTGTTATCCTCCGGAATGCTTTGCAGTGTTTGCTGGCCAGTTGTTTTGGGGTAAGATTTTGGCCTCATTTTTGCTTAATTAAATGAGACATTTCTTAGGAGTAATGCACAAAGACATTTTGCCTGTAGCTGTTTATCATGTCCTTAATGAAACATGCTGGCCTCTTTGCAAAAGTAGCATTCATACTTCAACCAACTGCAAGCAGTTCACTCCAGCACTTTCCCCAGGAATACTCTCTTATACTTTTAGTATTCATAATATATGATCACTGAATAATAAACTCACACTCTGCAAAAAAAGCATGTGATGCAGTACAGCGTCCAAACGCAGTGGAATAAAAAAGGTTTGTAATTTGGAATGCAGACATAGTTGGTATTAATGAAAGAATGACGATATATACGATATGAAAAATTTCCCTGACTGCTATTAATTCCACCATCAGGTCTGTGTTTAGTGTAGATTTAGTGATTGTAGTGGTCTAGGCAAGAGACCCTGGATGCACAATTTGTTGAAACTCGTGTGTTACACAGCTATGCTGTGTAGCTTAAAACTAGTCAATATAGCTAACTATGTTTTTTACTCATTTTGAGATTGTTGTAAAACTATAAAGAGATTTTTAATTTATTTCTAGACACTTGTTATCTTTTAATTATCTCAATACAAAGCAAAATTATTTGCTAATATAGAGAGTTCATTTGGTACAGTACAGAAATGACTAGTGAGACTTTCTTTCAGGAAGTAAGTAACGTAATCTCATTGCAGTTGAGAGAAGTAATTAGTTGCAATGGATCCATTTTTTTAATTACTCCAACACTGGAGCTATCTATAATAACACTAACATTAACATATGAAAGGTCTACTGAGCCTGTGCAGCACTCCTTCATGAACTTTTTGCTTTCCTCTCTATTTTTGCATTTCAACTTTCTTTCATTAACCCTCTGAAAACCTGGAAAACCATATTCCTCTCTACATTGTGGTTCACTGCTTAATGGCCTTGTTTTCCCCAGTCTGTCTTTATGCATCATATGAAGCATCATATAGTTTATTTATCCTCAACCTGTACAGCACATCTAATTGGCTTTTTCATGAGGGCCCTTGGCTCATGGGGGGCCCTAAGTGCTTTGCCTAGTGCCAAGAACTCCATTAATGTTCTGCTGTTTCTGTATAGAGGAACCTAACATGGAGTGAAAAGTAATCTAAGCTTTAGATGCTCCACCCACATGAAAACAGAGTGCCTGACCTCTTTTGGACATATAGCATTGGTTGTTTTACATGCTTCATACAAGACGTGTGGTTATTGTGAATCGTTTACTGTTAACTCGCAGAATGTATTGTGTTATTATTATTATTGGTGTCTGTAATAAACCAAAATTGTGTTGATGCATGCAAACAGCTTCAAAGTAAACAATGAGAGAGCTCCAATATATTATAGCGTGTTATAGAAATGTTCTGCATGGTTGTGCGAGAGCTGTGTGTCCTGTTTAATGTTGGTAAATGCAAAAAATGTTGCCAATATTTGCTGTTTCACTTTGTGGTCAAAAATAAATTTGACAGTGTTCAACCTTTTTATTGTAACATTTGTTACGTTGTAACAATTTCAGTTGCTAAAGTTGTTCAGTAATGGTAGGTTGCAGAAAAAAAATAATTTTATATGTAAAACAGCAATTCAATTAAAACATATTTAGCAAAAAATAAGTGTTGTATCAAGTTTCTGCTTCAATTTTTCTTTTTTTTTTAGATTTTTAAAGGCATGAAGTATCATTATGTAAATTTAGAATTATGAAAAACAATTAATAACACTAATAACAATAAGTCTGGCAGACTTGTTTGTATAAATGTGTGCTAAACACACTATTTTATTTGCTGTGACTTTAGTTACAGCAACAGATCCATAATCAGGACTCCTGCTCTGAGAAGCTACATGAATTACCATTACTTACTATGAATAAACTACATTCATGCAGCATCTGTCAAGTAAGACAAGCCTGTGTTGTGTTGGTAACATATTGTATTCATGTACACATATTTTTCTACCTTAGTGGGTTTAGTTTTCGGAGCTCTATAAAAAGGATGCTTGGTGTAAAATGACTGTGGATGTGACTGAAAAATTTTTGGCCACTGATGCAAATTTGTCTGTCTTCCACTTGTGAGTTCTTACTTGCTAAAGCAGTCCCTGCCATCTCGCGAGGAGGCCACGTCCCATCCATAGGGTGCTCCCTGCAGCCCAGCCCAGCTGCCTGTGGGTGGAGGCCAGCCTGCCGATTTGTTCTTGTGGCTGAAGTGGAAAGAGGAAGAGGCAGAGATGTAGGGAATGTTAGTTTTCATATTACGGTTAGTACAAAAGCTGAGCTTATATTAGGAAACATGACACTGTGTGTCAAAAGGCATGAGAGCTTATTCAAGCCTGTTGAAGAGCCCAATCTTTAAAATGGTTTATAATGAATGAGTCAGTGGCTCTGAAAGTGGTCCTTAGATGTTCCAGATGTCCTATGTGTTCTGGGTTGAGTTGATGCAAATACACTTTGAAAAGTGTTTTGTCCAACCCAAAAAATGACTTGTTACAAACAAACGAATGATTCATTTATTCAACCTAAGTAAAGGACTTTGAACAAGCGATTCTTTCAATCAATGTTTTAAGTTGGGTAAAACTTATTCAATTGCTTGTAACAAATTGAAGTCATTTTTAGGTTGCACTTTTTACAGTGCATGGTGGACTGTCTGTCTGGGGGGCTCTGAGAACCAGTTAAAGAACTACTGTTAGGCAAGTCTGATGTTAGAAATGAATATTAAGCATTATTTATTTCTTTTTGTTCTTTTCAATGTACATACCTCACACACACACACACACGCACACCCACACACTCACACACACACACACACACACACACACACACACGCATGCACGCACACACACACACACACACACTCACACACACACACACACACACACACGCATGCACACACACACACGCACACACACACATGCACACACACACAGACACACACCATAATATCACAGGACTTAAGCACTGATAATGTATTACATACCTCCAGTTCAACTGCAAAGCATTATATTGCACATTCAGTTTTGCACATTTTGCACTTTGCACTTTAGCCTTTACACTGTCCACCCCCAAACTGCAATATTTACTACTGTACATTAAAATGTCATATGTTTCCATAATGTATATTTATGTATATTTAGTGTAGGTGTGGTAATTACATCCCATTTTTACTTTTCTTATATATCATTTTTCATGTTTATTTAGAATCTTGTTTTTGTCATGTATGTATATTTTCAATTCTATTCTATTCTATTCTATTCTATTCTATTCTAGATAGGCTATTCTATTCATCTATCTTTTATATTTTCTTGTTTATATTGTTCCATGTGAGGAGGCAGTTGTCAAAGCATTTCACTGCTCAGTTGTAGTGTGACTATGACTATGACTTTCATTTTGATTTAATTTTACATAATTACATATGCAGTAGAGTTTCCCCAGTGAATTATATTTACGTTCAGTGTATAGTGTCCTCTAAAATGTAGTGCATATTTAGAGTATATTTGTTACACTGTAAAACATAAAATGTAAAATGTGCCATAACTTTTGCACAGGCCATATTTTCTCCCAATCTGTCCCCGAATCTATCAGCAGTCCTTTAAGCAAATAAACAGTAACGGTGCATTAATATATGTAGATGTGTGTGTCTCTGTAGAGGATGTGTTCACTTATTTACTTCACTTAAGATCAACAAACACATCATTTGACCAGGGCCCTGCATAGGACTGTACATTCAGTTTACATCCTGCATCATCGTTTTGAGTCGGCATTCTAGACAAACATATGGCAAAATGTACAGGGCTTTTTTTCTTTCCACAAAGCTAGACAATGCAGAAAGTGATAGCCTTTCATCAAATGCAAATCATAATACAACAACTCCTTCTTATGAAAGAAAATCTCATGTCTATTGAAAAATTCAATGCTGCTCTTTCAGTAAAACGTCACTGCTTGTTTCAATAGGCCCTGAATGAGAAATAAATAGCACTTAATTACATTGTGAGTTTGTTATTGCTGGTGATAACCGCGTCATCTACGGCTAATGATTCGAAAGGACCAAAACATGATGCCAAAAATGCATTAACCCCAAAATTTGATGACTCTAAATCCTCTACCACCACAGTCTGTACTCTTCTCCTTGAAAGGGTGAACATGACACCTCATCTCACTTATCTCCTAATGAAACATCTGGCACCAAGGCACTTTGTGTATAACTCGGAGATCCATTCTGGCAAATTGGAAAGAACAGAAAATTGGCAAACTTGCAGTGGCAGTTGGAGAGCTGGGCGTTAATTAACTTGACGATGTAATCAAGATGCTGTGGCACCAGTGCAGGAATTCACTGTAATGCTTATAGACCCATGAAATTGGCTCTCTGTTACTTATTGGGTGAAGCTCAAAACTTATAATCAATAAGGGAATAAATGCATTTCACCCAATTTATGAAATGAATTCGCAGTAAAGCCTTAGGGATACAGATCGTAGTTCCACTTCTACTGAACCTCTGGTCTTCAGTGAACGTCACATTCTATGTTGAGTTTACTTCTGTGTTCTTCCTACAGGTGTCTCTGTAGGAGCCACTTAGTACTGAAAGGATATATATGCTGATGTTCGGTGGAATGTCAGCAGTCCTTTGAGACCTTGTTTCCTGGAAGGTGATTCATGTTTAATCCTCCTAGGACCCCCCCAGTATCAGTATCCATGTTTAGATTATACTTTCCTTCAAAACATTCAGAACAAACTTTGTGAGCCTGTTGAAAAGGAAATGAAATGAAATCTAATTTGGCGTAGTGAGAGTCATTATGCAACAAATTATGTAATTAAACTTGTTTGGAAGAGCTTCTGTTTTTTATAATTTTCATTCTATGGCAAAAAACCCTGCTATAGATTTCAATCTAGAACCACAAAACTTGGGAATGTAGAGTACACTCCCACATTAGTTGATTGGGATTTTTAAATTAGTCATACATAATCTGTACAGCTTTCGTTCAAATATGTTGCTGTTGTTTTTTGTAACAGGAAATGAATGTTGTCACTAGAATCGCTCCTTATAGACATCACATACAAACTCACTGACTAACTAGCAACCAAATTTACACACATGTATTACCAACCGCTAGGGATACCTTATACCACAAATGGCAACAACTTAGCAACCACCTGGGAAACCATAAAAACAGCAATGTAAGGTTGTAATACCATAGCAATCTCATAGTAACAGCATAGCAACTACCTGGAATAACTACTGTATATAAGCCCAAATAAAGAAGCATTATGTAAGATTTTAAATTTAGAGAATTAGTATTACTAAGGCTAATAATGCAAAAGTCAGAGGCATGGGGTCAGATTTTGCAGGTGTTGTTTTTCTGACCAGACCTTTTGTCTTTATATGTCTTTGACATCACATCCACAGGCTCAAAAAGAAGGTTCTGTATAATAATCAACATTATGCTAATAATAATTTAATGACAATAAAAGATTCACATCCTCCTGTTCAGATCCTCAGAAAACACGTCCATCACCAAGTGAGCAACACATTTACAACAGCGACGTCTCCAAATGCCCAAAACATACATAATGCAACTCTAAGACATCAAAAACAGTCAACAGTGGTCTGTAACTGCTTTCTCTTTTAAAGTGTTATTAGCTGTGTTTTCAGACAAGCCGACCTAAAGTTTGTTTAGCTAATTATGCAATTATATACAAATAATTCTGCAATATTAATGAAATATATAGAAAAGAGGAATCCCTCTCTTTTGACCTCTTAGTGTAAAGACTATCACTTTTGATAACTTTAGCAGGGAATTATAAAGTTCTCTACTCCAGGAAGACTCAGCTAAGCACCATTCATACCTATGAAAATTGAATTACTTTAATGCACTCAGTCTGTCCATCAGGTGTAGATATTCTAAAGTGAATTTAAGGTCAACGGCCATATTTGCCCTCAGCCTGACGTTTGGGCTGACTATTTTAATATACATGCTATATAATGCAGGGAACTGCCCACAGTAGCTGCCATGGCTGAGAAGAACCAGTATATAGACATCAGTACAGGTTATGTTTAAGCGGTCTCATAGTGAACTGTACTGTCTGGCAAGCGGTACAGGGCTATTCATACAAAAACAAGCAAACTGAGAAACAGCTTCTTCCCAAGGGCTGTGGCCTCCACAACACCTCAGTGACTGACTGATTACTACCTCTGGACTAAACCTGGTTCACTCTACACTTTTATGCACACTTCAGTACAGTCACCTTATGTTATACATTATGATCCATAATGTAATTCTACCTCCATGTACTGTCATCTGTATATTTTGCATATCTTGCACATCCATGCACAGTCACTACTGTTGCGGTAGTTTACTCCCATTCTTCCATGGAATGCACTGTCCATATGTAAATATCTTAACTGTCTATACTTTATACTTTTATTGTTTATTGTTTGTTCTTGGAGAGTGTCACAAAGTTATTTGAACAAAAGCGTATTCATTAACAGCGAAATGATGTTCAGAACAAAAAATACACATTCATGGACATGCAGAAAATCATACCTTGTACTTTCACTCTCTGGTCAACTTATGTACCATACACACTCTTAACTATAAAGGGTTGTTTTTTTTTAAAGGTTATAAAGGTTATAAAATGTCTTTATAGAATTATATACCCCAGGTTTTCCATTATAGAGAAGAATCATCTAATCGTGCAAAGAACCTTTTATGTAGAACCATTTTATTTACAACCAAGATCTCTTGTACAACCACATTTTCTAAAGGTACTGGTGTACTAAGAGACCGTTGTTGGGTGGTGGATCATTCTCAACAGTGACAAGGACAGGGTGGTATGTGCTGTGCAGGTACAAGTGTATCGGAAACAGTTATGTTGCTGGTGTCACTTCAGTGTCACTGATGGATTAAGGGTGATCCGCCACCCAAAATAACCAGTCATAAGCAGCTCTGTGGTCAGAAACTAGCCACTGAGCTAGAGGTGGCATAACGCAAACTGTGCATATCAACTTCTCAAATATGATCTCTGAATGTACATCAGAAAGGTAGACCTACAAGGCTGGTGTTTCTAATGAAGTGGCCAGCGAGTGTTATTTATGTGGACAAACATACGCAAATTAAAAGTCTGTTCCTCTACCCGACTAACCTGAAATATTGTGTCAACCATCCCCATTCTCCTCTACAGTTACGTTTACTGCAGTGTTATAGCTATTAACTTTCATTATAGATGTTATAATGAAGATTTTTCTTGTTAAGCTCACTCTTAATGTTTTAAGCTATTTGCCATTCATTATCAGCAATTCCACATACAAATACTGATATAAATGCTATTTCTGTGTGTTGTCGTCTTATCCCAGCATGCTCATTTCTGCTCATTAAAACGCTTAAAGGAGCAATATGCAACCACTAGCTTCCACCCACCAATAAGCTGCGTCGGGCTAAAATTAATTACTCCTAATGATTCTTTTAATTAGTTTAATAAGAAGCTGCTGAATAAAAAGCTGACTTCAGCCTCGCAGTTTTACTGCTGGTAGTATTTTTGAGATTTGAGATTTAAGCTTAAAATATCCAACCTGGATTTTTATCCACTGAGCTAGCAATAAATATGCCCTATGGCAGGATGTTTCAACCAGGATTTTTTTTCTTTATACATCTTGCAACCAGTGTTATAACACCACCAAATGTAAGCTGCTGTTTCAATGTAAAACATTCAGAATGTGAAAGTGATTCTCTACAGCCAGGGTGAGGTTTGTATGTTCTGGGCTACTGTAGCAACACTGTGGCTTTATATGACGGCCTCCATTGGAAGACGACCCACTCCTATGTAGATACAAAGGGTTCATGCTAAGCTAACGAAAACACAACAAGTGGTAGTTACAGGTAATTATACACTAATGAAAACATAGCATTAAATATTATATTCTATTTCTGCTTATAGAGCCCCCTAAATTATGCACACTGCAGCTTTAAGCACTGAAAACACAATGATTCCTCTCTGTTAGAGCATCAGGGCATCAGTTTTATGCATAATATGTACAAGACACATTAGCATATCAGTCAGTGCTGTGCATGATACAGTTATACTATGCCTGATGCAATTTAGTAATAAGATAACAAGGCAGAGCATTAGAATGCACGAGTGTGGTCCATAAATTACCATGCAATAATACACTGCAGTTCGTTATTGGCATGGATGTGGAAGCAGATGCAGGCATACGTTAACATGTCTGTTTAATGAATCCAGTAGAATTAGAATGTGCATGCCGCAGAAAGGCTGCGCATGATCCAATTAGGTAATTAGATATTGAGGAAGAAGGCCTGGCACACAATCTCAGTGTGTGCTCTCAGCTTTACGGTGCACAGGCAGTGTGTGTTCTAGCAGGCCATGCTATTAAAAGGCATAGAATGTTCCAAGCATGATCACACATAATTACTTCATGGGATTAGTTTCACAAGAGCCCACACTGAGACTGAATGCTTCAGGACATGTTCTGGGATGTTCACACGCAAAGGGAGAATGGCATTGGCTGGCACAGTAGTTGGTTGGCATAGTGTTGCAGGTCAGTAGAGGGAACCCTCACAAACATCTCATGATCCTGACTTTCATCTTGCCAACTTTATTCCATTTTGTACAGAAATTATGTGCAATTAAAACTATTTGTATTTGAGGCTTTGGTCTTTGAAATGGTAGCTTTTTGATGTAACCGTGTTGGTGCTGGTTGGCACAACATGAAATTAGCCATGAATACACTAAATCCATAAAATGTGATACGATACTGAGAGCTAAGATGTTCTGCTTTTTTACAGTGCACTGTATGACTCACACATACGGCAGACAGTGAAAACTGTAACAACCAAACTCATTCTTCCATTCCTCCGGTGGGTAATATGGCACACCTGGATTAGGACTGCTAGCTTTTGAACTGCAGTCGCTAGGCTAATGTGGCTAGCAAATGACAGGAGCTTCTACCAGGTCACGCACCAATACACTTCAATGCTAAAATCATTATATACTTGCCTCAGACCATGTCGAGGTGCTCATTAATCTCAAATGTAAGCTCCCCGGACAAAAAGTAAGCAAGCTCTGTGATGCTCTGGGGGAGTTTTAATTACATGGACATGGGTCCTTTGGTTGAGGTGACAGTAAATTTGAACCGCAATGTCTACATTGAGCTGCTGGACAACCAGGTTTTGCGTTTTGGTCATTATCTTACCAAGGAACCAGGGATCACAGCCCGATATTCCAGGATGATAATTCTCACGTTCACAGGGCTGCAAATGTGACTGGCATGATAAACATTTGGGAGCATTCACACATCTGGACTGGCCTACAAAATCCTCAGATTTCAATCCTCTTGAAAATCTGTGGGACTACCTGGAACAACGAGTAAAATGCCAGGAAAGGCGTCCACGAAATCTGGCCCAACGGCACAGTTCTTTGATGCAAGAGTGGCTGAACATTGATGTTACCTACATCCAGAAACCTGTCCAGTCCAGGCTACATTACTATTCATGCCAGTGGAGGTATTACACACTATTGGGTACGTTACAGTCAATGTTAACTAATTTTTTATCTGGTAAGCTTAATTTATGAGATGACATGCTATCTACACTCATCGTCAAAAGAACAGTTGCACTCAGAAGGAAGTGTCAGATTGCAATGCTATTGGGAAGGAAGATAAAGGTTACCAAGAACAATAAATTTGGGCAATATTTATTGAGCTACATATACAGAAGGAGTGTCTCTCAGCGTTGGGCCACCATGTTTGCTAACGCAACATGCATATGTCTCGGCATGGAGTTGTAGAGGTTCCTAATGGGGTCTTGTGATGATCCATCCCATGTAGCTTGAATATTCTCACACAGTACCTGCAGATTTTGAAGTATTCAGGCACACCGATAAGGCCCATCCTTGCTTATGGTAGAACGTGAACGTGCATGGTAGAACGTGAAACCTGATTCATTTGCATGTCTCGCCATTTCAAATCTACCCAAGTTTCATTCCTGTCGATTGATTCCTTCTGGGTGCAACTACTTGCACAACTATTCTTTTAACAGTAATACCATACTGTTGTAGAAACCATATAAGCACATACATTTGAGATTTCTTAACAACTTGACACAATTTAAGGCAAAGTTTAGACATGCAGTTTGTATCATGTGAACATAGAAGCTTCCAGTGCAAAAACCAAAGACACCAAACAAGTCCTGGCTGATCGGCTAGATTTAGTAGGGGGAGAAATGGTGTACATTTGTTATTTTGGCCAAACCATCACATTAAGGGTTTCTACTGAGGACGGTTTGTCATGGCAGGGCTCAACGAGTGAAGAGCCCTGCGCCTTTATCTCCTAATCCCTCTCATCAGAGCGAAAACAAATCCACACAATTTGCAGCAATAAGAGGATTTGAGGGAGTGGCGTGCTGGGGAGGATGTTGGTTGGTGGGGTGGTGGTGATGGCGGCTGGTGGTGGGTGTAGGAAAAACAGTCCAATACTGCTGAACAGCATGAACTCATTGGAGGGCTGGAAATGGGTAAGTTCCTCAAAAACCATTTCCATGTTTACGGCCACCCAGCTGGGCAAGGAAAAAAGCCAGCTGTTTGGTGGCGGCGGTGGTGGTGGAGGTGGTGGTGGTTGGGGCTGTTTACTTGCTTACTCACTTATTTCTTGTGATGGGTGACAGAGTAATAACAGACATGCAAGAACTGGGCTTTGTGAATTTGCTTATCTTATGATTGCACAGTTTTGTGGAAGTAGAAGACCACAGATCGGGCCAGGCAGCCTAGCTATTGACTGTCTTTGGAGTGCTTCAGGAATCAAAAAATGATGCTTCATGATGACTGATGCAGCAAAACATTACTGGCTAATACCATCCACACTATTTAAAGTCTCTGTGGCTCGACTGCAATAAACCATAAATTGCAATAAACATAAATCACTCCAAAATGTAAATATATCTAGCATCTTTCTGGGGAGTAATTACAGTGCATTTCAGAAATTTAGTGATTTTTCTGATAAAATGAATACAAAATTCCTATTAAAATATTATTCCATATAAAACACTGTAAAGAGTGAGCGTTTCAAGTACAAGTAAACAGACTAATTTGGAGCACTATGAGTTGACATTTCTACAGTAAGAACGTCTTGCTCATGTCTGTTATGGTGTGTTAAAGCCTGCGTTAAAGAGAAACACGTACGTGTCATAGGCAAGATTCTTCCAGTAGATAAATACCACTCACAACATTCAACCACCATTATGGCCACACTACTACTGATATCATATTCTACGGTCAGGAAGCAAAAGACAGCCATCGATCTTACTCTCAGACTCTGAAGGAGCCCATCAATATCTCGAGCAGGCTACTGCTATTCCCCGGAGAGCTGAACGGCTCTCGTCTAACTGAAATTACCTTCCTTTCCTGCAAAAAATGGGGCCTCTCCAAATGTATAAAGTTCATAGCACTCCACTTTTATTTTGCTGGATCATCGGCTCCATTATAGCCAGACAGGCACATTAGTGTTTCTCCTCTATCTTATCTGGAAGGAGCGAAAGAAAGGAAGCAGCACTGGCTGAAGTACCAGGCAGGTCTTGATGCATCTTTCTGGCTGAAATATTAAACATGCGGCATAGAGCTTACCAGTCAAGCAGGATACATGACTGAAATTATACATTCAGAGATAACATTATGATCATCATTTTGTAGGCAGTGACAAATGTTTCTAACAATATATAAAGTCTAGAGATATGATCAGAATATCATAAACCTGATAAAACCTGACAGGGTATTTATTTACATATTCATTTATTTATTTGTTTGTTTGTTTTTGTGATATAGATCTATCTATCTATCTATCTGTCTGTCTGTCTGTCTGTCTGTCTGTCTGTCTGCGGAAATTATTCCCTCATTATCCATCTATCCATCCAACTACCTACTAGATATCCAACTAGAATGGCCTATCTGTCTGTCTGTCTATTTATTTATTTATTTATTTATTTATTTATTTATTTATTTATGGACAGATGGATACATTATTTGGATGAATTGGAAGGCTGTATCCGATATCCAGGCACTGGGGATTGGTTAGAAGTCTCGTTAGAAGTCTCATTTGCATATGAGAATTGCAAAAGCCAATTTTGCAATAACAATGAGCAGACACTATTATATACAGAGCCAGCTGGAATTACAATTCTGATTATGTCAGGAAAAAAAAACTAACAAAACAAAATAAAATATTATTATAACGCTGTACGCTGAAAAATCACACCATCATGCTGCAATGATCAGTAACTGAAGCAATAACCGAGTCAGCAAACCAAGTTCACATTACATACACAAAAGTGAACAGAGCTGTGGACCTGTTTAGATTCAACAAATGTGCCAGATGCTGAGCCACTGATAGGAAATTTCATCCCATGAGTAATAATGGTATATTTCAGAAGTATAGAATTACAAGCTACTCTTTCTTTTAAGCTCATACATATGTAAGTGATGCACCACACAAGAAATAAAGCACATATATGCAAATTATAACCACAAATGCCAATTTGAAGGCATGCAAGCAAATCTGTATAAAAAGGCAAACGGAAATTAAGCATGATATCAAATCAGCGAAGACTGTAAACAGACATACAGCACTTCCCCTTTAAATACATCCTGGTCCTCCGGTTGGGTCTGTTGTGTATTAGTGGGCCAGTCCTATCCAATCCAAGTATCGATATATCAGATATCCGTTGAAAAATCAATCCTTTACATACATCAATATCAATACCAAGTGTTTGTAATGCTGAATTATAATGTTACAGGTTATTAATAAGACATATGATCAATTATCCAGTAGTTTTTCTTTATAATAATAGGTTAATAAAGATGCACAAATTGCTGTACATGTACAGCCCTAGTCCTGCAGTAATCTACTGCCTTCCTTAAATACAGCAGAGTGGATAGTGCATGCTGGGAGATACAGGTCGAGCTTCTTGCCAAAGAGATTAAAGAGCTGTTATTTGCAAAGCAAGTTGAGAAAGTGACCAGTGTAGTCACATGCAGTCTGTCCCTGAATATCACAGCAGGGCATGAAATCACTTTACACGTTCAGCTTTTCCAAGCATGACGGTGTCTTGTGCTTCAGCCGAGTTGTTTGACATTAAAACAGAGTCATTGCCAGCTTTGTGAAGACTGGCGTAAGTGTATGTAAGTGCTGCTGTGTTATGCGGTTTATGTGGTCTGGTTCTACACTTCCGTTTTATACGCGTTGGATGCATTAGGCTAGTCTTCAGGCAACTGTGTTTCCACAGGGAGCATATTAATTGGCACAGTCAAGATTCAGGCAAGCTATTTGGTTTGACAGAATGCAATTACGCGTGATAGACTTAACTGAAAATCAATCTCACTAAAACGGAAACATTCACTGTAATATTCAGATATGTTTAGAATGTCCTATAAGTATGCTTTGTTGTAGTGCTCTTCTGGAAAGACAGAAGTTGCAGTATAACTAAACAATATAATATGGGGCTGCATTGGTACGTGATGAGGTCCTGGAACACTTAGTATTCACAAATTTGGCAAGTTGATGGGGTTGGGGGGGTGGCAGTTTGCGACCCTAAAAGTAATGAGTGAATTAACTAGGTTTCCCAAAACTAAACAAACAGCTTCTAATGCATTACCAAACTGGTGTAATGAGCCAGTCGATTTGCTCAACATTACTGAGCTCTTTTGAGGGATAAAGAATCACAAAGGTGGAGCCACTGGGAGTGATAAACAGTGACTGTGTTGTTATTACCGTTTCTACACCTGTACAGGCGTCTAAGACGTATTATATAGATATGTATGACACTGTGCAAAGTCTTAAGTCCCTATTCAAGTGAGATTAGTTTTAGCAGGGGAGGTCTGTTAATGTAGTGATGTTTACACGGACGTTCCGGTAACATGGATGTTTACATCAGCACTAAGTAACTTTGGTTTTGAACATACAATGACATACATTAAAAGAGATGACACAATATGTTGAGTTAATACTCCAAACCAATAGCAGGCAACGTAGCCAGAAAGTTGTGGTCTCCATCCCTATCTTAATGAATGGACAGCCCCCCCAAAAGTAGTCCATCACTACTTTTGTTTACTGTGGTTTAGTACCTGGGAGTGGGTGGCGGTGGGGGTGCTAATTGTTGCTTCAAAAAAGCTGCATTTGCTCATCCTTTCATTGACTCCGTCTTTAAATTATCTAACCGAGAACAAACCCTTTAACTTGACTAACAAGAGGTTAGAATACGCTGTCGGGGGGAGAGGTGCTGCCTCTTGATCCCCTCATGTTGGACTGAATCAACTCAATGCTACAGTGACTCACTATCGCCTCTTGAGGTACAAAGTGGTATTGGAGGCAGGATGGGGCAGGGCTAACTACATATCTCTGCAACATGATACATAGACGTCTTTGACAAACCATCAGAATAGCTATTTCTTCACATTCTGTTGCTAATTTTAGTTCATTTTGGAAATAAAATGTTACAAATTGCTCCCTTAAATCACTGATTAATGTATTAATGCTGTTTGTATTAATAGTAATATAAACACCTCAGTGTCACTGCTGGACTCGGAATAGACCACCAACCATAACTATCCAGCCAACAACGTCCTGTGGGCAGCGTCCTGATGAAGGACTAGAGAATGACCAACACAAACTGTGCAGCACCAGGTGAGCTATCACCTGTGACTTTACATCTACAAGGTGGACCAGCAAGGTAGGAGTGTCTAATAGAGTGGACACTGAGTGGACAAAGTGTTTAAACACTGCAGCAGCACTGCTGTATCTGATCCACTCATACCAGCACAACACACAGTCAGTGTCGCTGCAGTGCTGAGAATGATCCACCACCCACATAATACCTGCTCTGTGGTGGTCCTGTGGGGGCCGTGAGCACAGAAGAACAGGGTAACGGATTGTTAGGTGAATGTGCTTAATAGTCATACAAGGTTCTGGGTCCATTATATTATGTGCAAGATCCAGTCTGGAAGGTGCCAAATCTGGATACAGCATGTTCTGGAGCAAATTAAGCCATGGCTAAGTGTAAATATGTAAATATGTGACAATATACTGGAAAATCTGCTTTCCGCAATGATGTGTGAGTATGGAGGACCTGTAGAAGGTTAATGAGCCTCCATGCAATGTAAAGTCTCAATACCTCTTAATTTCTGAGCTGCATATCCAGGCTTAGAGCCATTAAGTGCACAGGAGATCTCTAGGATTCCTTTCTAGGAACACATCAATGGCAATAATGCAGGGCCTCCTGAGCATTAGCACGATCCAGCTGAGAACGTTGGCTGGATATGACTGTATTTCAGGCCCCGTAGTGAGTTAGAGGAAGGTTTGGCAGACTGTCTGCTATGCACCAGTGCTTGTCTGCTACCACAGCTCTAGAGTAAGAGTAAGAGAGAGAGAGACACAGAGCAAAAGTGATAGACAATATGAAGCTTCAGGAATGGTCTTATAACCCCTCCCTTCCCCTCCACTAGACCACCACCTGAGGCCCTAGCCAAACCCATTTAGTGCCAAACAAAGAATAAGAAGCACTGGACTCCATCACACTGCAATCAAACATACACGCATTACATTCCGAATAACAATCAAGCTAATTGGCATTTCCCCTCAAGTCTGTACAGTGGAGCAGAAGGTAATGGCGGCAGTCTGAAGGGCACTTCAGTTACAGTGAAGGCGAGATGGGTGGGGGCGTATTTGCCGAAAGCTTTTTGGGAGAAGAGGAAGAGAGCGGTTGTTCATTAAAGAGCCGCAAAAAAGGGAACCTGAAACTGCCCCATTCACTGCACACTGCACTATTTATGGGAGCCTGCTGTTGTGTAGTGGCGTCCAAAAACAGTGGAGAGCAGAGCACTCTAAAAGTCCCATAATGCACAGCAGTAGACAGTGACAAACAACATACAGACATAGGTCATGACTACAGAGGGATGAGTGGATACATGCTAATCCTTTACTCACTGTCGAAATGAAGTTGCTATACAGGTTTCTTTGGAGTGATGCCACAGAAGACCTGCTTCAGTACAGGTGAGGTGTGTGAGTCTGAAGAACCTTTTTAAAGTGTGAAGAATCTCCACATAATACAAAGGTTCTCGTTTACAGGTGTTATGACCAAAGTCAGGACACCATAAGGAAGCTGTCGCTTTGTAGAGGAATTGAATCAGTTCTTCAGAGTGGTCTGATGTGAAAAGGTGCACTGTAGAAATGCAAATATAACAGAAATATAACAAAAATGCAAATAAAACCAAATGCAAATATAACAGAATGGCAGAAGAAATGAAAGAAGGACAAAAAGAAAGGAAGGAAGGCTGCAAAGAAGAAATGAAGAAAAAGAAGGAAGGAAGGAAGGAAGGGAGGAAGAAAGGAAGGAAAGAAAAACTAAGATGGGAAGATGGGAAGATGGGAAGAGAAAAAAGCATAGAAATAAAAAAAGAAGGAAAAAGAAAGAAAGAAAGAGAGAAAGAAAGAGAAGAGAAAAAGAGAAAGGAAGCAAGGCAAGGAAGAAGGAAAACATGAGGAGGAAGAAGAGAAAGGAAGCAAGGAAAAAGGAAAAATATGAGGAGGAAGAAGAGAAAGAAAGGAGAAAAGGATGAAGAAAGAATAGAATAAAAGAAAGAAAAAAGAAAGAAAAGAAAAGGAATGAAGAAAGGAATAAAGGAAAAATTAAAAAAGGGAGGAAGGCTGAAAAGAAGAAAGAAAAATAAGAAAAAAATGGAAGAACGGAAGCAATGAAAAAGAGAGAAAGGACAGATGGGGGACTAGAAAATATAAGAAAAGGAGAGGAATATAAGAAAAGAAGGTAAAAGGAATGGCAGGAGAAAGAACAGACAAGAAAGGAAGGAAAGAAATAAGGTAGGAAGGAAGAAAGAAAGATAATCCTTTGTAAGAGTGTGTAACTGTGTTCCTCATAGTTCTCCTGGTTTCCCAGCGTAGGAAACAGGGATGAGGGAACCGAAGGGAAGAGCGGGACTCTAAGGAACGTGAAGGCTCTGCGTGTGCCATTTGCTCAGTTCACCTGCCAAACGTTGTGACCTTCCAGAGCTGTTGTTCCTCTTAGCTTAGCATTTACATTAAACTGTCCTGCATTATTCATTCACAAAGAGGGTCTCTGCTCCTCCAGAGGACACATATAGCTCACCACGTGAACGTCAAGCATGCAACCAGCTGGATCTCAACAGCAGCTACTCAGGCATTACATAATGTCAGCATTCTCCTGTTGGACGGCTTTAACGTTATTTACTTATTTATTTATTTTTGGTCTTTCGTTTTTTTTCCTGACTGCTATGAATGATTTAAATGGAATTAGAAGGGGTACACAGCAAGACCAAAGACATCGCCGCATCTCAAGCAGCTTTGTACGCCCCGGGATGATGCTTGCTCGCTGGCTGGATCACAAGCTCCATCGCTTTTCTCTATCAGGGTGTACTGTCACTTTCAGCTCCTCTGCCCACCGCACGGCCAGAGCTTGAACTTGTAGAGTGGGTAAAGCCCTCAACTCCATCACTCTTGGCTGAGCAGTGAAAACACCGCATGTATTCCCAGACCTTTTGGCCTGACCTAGAGGGAATCATAAATTAAACATCTTCGCTCTCAGAAGCGAACGCTCCGACTCTAACATGCCGTGCTTTTTCTGTGTCCGGTATGGGCCAGGCTCCTGACAAGACAAGATGCTCAGGCTCTTAACGTAATGGCTAAGGCGACGGGATTTATGCAGCTAGGGAGGTCTCTCTCAGGAACATCCTGTCTCACAGAGAGAGCAAGGGGGGAGAACCAAAAGGTCCTCAATTGAAAGCATGAAGAATTTACAGACATTCAGATGTTCACAGTAGAAGTCTGTTAAAAAGCAGGTTCACTACAATCCCAGCAATCAGCTTCAAGTAAAAACATTTTTTGCAGAACTGTGTCTGCACCCCAAATGTTGTCAATTAGCCTGATAATCCTTGTTTTAATATATTTCTATACTTTAGAGAGTTTCTACATAGGGCCCTCCTGCCTCTGTGTATTTTATGTATATATTAGGTATATATAGACATAAATATATATACACTCATCATCAAAAGAATAGTTGTACAAATAGTTGCAGCTGTGCATGTAACATAAGCTGACCCGACAGCCACGAATGTGGATATTCAGTGAGCACTGATACCTTCCATGAGTCATCCTGTTAGTGCCAGCACCACTGACTACACAAAACAGGACCTTATGCACACAGACCTATGACGACTGCCCTTAACACCACATCAGCATCAACAGTGTCGTGCCAGACTGTCATGGAGTGACTCAGAATGGCAGCATGTCATCTTCTGTGATGAGTCCCACTTTTGAATCCATGTGTGGAGGCACCGTGGTCAGCACCAAGATGAATGGTTTGTTGTCACATGTCACATGTCCAGAAGGCCTGGTGTCACTCCACCTCCACCCCTAACGCAAAATCCATAGGAACTGTGTGAGAATATTCAAGCTGCATGGGATGGATTATCACAGGACACCATTAGGAACCTCTACAACTCCATGCAGAGATGCCTGGCATGTTGCATTGCCTGACCCCATACTGAGAGACACTACTTCTGTATGTGTAGCTCAATAAATATTGCCCAATAGCAATTGCCCAATAGCATTGCAATATGACACTTCCTTCTGGGTGAACTGTTCTTTTGATGATGAGTGTATTTTCTCTTTATTTAGTATCTTTAGTTAGTATGTATATTAATGCTGACCTGCTGTAGAGTAATAACCTGAGCCTGACTACAAGCAATTCAATGCATGGATGTCCTGACATGTTGTGCAAATGACAAACTTAAAACTTGGACTTGAACTTAAAAATAGTACATCATATAGCTGACATAAGGATGTCTGTACTTTTTTAATAGAATTACGTTTTTTTTGCATTCAACTTTTGCAAGTATTACAGTACATCTAAATTCTTGAAATGCCCAGTGCAAAAAAACTGGCCTATCAGAAATTGTCTATCTCCATAGTGTCTGGATAGATTTAAGACTTCAGGAGCTGGACACACAAGGCCTAACACATTAGACAATTACATCATCGGTATAATTACAAAGTCACAGAGGAATCAACCAACCACATTTGACTGAGTAAAAATGTGACTTCAATCTTTCTAAAATTCTTTTATAGTTCTCAGGGTTTTCCAGTGTAGGGAACAGTGATGAGGAAACCCAAGGTCAGAGCAGGACTCATGAGGAACATGAGGTCTCTGAGTATGCCATTTGTTCAGTTCACCCAGAAGTTTCATACTCAGTCACGTATGTGACGTAAGCAAGACTGATCCAACCGCCATGATTCAGACATTCAGCAAGCAGTGATGCCCTCCAGTAACAGAATATGAATGGCAGCCTAATCAATGGGTTGGTAGAAATGGAAAACAGTGGTAGCAGCTTTTTACCAGCCTCTCTACTGACAGAGTCACTCAGAGTCACAAAATGTATATGTAAAATATATATGCTAATATATCTGTCACAAGCTCCACATAAAATCTGGAAAGTCTTGAAAGGTCTGTGTTTAATCTACAACTGTCAGTAAAAGTTAATGTGAATTGCTGTTAGTGTAGTGCTAGTAAACTGCTAGAAACCCATAGGGATGCCAACAGAAGTGAGCCTTATTATCACAGTTGGTAGACATAGTGTAGTGGGTAACAGCTCTGCCCACCATGATGTTGACCGGGATTCAGTCCCATGCCTGGGCAAGCGACCTAGGCTATACCAATAAGAGTTCTTGGGCAAGACTTGTTGCACACTGCTGAAAATCTGGTTTGATCTGAACAGATCTGGCCTTGTTGGGACACTAAAAACTTACTGCAGTACTGTGAAGACATTGAGCCAGAAGGCCCAACACTATTCCAGATACACTGAGGAATTTAGTGCAGATGTAACCACTTTTGTAAGGTTGTTGCTTCCCTGCTCAGCCAGCAGAGAGACATGATTTTCTCATTTAACAGCACAATGTTCAGCTTTATGAATACATGAATATTTCATGAATATTGCGTAACCCTCTGGCTTCGTATATCAAGCGACTGCTGATCAGAAAGTGGCAGCTTGATGATTTTCCTTGTTTATCTGTCTGCTTCTCATTACCAAACAGGAGCAGATGTGAGCAGTGTGTGTGTCCAACTCACATCAGAGCACATGTGGATCACTGGATCCTGCATTGTGTTTTGCACCAGGAAACAGCCTTAAGCAAACTGTGCAGTAGCACACTTCAGTAGGAACGTTCTTTGTTCCCATCATGCAGAAGAATGTTTTTTACACTGTTGGCTGATCATGCTTAAATACAGTGTGCTCTGGAAATAAGATGTTTTCCAGAGCCATATGCTTCATTATGTTGAAAATATTTGTGATAATTAAATTACTGAAAGCATAAATATTAAAATGATCAAATGGCATGTGTGCTAGCCTGTCCAGGGTATTTCCTGCCTTCTGCTCACTGAATGCTAGGACAGGCTTTAGCAACCCCCCACTCCCGACCAAGAAGGATAAAGCAGTTTCGAAAAAACATGAATGACTGAGCACAATGTCTCACAATAATTAAGGTGGCTGTACTTAGTTTTATTACTTTTTTATTACTATTATTTTATTTATTATGCTTTTTTGTACCATTTTTATAGATCACAGTTTTCAACAAAGTTTTCAACATATGATGGACTTTGGATCTGGACTTGGAATTGGATGGGCTTTGGATCTGGAAATGGATGAGCTTTGGATCTGGATTTGGAAATGGATGGGCTTTGGATCTGGATATGGAATTGGATGGGCTTTGTATCTGGATTTGGAATTGACTGGGCTTTTGATCTGGATTTAGAATTGGCTTTTTAAGCTCATATTTACTATTTTATTACACTATATTACAATAAATTTATGTGTTTGGCAGATGCTCTCATCCATGATGAGTCTTCTTCAAGGACCCTCCTGAGGCTCACTGAAGGAAGGTCTGCTAGGAGGCAGGCAGCAGTGTTACGTTTAACACTACACCAACAACTGAGGGTGTCAACAATTCTGAAGGACACTGTGTAAGTGTGAAAGTCCTGAGTTGGGGTCCTCAAAACAGAGTAAAATACATATTGCACCTTTCTTGTGGCAGTATTGCACATTGAACAGTCACATAATCACTGTCAGAACAAAACCACAAAATCATTCTTAACTTTGAATCAAAGTTAATGGAACAAGTAATTTTGGAGCATTTCTCTTGGTCGGAGACAATGTAAATCATGATGGCATTCTGAAATCATGTGACAAAAATGAAAAACAGTAAAAATGGAGATTTAAGGTTTTGTTCCCACAGCAATGAATCAATTGTGGCTGTGCCTTTGTATTTATTAGTATTATTTATTCACTGTTTATATTCTATATTGTCCATTTCGCATGAACTAAATCCAACAACACAAATTCTTCAAACATGAAAGATTCAGAAAACTGAGTATTTAGAGCAGTGTAACTTGAGCAGTGAAACCAGAGATAACGACTTTAAATGTCAGATCTTTGGAGTGCTGTAGATCAGCAGGGAAATGCTAGAATGAAGCCAAACTTTGCAGTTCAGTACAGCCTGATGTGCCCTGGATCACTTTGTTAGAATTCAGAAAACCAGAGATATAGGCCCGAAATCACTAGCCTCTTCACCTGTTGTCTTCTCTGAGGCATCCATGTCATTGGTGCCATAATCCAAGAGCAGCGAGAGGTCAACATTAACCTCATCATCACCGAGCAGGGAGGGTTAAGCACTAGTCTGTGTGACCCCGTGCTTAGAGCTCGTCAGCCCTATGTGCTAACTATGCACATTGCGTAGGGCCTCGCAAATGATGCAAGGGTCTCGCCTCCCCCTCTTGTAAAAGCTTATTGGTTTCAACTTCCATAAGAGAATGAGGCAGAATTAGCTATCTTTGATGAGTTTGTTGAAAGCTTCATCATACAACTACCATAGTGAAATGGACGGAGCAGAGAGACTATCATTCCGAACACTGTCTCCTCACAGTTACCACAGCTGCTAAATGTTGCTATCAGGAAATACAGTCCTGGGTTATGACAGTGAAGTTTCTTCCAGGCCTGTGTGAGAGTGAATTACGACTGTTATTAGGCTTGATGAACACAAGAACACAATATTCCAAAAGAATCCTTGACTCCAACACTCCTATGGGAGTCAGGGACGACTCTTGGCTATAACTCTAAGTTGAGAGTCTGGGAGTCAACTCTTTAGGTCTGTTGACTCTGTGTTTTTTCATCTCGAGGGACATTCTGACGGAAGGAGAGTGCAAAGCAGGTGAGGGTCTGAGTTTGAGACGCGAGAGAGAAGCGAGAGCATAAACGTCTTCCTCTTTTCACATTGTGTGAAATAAGCTGAATTTTCCTCTTATTTGAATCTGTAGCTACTCAAAACTGGGTAAACTATGTTCAGGATGGTTTAGTCTCTGCTGTGTCCCAGGGCAGCTCTGGAGCTGTCTTGGTTAAAATAAAGGGGAGTCGAGGAGTCAACACCATCGAGTCGAAGATAGAAGTTGACTTCAGAAGACAGATTATGGTTCTTGAGTCAAGCAGGAGGGCTGCTTTGTAGAATTTTTTCCCAGGAAGGTCAGGACCACCTCTACCCTGAGACAAAACTCTCAGAAAACTCCTCAGACATGCTATTTAATCACAGACTAATCAGACATTTCTTCCTCTGCCTCACAAAACCCTGAACACGAGTCTTATTCTTTCTAATAGACCATCACTGTTGGTATCTAGCAGCAGTGATTAATGCTCATGGTTTTTACTGTGATAAAGTACTTACAGGGTTCACTGGTTTCACTGATAACAGTGACTGAGGTTCATTCAGACTTTCAGGTCTGTTTCTGACTGTCATTCTCACTCTAACAGTTATCAGTTGTTATATTCAATATTGCATATACAGTAATTATACATCCTTCTCCTTTTCGTGCTTGTCTTGCTCTCCAGTGAAGATCTGAGGAGGATGGGTTCCACTTTTGAGTCTTGGTTCCTCTCGAGGTTTCTTCCTCTTGTTCTGAGGGAGTTTTCCTTGCCACTGTCGCCCTTGGCTTGCTCACTTTGAGCAGATTCTCTGTAAAGCTGTTTTGTGACAACATCTGTTGTAAAAGGCGCTATATAAATCAAACTTGACTTGACTTCTTGACTTGACTTGACCACCGCCGTGACTTCAAGCTGCTCTAGAACCGAACATTTCCCATCACACCACTCTAAAGGACTTTGTTTCCATTTTATCCATTTAATTCTGCAGTAATCCTGAGAAATCATTAGTATTCACCTTAAAAACATCACAGTGAGCCACACTGGACTGACTGTGCCAAAGCAAAGACAAACAGATTCACGTCTTCTCTGATATTTTGTCTTGTAATTTGAGATCCTTTTATGTATATTACTCAGTGTTGCTCAGAGGCACCATCATATTCCCTTTTAAAATCTTTGGACATTATGTTGCGTTCTTTCCTCTCTTTTGCATGGAGACAATAAAGTTTTGCTCAGGAGCTATTACGCCGTAGCAGCCAGTGGAGCCCATCAGAAATGATTTGATTCATCTCCTACCAGCACAATGTCTCATTCAGTTCACATCCACTGCAGGCCTTTGCCAACAAAACATGCAGACAAAAAACAAATCGTCTTATTCACCTCACGTGCTTCCGAACCTGTGTAACGACAGCCCGGTAAAGGCTGGCGCACCACTGCGGAAAATGATATCGGCGGCTGCAGGCGTTGCGTGTGCCGTGTCTGGTTTTCTGCTCGTGTGTGGGGTCATAAGAGAACTTAGAAGATGACACTGCAGACTGCCCAGCACGCGTGCGTGTGTGATGGTGGTTCATAACAGCTGGCAGGGAGCCCACAACCCAATGCAGCAGAACAGAGTGTCCCAGCAAGCAGCAAGAGAGAGAGAGAGAGAGAGAGAGAGAGAGAGAGAGCGCAGGCCTCAGCCTGAAAGACGATACCCCAGTGATAAGACTGCAATTGATCTCCTAACTCGAGTTTTAAAAATCCATACAGCTCTTTTCTGGGAGGAATCAAACACTAACTAGCAAGTTAATCACACAGCTCTTGCTCTCTGATGGACTCTTTTGTCAGACAAATGTCTTATTCTAGTGCATGATGGGTCAGTATTTGAACGTTATGTATTTTCAAATGCATATTAACTCCAGCGTATACTAAGAAACATCAGTCAGTTCACTTAGAACAGAACCAATACGCAGTCAAATTCAAAAAATACCACAACCAAATGAAACACAAATGTAAAATGTAACACTTAGTAGTGTGTTATTATAATAATGATCTCCAATATTCTAATAAAGGCACAGTTTGCACTCAAAAATGTAATAAAACTCAATCCTGTAATTAAGTATTAAGTATAGACCAAGTCAGAATCTTTGTAAACATGAACGTTGGCTATACTTCTGCGTGGATAACTCACCCATGGACTCCTACATATATATATATATATATATATATATGTAGATGTATTAGTCTTTTAATCTTTTCACGCATGCAATACGGTATTTACACTTCCCCTTATTTTTATGTTAAGTCTAATTTGAAACTGCAAACAAAGGCCACCATGTTTTGGACCTCCATCACGCTTCTTTGTGATTCTGCTGCAGTGAAGAGCATGCTAAACTGTAACTGCTCTTCTGTAAAGCTATATTGAGACAACATTAACTGTAAAAACTCTATAGAAATACATTTTGATTGATTGGTTGATTGGTTGATTGGTTGATTGATCCAGTCAGAGATAAAAGGATCTCATTTTTAGTGGTGGCAAATACAGGCAGAACAGACTAAACCAAAATAAGGTAAATAATGATAAAACATTGTTTGAAGCTGTAATATCAAACGTTTTGGGGGTATATAGGCTCTGTATGCATGTAATTCGGGATAAGTTTGCCCCATTTTTCCTGCTAATGTTACCACAGAGATAGAGTTTGTTAGGACCTTTTGCTTCTGCTTTCTGCTTTATTCACCCCATGGCTCCTCCACTTCCTCTTATTTTTGTGTTAAATCCAACTTGAAAATGCAATTAAAGCCCACCATGTTTTGGACCTCTGCCATGCTCCTTTGTGATTCTGCTGCAGTGAAGAGCATGCTAAAGCGACTGTTCATTACTTCAGAGCAGTTATTCTTTTTAGGGTAAAAACTTCTCAGTCCCATATACAGCCAGGAAACAGGATAAGAGAACGAGGTAACGCATATGTCCAACAATGTACTGGTTCAGGTTTGAGTTTTTCCATGTTTTCCAGCTTCAGATGGTAGAACTGCTAAACGTCATTTAAAACCCAGTGAATGCATTCTCAGCTTGGCGCTACCGTGATAGTTATTAGCATTATCATAGCAGAGGTACCTTTTTCATGAAACGCTGCAGTGCAAGTGTATGCTTTTTACATGCTAATGATCAAATGACGAATAATATATGCCAAGCAGTTCAGTTAATGGTGAAGCTATCAGAGTGAGAAGATAAGCTCAAAATAGAAATAACCAGCATCAGAACAGCCTTAATAGCACACAGGTTTATCATCATCCACAACAATGAAATTAAGTGCATGTAGTTTTCCAACATTAACACTAACCCAGTATGTAAATGCTTCATCATAGGATCACTGAAAATGTTCTGCTGTCTCCAATACCTTGGTTTAATAGCTCTCAAATAAGCATCAGGCCGAAAATCCTGTTGCATCAGTGCAGTGGTGCCAGCATAATCCACCTGGAACCTGAAAGTTCTTTGTTGGTGTGATGTAATGTTGATTTGTCCTATAGTCCACCTGAAAATGTACTACAATCCCAACAATGCAGTAAGACCTTACATTAAAACTATTAGGTTCTTATTTAAGACATTGTATTACATTACTGGGCATGTTTAACTACCACTTGACTAAACTCAGTGATAATTTTGGGGTATATTTTTGGATGATTACTTTATTGGGTTCCACAAACATCCGCTATACTGAACAAACTTTCCTACAGATTTTAATGCACAGTTTAATACTGGGAAAAATATAAAGTGTACCATACATTTAGCACAGGCCACATGTTATGTTGTTTTTTTTTTCAGCATGTTAAATTCAGTAAATAAACTCTAATTGTGTACCAAAATGCACATTGTTGTGTACTCTGTAGTGAATGGGCCGTTTTACTGTTTTTGCATACCATTGTTTAAAGTTCAAACCCAACAAAACATTGCTTAACCAGTATGTTGGAGTACAGTAATGATGTAACAGTATTAGAGAGCAGATGTGTTTATATTAATAAGGACACGTCCGCACAGACTATAGAATTGCACTGTCTGTGTACTGTCTGTACTGTAAAGTACACAAAAGAACACAAAAGTAGAATATTAAAAATGTTTGTATGACGAGCAACACAAATGACAGCTCTCTTGCTTGTTCCACCACTCACTAACATCCTTATCCAGCTTTTATGTGATGGTTAAGGCAGACAGACGAAAGAACAAACACACAGACACAGTGACATGCAAAGGAATAGGCAAATGTGTTGATGGATGGATGAAGTGATGTGTGAACGAAGGAATGGAGGAATGAACAATAATGGTGTATGGATAAACGTATGAATGGGTGACAGGCAGCTACAGACAGGTTTTTCAGTTAGCTAGCTTATTGTTATGCTGGGTTAGCTTTAGTTTACTAAGTTTCTCAGACTCTTAAACTGTTTTGTGTGGGCGGAGCACAAGACATCAGCCTTGTGATTGGTTAGGTAATGCTTACAGAAGTGTAACCCAAGATTAGGACCTCCCAGTTTACATAGAGAGAAGAGAAAAACGGTGAAATACAGCAGACGTTTATTAGACTTCGGGACAGTATACATAAGACATACTTTGTACATGTATATTGTGGCCCAGAGGAACAAGACGAACTTAATCAGATTTAGCTTCCCCGGGGCTTTAAACACTAGAAGCAGTTGCTTTGAGCCACTGACAGCCCACCAAGTGTCATATGTAACTTCTTGTCAAATGGCATGTTTTATTGTTTTTCTAAATGAAAAAGTGAACACATTCTCTACAGAGGACACTTTTAAATGTGGCTTTTTCATTTGCTTTGCAAAATTTTAGCACACAATTTGTGTTTATTTGTGATGTTTATCTAAAATTGCAAAGTGTGCCATAACTATAACACCGGCTGCATTTAATGTTTTATTCTTTCCAATATGATAAACTTAACAGATAAATAGTAATTGTGTATTAAATATGCAGAACCGTTTTCTCTATAGAGGATATGTAACTTAGTTTAACTTGGAAAATCAACAAATCATGGCATTTAATCATGGCATGGCATTGAGGGCTGCTCAAACTTTTGCTCACGACTATATTTTACTTTGATTTCTTTATGGGTTTGTATAAAAAGCGCATAGTCTAAAATTTTCCTTGTAATATATTTTTATCGTGGATAAAATTATCTTCAATAAAAACATGGTATTTTATCTTTAATCTTAGATAATTGTGTGCTAATTTTATTTTTATACATTTTTATAAAAGAATTTAGTTGGAAAAAGTGCACGGCCCCCCAGTTTGAATGTTGCTTAGGGCCCCCCAATATTTAAACATGGCTCTGGTTTCTGGTTCTCTTTTTCATTCCTCAAACCAGTTCACAGCCCTGATTAGGGATGGCTATTTAACCATGTTTACTATTTGTAAGAACAAACTAATCATATATTACTTTTTAATAAAAACACCAGCTACACGAAAGCTTTGAAAGGAATTTGCTGCAGCTATTGAACTGTATCTGGCTGTTATTTTATATTTAGGTTTTAAGCCCATATGATTTGAGATAAGATCTAAATACTGTACTCTGAAGCAATTTCTCACGTTTGAAATATTTCCATTCCGCGCAGATTAACTGCCATTTCTATTACCGGAAGATGCAATATAAGCTGCTTTATGTTACTAGAGACAACATTCGGTCTGGCACAGCACACGTCTGAAAAACCTGGTAACAAATGAATTTCGTTCAAATAACCACCCCCACCCCTGCATACACATTAATCACTGTGTACTGTTGAACTCATCATTTTTTCCTTGTCACTGCATTTCTGACTCATCAGTTGTCTCCACACTGACAATGAACTGAACAATTAGGTCACTATCTATCTACTATTCAACTATCCATCTCCTTTATTGCTTTAGCCAAATTTAAGCTTTCATCCAAATCCTAAGATTTAGCCGGTACAACTATAATAAGGCTACCCTTAAAATGGGTTTATGAATGGCTTTAAATGACCTTATTAATAGTTATTAATTTGATAATAAACACCCTTAAACCATTAATAAGCAGTTACAACACATAAATAAGAAGGGCAATAGTGACCTGTTGTTAGTCTAACAGTGAACCCATATTCAAATGTTGGCTTTTTGTTCTTAGTTTGCCTTTTACATCAGTCAGCATTTAAAACATGTCAGCTTCAATGCATATTCACATTCATCATATGGAAGAGCCCACTCTTGCCCTTTCATTAATGTGTTATAACTGCTTATTAATACTTTGTAAAATGTTTATGACCTAACTAATAACCATTAATGCAAAACTATTCATAACCTCTTTAAGGTCTTAAAGGCTCTTAAAGGTAGCCTTATTTTAAAGCGGTACCATTTAGCCTATTTGTTCTGGTAGTATCTCAACACTACATGCTTCTGGATAGTCAAATAGTGAACACCATGGCTAATAGCTTTAGCCACATAATTAGCATGGATAAATTGCTATCCTGAAAATACCAACTGAACAGCAGAAATACACCAGTAACACTGTTTTCAGAACCTCAGTTTATAACGTTATTGATCATCTTGAGCATCTAATTACAAAGCTGAAGTTCAGCAGAAGTGTCTGAATATCCTAAATTTGTAAGCATTTTTGGAATTCTTGTTTTTGGAATAATATGAAATTGATTTTGTTGCAGGTGCGTGTATAAAATGATCCCATAATGAGACTAATATTTTCTATGTTTCAAACAATTAGTAGGAAGCAAAAAAAAATTTTTTTGAAGGAAACCCTGACTGTTAAGACTTGTATGCTGTATAGCAGTGTGCATATCATATACTAATAAAATATGACATACAAGTGATAAAAAACATGACATATACACTATATTGCCAAAAGTATTCACTCGTCTGCCTTCACAAGCATATGAACTTGAGTGACATCCCATTCTTAATCCACTGGGTTTAATATAATAATAATATGGTGGTTGGTGTAGCTCAGCGGGTAACACCACTACCCACCAGGGATCCACCACCACATGTGGGAGACTGGGGTTCGAATCCCGGTCTGGGTGACTATGCTGTGCTACACCAATAAGAGTCCTTAGGCAAGACTCCTAACACTACATTGGCCTACCTGTAATATGATTAACCTTGTAAGTCGCTCTGGATAAGAGCGTCAGCTAAATGCCATAAATGTAAATGTAAATGTAATATGATGTCAGCCCACCCTTTGCAGCTATAACAGCTTCAACTCTTCTGGGAAGGCTTTCCATAAGGTTTAGGAATGTGTTTATGGGAATTGTTGACTATTCTTCCAGCAGCGTATTTGTGAGGTCAGACACTGATGTTGGACGAGAAGGCCTGGCTCACAGTCTCCGCTCTAATTCTCTTGTGTTCTACTGGGTTGAGGTCAGGACTCTGTGCAGGCCAGTCAAGTTCTTCCACACCAAAGTCGCTGACAGTTGACTGTGGAATATTTAGTAGTGAGGAAATTTCATGACTGGACTTGTTGCACAGGTGACATCATATCACAGTACCATGCTGGAATTTACTGAGCTCCTGAGAGCAGCCCATTCTTTCAGAAATGTTTGTAGAAGCAGTCTGCATGCCTAGGTGCTTGCTTTTATACACCCGTGGCCATGGAAGTGATTGGAAAACCTGAATTCAAATATTTGGATGGGTGAGTGAATATTTTTGGCAATATAGTAGGTTACATAGGTAACATTCCTCTACTTGGTGTCCAATTTATAGTACAATGTAATTTGTATAATGAATAGTATTTGATACTGAATAGCAACTATATTATGACAAGTGACTCCAAGGTTTGAATGGTGCCATCAGACTGAGGATCAAGGCCAGGGTCAGCATCAGGAATCTGCTTCTTTGAACAGTAAGCATGAATCTGATGTTATGTGATGTTAGTGAAAATGATGTTTAACCTGTATTCATGCTTTTCGGTGTGTCCATGAGAAACTAACCAAAGCTAAATTTCTCTCCAGCAGTTTATAGTGACAGCAAGGGCAGATGTATCAGCTTCCACAGGCCAATAAATGTCATTGTTAGCACAGCGGAGAATAAAAAGCCCAACAGGGAGTGTATGCAGAAATCCTTCCATGATAAATTCAAACAAAGCCACCATTAACAACAGCAGAAAGGTAACCTAGTAGATGATTTCTCGTGAACACCGACAGCTAATACAGTTGATTACAAATGAGCTTGTTTTGATTAGGAGCATGAAATGAATTCAAAATGGCTGCCAGAATGTTTTTTGTTCTGTGAGAAACCTGTGGTAGGGAGTTACCATTCTGATGGAAGCATGTGTGGAAAGCCATAGCACGAAAGCCCATGGCATCAGATATCACAGCTGCAACATCTGACTTGAGTCTATTGATTGTGAAACATATATAGTGTCAAACCAGTCCCTCCAGCATACAGTCTGGGGTGAATTCAATATTCAACCCAATGGTGTCTGTCGGGTAGACAGATGGTTTCAGTTGGTTCCAGGGTGGTACAAGCCTTGTGATTGTTCAGGGTGAGTAGGTTTTAGGAGAAACAAGAAACATTGGCCCTTAATGGAACCTCTGCTAAGACCCCAACTCTCACAGTCATAGCATGCCAGTCAACTACTTCAAACAGTTTTGTAAACTGAAACACTGTAGGCTATGAAATGTCTTTCAGCCCCATTCATCAACTGTTTTTTAGAAGGATTTCTTCTTAAAACCCATTTTTTTTCGTTTTCTTGAACATTCTGATATCCACCAGTGTGTTCTAATTTGGGATTCATTCGTAGGGAAGAACAGAATCTATTAATGCTCCAGTACAAAGGTACAAACAGTTCTGCGGTGTAAGAACACCTCATAAATCAGATGTAGGACCTTCCTCAAGAACAAATTTAAGAGCTTCTAGAACTTCACAACCATATACACTCTCAAAACTAAAAGTTTCTAAAGGGTTGTTGGCCTGGATGAACGCTACTGGGCATAAGTCGGAGACCTCCCTTCACTGTTTAATTTCTATACAAAATGACCATTAAGTAATTTTATCAGGAGATGTTTCTGAGGTGATTAGATATATGACAATCCACTTGCAGAATGAATGGGAAAGCCATAGAAAAATAAAAAGTAAAAAGTAAATAAAAAGTGAAACAGGAGTTCCTGAAACTGGAGCTCAAAATATGACCAAAAGATACAGAGAACATGTAGCTCCTAACACCACAACTAGTACACAATCAAAACTGTCACCATCAAATAAACAGTATTTAAAGCTTTCATCTCTGAGAGAGAGGAGAAAAGTGAAGATGAAGAGATGAATGGTGGGGAGGGAGCCTCAATATTGCTTTGCCTGTTTTTCTCCTTGGGGTGAGAAGATAAACGTTATGGCCACATGAACCCTCAAGAACCTGTTAATATAAGTTGACATTTGGTTCCCTTGACATCCATGAACGAAAAATCTGACTGTGGCACATTCCCAGCAGGGAAATGTTATATAGTAATTTATTTAAACCTTAGACATTTACAGGGATTATGCTATGATTTATTTAAACCCAATACATCAAATGAGATGATTAATATATATTATATCTTAATTTGCAGCATATTTTCTATTGGGAGGAGTCTGTCCCAAACCTCTAAATTTCAACATTTAACACTAGTAAAACATCTGATGAAGCTTAAGTAGTGTTGTGAATGTTTTAATAGCAAAAAAAAAAAAAAAACGAGGTTTAATCATTTACTTTAGTAAAATACGTAATTAAGGTAAGAGTCAGCAAAAGTCATAGCAAGTTTAATCTCTCTGTCACTCTGACTTTGGACCAATTCAGTAAAACCATCCATATACCAAAACCAGTAAAACCTAAAAAAGACTTAAATATGAGTTATACTTCAAAACCCTGCGTACAATACAATCAATGGGAAAGTACACAGATACTCACGTACCATCCAGGATACCATTACCCTTTTGTAGATAATCACAACAGATAATCTATTCTAATTTTTTCATATCAAGTTCAGGGTCACTTGTTAAATGTGGTCTCCTGTATTAAGGCTAAGTGTATATATTCCATACATAATTATGAAACAGCCATGGACAAGACTATCTACCCTAACTGATTCTTTACAGAGACATCTTTACCATGCATAAAAGAAAACCCATTTATGGTTCATTGTGTTCTTTGTAGAAGGGCCACTATCTAGAGCTAAAAGAGCTGACATCTTCTTTTTGAAGCATTTACAAGGTCAGCACATTTCTCATCTGCCATTGTACATCACATGCTTACCAGTGCACGCCAATAGCCACATCAATTTTACACAATCACTCTGCTTGATTATGTTTAGGTAGAAATGAAAAAGCATCTCTCACATGCACAGCAACTCAAACCGGGATTATCTTGAAATTCCATAAATCCATTATGATCAAAAATGAAAAAAACAAAAACCAAAACCAAAACAAAAACATTAACATACTGTATATATATATAAAAAAAAAAAACACACACACACACACACACACACTCTATCTATCTATCTATCTATATATATATATATATCAGGTTTAACCTGAACTCGCGTGATGATTCTCAGTCAGAAACACAGCCTCCAGGTCAAACCCACTTGTACATTTGCCATGTGGTGGTTTTGTACAAACAGAGGGGCTTAAAGGTTTGTAAAGGATTTAGGATTTTCTATATTTCTGCATAAATTTGACCTAAAACATCAACACATTTTATACTGAAATATTATACTTGGCCATTTATTTATTGAGGAAAATGATCCAATGTTTCATATCTGTGAGTAGCAAAAGTATATGAACCTCTTCTTTCAGTATCTGGTGTAAGAAATATTTCCAGTAACTGGTGATCAGTCCTGCACATCAGTTTGGAGGAATTTTAGCCTGTCCCTCTGTATAGAACAGTTTTAACTCTGTGGTGTTGGAGGGTTTTCTATTGGATTACACCATTTCTATTGGATTAAGGATAGGACTTTGACTTGGCCATTCCAAACATGAACTCGTTTTTGCTTTAACCATTCTTTGGTAGAGCAACTCGTGTTCTTTTGAGATTCGGTTCACCCAGATATGTCCTCATGTTTTCCTTCAGAATTTTCTGGCATAATTCAGAATTAGTTTCATTGGTCCATCAATGGTGAGACGCTGTTCTGGCTGAGAGTCAGCAAAACAGACCCAAACCATGATGCAACTACCACTGTGTTTCACAGATGGGATACGGTTTTTATGCTGGGATGCAGTGTTTTCCTTTCTCCAAATATAACAATTCTCATTAAAACCAAAAAGATCTATTTTAGTTTCAACTGTCCATGAGACCTTTTGCCAACAGCCTTCTGGTTGGCCCATGATCTGTAGCAAACTGCAGACAGTCAGCAGTGTTTGTTTTGGAGAGCAGCAGCATTTTTTTTTCATTGCAATCCTGCCATGCACACCATTGATGTTTGGTGTTCTCCTTGTGGTGGACTTATAAACCTGAACATTAGCCACTTAAAAGTACAATTACACGCCTTGCTCTTGGTGTGATCTTTGTTGGTGGACCACTCCTGGGGAGGGTAATAATGGTCTTGAGTTTCCTCCATTTGTACACAATCTGTCTGATGGTGGATAGGTGGCGTCCAGCCTGATGAGCATTCAATAACTCCTCAGAAATCTCAGGTTCTTGCCATGATACAGTTCCACAAATGTGTTATAAAGATCAGACTTGGGTAGATCCATGTTCTTTCTATAAAACAGGTGCCCACTCACACCTGACTCCCATCCCATTGATTGAAAACACCTGACTCTAATTTCACCTTCAGGTTAACTGCTAATAATGGAGGGTCTGCATACTTTAGCCACTCAAAGATATGTGATATTGGATCAATAAAGAAATGACCAAATTTATTTTTGTCTCATTTGTTTAATCTGGTCTACTTTGTCTACTTTTAGGGCTTGTGAAACTGGGATTATGTTTTAGATCATATTAATGCAGAAATGTAGAAAAATATAGAAAATATTTATTAAATATTTACTTTATAAACTTCCAAGCATAACAGTACAATTTTTAAAGGCTTCCTAATTTTGTTTTTTTTTTTTCTTTATGAAAAATTGTTTTGCAATATTTGAAAAGCTTTTTTGTTCAGTTAGATCAACCATATAACTTTTAATGATTGGCCTGAATAATCAATTACCTGTCAAAACAGCTGTCTAAAATAATCACTATTAATATAACTAATAATGACAGTCCTGGTAATAAGCCTGCAGTCCGAAGATTAATTGAACTGAATTTAGTATAAAAAACAATAACTCTTAAAAAATGTAAATAATAATTTATTTAATTGGGTGGGCAATCTCCCTATGCAACATAACAGCACTGAGCACAGTCACAGTTTGACCTTTACAACAAACCCACCTTAAATGTTTGTTGGCAAAGTGTTCATTTTGTGTCTCATCTGCTCAAGGAGCCCGGCTCCAGTCAAATTTCTGAATCCTCTGTTGGCCTGGAAGTGGTGTCTAATTATAGTTTCAGAGACTTTGTTACCCCAAATGCTTCTGCAACTCTCCTACTGTGGTCTTTGGGGACACGTTTATCTCCCTAACCATCTTCCACACTGTGCATGAGGGCAAAATACACTGCATCCTCCTCTAGACTGACTCACTACACCTCAGCATCCCAATTATTACCCTAACAGTGGATATGATTATTTCTGACAATTTTATAGCTATTGCCTGATTTAGGAAGGTCACCTTTCCTCCTTTTGTTTGTGTATTCTCTAATCTTCTCCATGTTGATGAATGAAAAATATTGTGTCCATGCATAATATGCTACTGAATGCACTGGTAATGACGGTGTACTGTTTTGGCATACCATTTGGCCTTTGTGTCACCTCACATTTATATCCCAATTCATATCCCAGTGACACAAAGAGTCATTGATAACAGCTTGGGAATTCCTGAACACTCAGGTGAAAAAGGGGAAATATAAATGTGAACATATTTAGTTTTCAGTTACATTTTGTTCACAAGCTTTTCCAGTGCCATAATTTCATGAACTTTTAGCTAGTTGAGAGCATTCACTCAATGATACGTCATGGAAAACCAGGAATTTTATCTTTTAAATGATTTTATATGATAAATTGTGCTTAATATGACTAGAACCATATATTAATGACAGAAAATGCAGCTTCAATAATGTGTTATAGTAGAGTATGTCATCTGTCTAGACACAGGCCAGACACAGGTATGAAGATTCTTGTAAACTCACAGTGATGAAGAGATGGGAGAGAGATATGAAGCATAGAGTCCTACAGTAAGTAAGGCACTTACTGTTATGCAAAAAACTTTGCATCTTTATGTATTATTTTGCATTATCATGTCACCCATTTCATTGTGATAGTACTTAATGACTAATAGACCCACAGAAATGCTTCAAAATGACTTACTTCTTACTTGTTGCATTAACTGTCATTATAAACTAAGAAGCTTGTTTTTCTTTCTGATGTAAAATTAGCATTTTGAAGATTTTGCTCCAACTGCAATGATATGCTTTTGATACATGTGCCTCTCAGCAGAAGTCAAATGTACTTGAGATATATCTACGTACATAGGTTTTTTTCTATATTTATTCATTTTTAAAAGCCAATCAATAATTCTGTCATTCTGATATATAATTGAAATGTAACTGAGTAATTACATAATTAAACAGCATTTACAGTTTGTTTCCATTCATTACATTCATACCCACGATAATAATTTAATCACATTCAAATCATAATAAAATATCTCTTATTTGGTCCCTGTTTATATTAATCATCTCTAATAGCTGTGTAGTTACATGTTAACAATGCATGTAATAACAGTGTAATTAATGGTGATGTATTCCAATGGATTACAGAAGTAGTGCAGCTCAATACAGAACAATGTAACAACAGAATAATTAATTTATGTATGTAATTACACATTTGTAATAGGTGGAATTGTTGTTGATGGACATTAGACATACATATTGTATATTAGTAATTTTCATGCCTTTAAATAGGGTATATTATGTATTCATGCGATTAAAATTTGTGCATTCTGTAACATGATCCATAAAGTCTGTGCTACCAATATGTAATTTGACTGTACTTAAATAAAGATAAAAGGACATATGCTATCGCTATAAAAATTGTCACATTACAGAACAGTAAGAAGCTTGGTTTAGTGACTATCAGAACACAATCATACTGTAACTAGCTAAATGTTATGATAGCATTTCCTGGGCGAGTAGAGTGTTAGGACTTTTTTTTTTAAACCTTTTTTAATGTTGTCTTGTTGGGAAAAACAGTTGTTCACTCACAGTTTGTTTCATATTTGTAACTTACATAAATATAAACAGATTGTTACAACTACCAATATACATTTGACTATCAATATACAATGATGCAAAAAAAATGTATAAAAACTGAACATAAAACATAAAAAATATAAAACTGAAGCTGATGAACATTTGTATTTATATAAGATTCATTTGTGTAATCCATCTGTAAAAGTTAACACGTCATCAGTGCTTACATTGTTGTTGCACGTGTTATTAATGTAAAACTACACAGTTAATAGAGGCATTGAATGTAAAGTGGGACCTTCTCTTCTGCTTGTGACACCAGGTCCAATGACACCATTCTCACGTTAAGGTATAAGTATCTCACAATTAGTGATGTCATTACATAATTACATTTAAATAGAGAAGAAAATGGCAGCAATGCTTCCAAAGGTTTAGAAAGGAATGAGAAAACTGACCTCAGATCAGCATGGCATGCCAAGTGCCTATGCTCATCTTCATGCACACAATGCCATCTGCCCTGACCTTTATTTGCAGGCCTCGAGCACCCTTTAAGCCATAGCTGTTTGGACTAGTGATACTATCTAGAGCAGAAGAGATCTCTTAGTGGCCATTATTAACTACACAAAGGGTAATGAGGACAAGTGATGAAAAAGGACTGAATGCACTCATTCCTCTTGAATATAGCTTGCGAAGGATTCAAAGCCAGTCATTCCTACACCTCGCCTCATCTTATCATTCAGTTATTAGTGCAGATGGTCTAAAACAAACGTGTTGTGTACCAGTATTTGATTCTGAAAGCTTCAATCAGGTCGAGAGATTGGAGAGATTGAGAGATCCTATGGCCCACCATTCCTGCTGAATCCAGCGTTTGACCTTATCCTTGCTTTCAGGGTCGGGGCTGGGGCTTAGGACAGATGGCAGAGACAAAATGCCTCTCTTGATAAATCAGAATAATCAGCAAACAGTCAATTCACCATGTGTGCAAATACTACTGAAACAAACGCTGACAAAGCCTTAGCATACAAAACAAATGTCTATGTTCTTCTGTACCTCAGTAGCTAACAAGCTAACAAGTAAAGAAAGATAAGACCCAGTTAGAGTCAGGTAAAAAGCATCATTTGAAAGCTCAATCCAAAGCACTTTTGGTCAGAATCAGCAAACTCTCCTCACGCTAGTCTCTAGGCGTCTGCTCTGTGTGGGCACTGGAAAAATCCGGTGTTGGTACACAGCCCTGGCTCTGTAAATAGGAAATAGCCAAACACAACACTATTCCAGTGAATGGGCAATAGGAGGCATTAGTGCTCATGCGCAGAACAGGGCAAAGGGAGGAGCTACTCTCTTTGCTACTACGCTGAACTCCATGCTTTGTCAAAAAAGGAGAGATAAAAGACAAAGATCTATAGAACAAAGATGTTATTACATCAGGCAATAATAAAAAAGCTGTGTTAACGTTAGTGAGGTATTTCAGTGGTGGAGAGATCTTTAAGGGGTTTCTATTAGGCTGGCTTTTTTTATTCAATTAATTTCTGTAGGCTTATTATCAGGATTGTCATTATTGGTTATATCAATAATTCATTATTTTAGCAGTTGTTTTGAAGTGCTACACCATTTCAGGCGGGATGGGAAAACTCAAACAAGACGCTGGGGAAAAAGAAGCTGACTTGAGTTTCATCAGGAGTTGAAAGGCATGAAAAAAGGCATGACACATATTGCAGTTAAAGGCTGCGCCTTTAAATAATATTTTCATTCAAGCCACAAATAGACCTAAAGGCCATCCTACCCACCCAGAGAAAGCAAAAAAAAAGACAGTCATGCTCTCTGGGACTCCTGGACATGGGTTTTGAACTTGCAATCTCCTGAATATAGAGCCAAGGCTTAAGAAGGCTTAGGAGAATTCAGTTATCCAGCAAGACATTTAGACCTCTTTCAGGTCTACTGAGTTCTATGAAAGACCTCACAGTCATAAACTCTGGCATGTCTAGAATGCTTTATCTCCCCGTTCTACTGCAAGACCTCAGTGGTTATAGGAATGAGGATCCAATGGTGTAACGCCCCTGGAGCTACTTTCAATGTGTCTTGATCAAGTGCCTCCTTCAAACACTCAACAGAAGTGTTCATTGTGCACCTGTGCACTCCGCAGCCTGCAGGAATGAGGTCAGTTTCCTGTTTTGTCTAGGCAAGAATCAAATGAGTGTGAACTCTGATCTGAAGTCTGTTTGATTGCTTAATTCTAGGAATGCTCGTCTTTATCTCAGGCCTGTCTAAAACAGCTGTTCGGTGATACAGCTAATGTTGCTACCAAGAAATAAAAGCAAACAACAACCAATTAAACATTGTGATCATGGCATCATGGCAATTAGTGGCTACAAGGTTCCACTCACTATTAGCCCTGTTAGCACATTTGGCTGGGTTAGGCTTTTAATAAGGACTCATAGTTAACATGCATGAAACAGTGATGGAATAAAATAGTAGGGTAAGAACAGCAAATCTGACTTTCTAATGCAGGATGTTATCTAAGCTGAACATCAGTGATCAACCAAAGATATTACACAAAACAATCAATCAAAGATATTACACAAAACCCATTTTCCTCCCCAACATTAAGCAACCACCACTTTCTTCACAACTCACTCTGGAGAATGCAATGGCTGTTGGAAAGACTTGACTGCAAATAGAGGCAAACACGCAGACAAACAACCTGAAAGAACACCGAGACTACAAACAGAGATATAAATCATTCCTGTGATGAAATAGTTTGGTGTTTGCTATCATCATGGCAATTTGAATCAGGATTGGTCTGGGCAAATATATGTACTACATGGCCAACTTATGTAGACATCATTCCTAATCAGCTCAGTTGTTTCTGCCTGCTCATTATTAAACAAAGGTTTAAAACACACAGCACACAGCCATGCAATCACCCTAGACAAACACTGGCAGTAGAACTGGTCATTCCCGAAGAACTGCCTTGCTAGATCTGTCCCCGTCAACTGCTAGAGCATCTATTGTGAAACGAAAGCATCAAGAAGCAACAAAAGCTCAGAAATGAAGTGGTAGACCATGCAAACTCATAGAGTGGGGTTACCAAGTGCATAAGCACATAGCATGTAAAAATCGCCTGTCCATGATTGCATCACTCAGTACCAAACTGAGTTCCAAACTGCCTCTGGAAGCAATGTCAGCACAAAAACTGTGTGTCAGATAAACCTGAGGTTTGCCGATGGCAGGAGAATGCAACCTACCAGAAAGCAACAGTGAAGTTGGAAGTATGATCTGGGACCCCTTAGTTCCACTGAAGGGTAATGTTAAAGCCACAGTATGCAAAGACATTTTAGACAGTTTCAAGCCTCCAACTTTGTGGTACCAGTTTGGGCAAGGTCCTCTGCTGGTCCAGCATGACTGTGCACAGCGAGAGGTCCATTAAGATATGGTTTGATGAGTATGGTGTGGAGGAACTTGAGAGGCCTGCACAAAGTCCTGACATCAACCCCACTGAACACCCTTGAAATGAATTGGAATATTAAGTGTGTGCCAGGCCATCTGGTCCAACATCAGTGCCTGACCTCTCTATTATGAGTAGTGATGGGGAGTCGAATCCAAAAGAGTTGATTCTTCAACTCCAGCATGTCTGGGAGTTGGGGTTGACTCTTGGCTAATGGCTCTAAATACAGACATTCGACTCTTCGACTCCCAAGTTTTTTCATCATACTCGGCTCGAGGAACATTCTGTTGGAGGAGAGTGTAAAGCAGGAGAAAGTAGAAAGAGTAGCAAACGTTTGTTTAATTACTAGCTTTAAACAACACCAGTGCTGCTCACCAGCCACTGTAGCACAAACCCCGCTCACAAAAACGGTTTCTATACAGCCTGAACCACAGCTCTTTATTTACTTCACGATTTGGGATGCAATAATCAAATATTTACTTAATAAGTAACAAAAACCAAAATAAATTTTTTTTTTTCACAGAATTTTCAAGATGAAGCTAAGATATGCTCATTATTCCTGTTCCAGATTCCTATTCAGATGTCCATTCCACCTTATATGGTGCAGTTACATTCTGAATGTGTAACTGAATGTGTCTACATATGCTGAATTTTCATCATATCGTAATATATATAATATGCAGCTACTCAAATGTGGATAAACTACGTTTGCTTTTAGGGTGGGATCTTCATGGGATTTAGTCTCTGCTGTATCCCTTTATCATCAGCTGTGAGCAGTCTTGGTTAAAATAAAGTGGAGTCGAGGAGTCGATTTCATCGATTCCAGCAGCAGGAGTCGAGAGTCGTAGTCAATTCCAGAAAACCTGGTGTCGTGCATCACTATTTGTGAGGTCAGGTGTCCACATACTTTTGTCTATATAGTCTATTTGGTTTACACTGCTATACCATGATACTGACACACTGTGGTATCACTTTCAGTTTCAGCAGACTATTTTTACTCATGGTATGCAAAGCCTGACAGATACCCACTACCTGCAGGGATGTTTTACTGACCGGGCTAGTGGGGACAGTGCCCAGAGACTCTTACAGCCAGGGGCTTTAGGGCTCCTTGGACGACAAGGCCTGAGGCAACTATTCACTGCAAAAGCAAATAAATCGAAGAACCAACAGCCCTTAATATGAAAGGTTTGAAAGAACAGTTTAAAATACCTAAAATGATTTTTTACACTGTTTAAAGTTCTATTTGGTGTCATTTTAAGAGCAGACAATGGAACAAAGAAGTCTGAGCTATGCCTGGTTTGTAAGATGCTCTTTAAGCCTAGAACAGCAGATTTCAGGAAGCACAGGTTCATTTATTTTGCTTATACTAATACATGAATTTTATTAATGTTAGCTCAAACAATATCTCATTATCTCATAACAGTATATATATACGGGCCTCGCTTTAACAGGCAGTCTGGGTCTCTCAGTCCATCTTCTGGTCTTCTCAGTCCATTTTTTTGTTTCACAGAATATGTTTTTTCCTGTTTGTTCTCAGTAAATATTGTGGCAATAAGTCTTATTACCTTTTTAAGGTTCAGTTGCAAACAAAGTCTTGAACGCCAAAAGAAACAATGTGTATCAGACATCTCAGTAAATACAGCTAAACAAGCTCTTCCATTGCTCAGGACTTCTGGCACAGAACTTCTTAATCCTGACTGATTTGACTCAACACTACAGTGACTCATGGTCACCTCTTGAGGTACAAAGTAGCATTATAAGAGAGGACGGGCCAGGGCTAGCTGGTTAGCAGGCTAACTTCAGTAGATATCCCCGCCACACAATACATAGGTGTTATTGCTGTATCATCAAAACTGTTATTTCTTCACATTTACTGTTAATAGTTTAGTTCATATTGAAAGTTTGGCACTAAAAGTCTTTATATTGCTGCTTTATTCACTAGCTTAATTAGGAAGTGACAGTAGCATCAATCAGCCATGCTTTGATTTCCAATGGGTGGGACCAATATTGTAAGAAAACGCATCACTCTTCACTTTATAGATACTTCACTGGCTGTGAATACAAGATGTAGCCTAATGGTTTGGTTTCAGTCATTGGCAAATGGTGGCAGCTCTACGTCAGGGCTATCTACTGATATAGTCACTGTAAAACTGGTCATGTCCTGTATCTCTTCAAGATACAAAGCTTTAAGTACTGTTTTTTTTCTGATGGGGACAGTGTTGGGACAGATGTTATTGTCAGATGTTATTGTCAGATGTTATTGTCCCATTTTCTCTTTTAATCACTTCCAATTTTTCACTTATTTTTCTTTGGCTTTCCTCTTCCGTATGCAAGTGGATTACCTCATATGCAAAAATTAATAACCAGCCATTGTGAGTAGTTAATCGCCTTCATGAAAGGTGGTCTCTGACATTTGTCAGTACTGCACAATGCAAATTATATGTTCAAATATGATCTGTTACAATCTTCACTTATCACATATAATTTAATCCAAAACTGCCAAACAGTGTTTATGTGTAACACTGTTAATATAGAACTACAAATCTTACAGAGCATATAAACATTACTATAGCTGTTTTTCTACCAGGTTTTGACATTTATGATCAACTGAAGGCCTAGCTAATAGTCATGGTTCTGTTAGTCATGCTAGTGGTCCAACCTCATGAATATAACCATTTCATACCTTCATGGTTATTGTTCTCTTATGTCACAGTACTGAGAGATTCTTCAAGACATGACCAGCACCAATGAAATGAATATAGATAACACAATATTCAACTCTGTCCTCCATATCTGCCTTTGCAAATCCCCAGTCAAGACCACACCCGAGTTCAATCTCTCAACAATTATCCACAATCAGAAATGCGGAAAGAAAATCCCACTTTTCTATTACACTGAAAGCTATCTATTCAAAGCCATAGCTTCCTATAGATCCTACAGAGCAGCATCCACAGCTCACTGCAACCAATATCCACAACCCCCCCCCCCCCCC